>SSNP01000041.1:1784728-1978379 GCA_006937955.1 Pachypanchax playfairii | reverse complement strand
TTTTTTTTTTTTTTTTTTTTTTTTTTGTAGAGATAAACTCCCAAATCGCTATCATAAATCATAAATCAATTCCACATTAAGACTGAAAGTGTTCTTTAAAGAGGTGAGTCTTAAGTCTGCTCTTAAAAGTAGCTGCAGACTCTGAGGATCGGACCGAGTTTGGTAGGTCATTCCACCATCGGGGGACAACAGAGGAGAAGAGTTTGGAACATGATCTCATGCCACGTTGTGGTGGAAGCGCTAGGCGTCTTTCAGCGGCTGAGTGTAGCTGACGCGTGGGAATGTAGGTTTGGATGAAGGAGTGAAGGTAAGTAGGAGCTGTGTGTGTTAGAGTCTGGTAAGCCAGAAGCAGAGCTTTGTATTTGATGCGTGCTGCAACTGGAAGCCAGTGCAGGGAAATGAGCAGCAGAGTGACATGAGCCCTTTTGGGCTGGTTGAAGACCAGACGTGCTGCTGCGTTCTGAATCATCTGCAGAGGTTTAACAGAGGATAACACAAGCAATATGTGATTATTTGCTAATTTGATTAAGCATTTTTGAAATTTAAGCAGACCTCAGACTGACATTTAACTAAACTCACAAGATGACTGACAAAGACCATGAAGAGCACTGTGCTGTACCATTTGATGAAGCTGAAAAACTGATACAGAGCAACTTACAGAACTGCAAACTGTTCGTCGACTGTTTGAAAAATGGAGATATGAGGCAAGACTGAGCAATGTAATGTTAAGAAATGAAAGTCCAGTCTCCCAGGAAGACATTCTGTTCATGTCAAAGGTGTCCAAATGTATAAAACAAAAGATAGACAGTCACTATAAACTCCCACTACCATTCAAAACAGAAAATCCAAATCTCCCAAATAACAAGCAATATGCTGAACACAGACTGTCTTCATTGGAATGTCGACTCAAAAGGGATGAGAAATATTATAAAGAATATGTCAAGTTCATGAGTGACGTTATAATGAATGGAGACCCAGAAAGGGTCCCACAACAAGAACTGGATATTAAGGTGGCGGGGTACATCCTGCATTATGGGAAAAGATACAAACATGGACAAAATTGTTGGTTCCTTTCAGTCAATGAAAGAAAAACTCACAATGGTCACAGGAAACATGTTAATCTGACAAAAGTAATAATAAATAAATATTCTATGAACGAAAACAAGTGAAAGTCAGACATTGCTTTTCAACCATGCTTCAAATAATTATGTAAAAAAATAAACTCATGGAACAGGCCTGGATGAAAGTGATGATACCCCTAGAAATATAATGTGACCAAAGAGATTGTTCAAGGTAATTTGTTATAATTGTGTTCTAATCATTATACTTGTTAGTTTAGAATGCAAAAGATTTTAATATTATTTGTCTTGGACCTCCGAAGTGGCAGGCGGTCACAAGGTAACTCTTTTGTTGAGCACGTTTTATTAGTATTTCAATAAAATATCTGTAGTTTTCACGGCATTCAATAAGCCAAAGTAAAGCACCCGTCTATAAGAAGCAGTGCCTGTGTTGTCATTTCAGAGTTACACTTACCTCGGATGTTAACGTGCTCTTCAAAGAGACTCGACTCCCTTGCGCTCTTATTTAAATCCAGTTTCCATCCCAGACACACCTAGACGGGCTTAATTAAATCCCAACTGCTGCGATTTCACCGAATCTACACCCAGCAGGAAGAGTTTCTGCATGCAACCAAAGTGTTGTGTGAGGCTTTTTCTACAAGAAGTTACTGTCAGACCTTTCTTAGACAATTCCTAAAAAAACATTTTAATTCCAAAAGCGGTTCAAACTGGTTCTGTTCTGCCCTTTGTCACAACTTAATATTTTTCACACTAAAATTAGCCAGAGGGAATAAAACCAATTTTAAAAATAATATTATCAATGAGGAGCTACTGGAAGAACACAGAATTATTGCAGCATTCAGACAAAATATACATCTAAAAAGTTATTGGTAAAAGCAAGAATTAAACCTTTCAAAGAAAGAAAAAACACAAAACAGTGTGAATATTTCGAACTGCTTAAGTGGATTGTGTCATTTGAAAAGTGTTTTTGTCTGGAACACAATCCACACTCCAAGAATTATGTGTATTTGATTGAGTGTAAGACCTGTGGACTGCAATATGTGAGGGAGAAATGGGACATGAGGTTTACACAACACAGACAACATTTTGAAAAAGAAAAAGATGCTCATGCAGCTGGTGAAACATTTCATGCAGAATAACCCTAACCATATGGAGAATAACCCTAAACACAGAGAGAGTAAATAAAGCTCCCTGATACAAAAGGATTACATTCTGAGAGAAACACTGAAGATATTTGTTCTTCTGAACTGGAGTTGCCGGGTTTGATCTCAGTATTTTCCTGAAGCTCAGACAGAATAAAACCGGAACACACAGAAAGAGTAAACACTGAAACATCATGATGTGTTGTTGTTTCACATCCCGTCTGAGCTTCCAGGAAGAAACCAGCATGTTGTAAACTCTGACTGCTTTTAGGTTCAAACTGTGTATCAGAAATGCAAACATCATCTCAGACTCCGCCCCCGAGTCTGGACTTCCCATTCAGGACTTTCTAACCTCTTATCCAAATGAGCATAAATGAAAATGTGTTCATAGGATTTATTTTCCTATTTATTTAGTCTCTCTGAACCTAATGTGAGTTTTATCTGTCTGCTGAAGGATTGTTACTGTCTTTTACTGTAGATACACACACAAACACACAAAAAGGTTTTCAGATTTACGGAGACCCTTGGTGCAACTGTTTCCAAAAATATGTCAGTCCCAGGAAAGAGATCTCATAGTTGTAATGTCAATGTTTAACCTGCCTGGACTGAATGTTGGCTTTCCTCATGAGGATCTTCCTAATCTGAAACCAGTGCTGCCTTCAATACGTCATGGAAATAGAACCCTGCCAAAGAACCAAGTCATTCCAATAAACAGAACAAAACTCATGCCTTTAATGAACCACAGACTCATTAACTGTGCATCTCATAGACTGAATTATACAGTGGGGCAAAAAAGTATTTAGTCAGCCACCAATTGTGTAAGTTCTCCCACTTAAAAAGATCAGAGAGGCCTGTAATTTTCATCATAGGTATACCTCAACTATGAGAGACAAAATGAGGAAAAAAAATCCAGAAAATCACATTGTCTGATTTTTAAAGAATTTATTTGCAAATTATGGTGGAAAATAAGTATTTGGTCAATAACAAAAGTTAATCTCAATACTTTGTTATATAGCCTTTGTTGGCAATGACAGAGGTCAAACGTTTTCTGTAAGTCTTCACAAGGTTTTCACACACTGTTGCTGGTATTTTGGCCCATTCCTCCATGCAGATCTCCTCTAGAGCAGTGATGTTTTGGGGCTGACGCTGGGCAACACGGACTTTCAACTCCCTCCAGAGATTTTCTATGGGGTTGAGATCTGGAGACTGGCTAGGCCACTCCAGGACCTTGAAATGCTTCTTACGAAGCCATTCCTTCGTTGCCCGGGCGGTGTGTTTGGGATCATTGTCATACTGAAAGACCCAGCCACGTCTCATTTTCAATGCCCTTGCTGATGGAAGGAGGTTTTCACTCAAAATCTTACGATACATGGCCCCATTCATTCTTTCCTTTACACGGATCAGTCGTCCTGGTCCCCTTGCAGAAAAACAGCCCCAAAGCATGATGTTTCCACCCCCATGCTTTACAGTAGGTATGGTGTTCTTTGGATCCAACTCAGCATTCTTTCCCCTCCAAACACGACAAGTTGAGTTTCTACCAAAAAGTTCTATTTTGGTTTCATCTGACCATATGATGTTCTCCCAATCCTCTTCTGGATCATCCAAATGCTCTCTAGCAAACCGCAGACGGGCCTGGACGTGTCCTGGCTTCAGCAGGGGGACACGTCTGGCACTGCAGGATTTGAGTCCCTGGCGGCGTAGTGTGTTACTGATGGTAGCCTTTGTTACTTTGGTCCCAGCTCTCTGCAGGTCATTCACTAGGTCCCTCCGTGTGGTTCTGGGATTTTTGCTCACCGTTCTTGTGATCATTTTGACCCCACGGGGTGAGATCTTGCGTGGAGCCCCAGATCGAGGGAGATTATCAGTGGTCTTGTATGTCTTCCATTTTCTAATAATTGCTCCCACAGTTGATTTCTTCACACCAAGCTGCTTACCTATTGCAGATTCAGTCTTCCCAGCCTGGTGAAGGTCTACAATTTTGTTTCTGGTGTCCTTTGACAGCTCTTTGGTCTTGGCCATAGTGGAGTTTGGAGCGTGACTGTTTGAGGTTGTGGACAGGTGTCTTTTATACTGATAACGAGTTCACACAGGTGCCATTAATACAGGTAACGAGTGGAGGACCGAGGAGCCTCTTAAAGAAGTTACAGGTCTGTGAAAACCAGAAATCTTACTTGTTTGTAGGTGACCAAATACTTATTTTCCACCATAATTTGCAAATAAATTCTTTAAAAACAGACAATGTGATTTTCTGGATTTTTTTTCCTCATTTTGTCTCTCATAGTTGAGGTATACCTATGATGAAAATGACAGGCCTCTCTGATCTTTTTAAGTGGGAGAACTTACACAATTGGTGGCTGACTAAATACTTTTTTGCCCCACTGTAGATGAGCTGAGCGAGGTAGCAGGCCAGAACATGGTATGATTAAAACCAGGTACAAACACTGTCCATCATCCTGGATCTGGTCCTGCACAGACAGCAGAACCAAACAGATCCTGAACACATCACATGGTGCCAGAACCATGTTGTCTGAGATCATCTGGTAAGAACCAGTCTGACACCAGACCAGCATGGAGGGCCATATACAAACCCACTCCCTCCTCTCACTCTCTATGTTTACATGCAGCCAGAGAAATTTGATTTATTGCCTTAGTCAAACTGAAATCGAACCGAACTGGACTTTGAATTGTCCGACTAAGCTCCCCAGATAATGCCATTCATAATCGAATGTTTCTGTATGTAAATGCTCCGGCTGCTTAGTCGCGTTATCTGGCCCGCCCCTTCAGGAAATGACGTCGGCAGCAGTGCCGCGATAAACAGCATAAACAGTAAACGAAGATGGCGGCTAACTCAAGCGTAAGTAGAAGATCAGTACATTTTACATTTTTTCACTAACGCAACTGTTTCTTTGTTTGACGCGAACTGGAAAAACACCCCCGTGAAGGGTCGCGTGGCGCCACCGACTGTAGCGGCGGTGAGCGCACTTCTTTCAATAAACCGATTGTCGAAGTGACATGTAAACTGGGATACGGCTCTCGCCAGGGGTCCAACTTCTGCCAAAAGCTCGATTTAGGTGTGCGTGTAAACGTACTGACTCCCTCTCTCCCTCTCTGACCTCCCTTTCCTCCTCCACTTCCTCTCTCTCCCTCACTTTTCTCCATCTCCCTCTCTCCCTCCCACCCCCGCCTGATGGAGTCTTGTCTTCAGTTATACATATTTCTTCCTGCCCTCCATCTATCTTGATCTTGATGCAAGCGGACCCTGTAGCCCCTCCGTGGTCACTCCAAGGTCGGGTTGGTGTGGCGAGCAGCTCATTGTCAGTGCCCTCACGCTGTCTGTAAGAACGCTCAGCCCCTCGCACTGATAAGCAGCATTTAGGAGGTGTGATTACACATCTCTGTGCGGAACACTTTACATGTTATTACCAACAGTACCTCCAAAACAAAACGGATGCAGGAGCCGACTCTTCTCTCAGAATCTCAATCAGTCAACACTGTTTTATTCAACAAACAAACCAACACTGACCTTCTCATTTTAAATGGATGGAAACCCTTTCCCACAGCGCACACTCCACTTCCTGTCACACACTCCACTGTTTGAAATGCAAATATCCACAGAACTACGAAAACTCTGCTGATCACATTAGAGTGCATTTAAGGTGAAGCAGATGGCTTTCAGTTTGAGAACAGGCTTCAGAACCAGCACCTGGCAGAACTACGCCTCATGAATCTAACCATGTCAGGACCCGTGACACCTGAGTGACGACTTCACCGCAGCTCAACAGGTTCCTCCATGAGGAGTGAGAGTCCGGTCTCTTTAAGATCCAGTCCATACGAACAGGACCAGGGTATACTGACTGACCACATGATCAACAGGTTTTAAAATGTTCTTCATGTTCCAACAAGCTCAAATAAACAGCCATGTTGGAACATCTATCTGTTCTCTCACAATTCTGATGAAAGGGTTAGTGACGGGTGAAAAATTAAAATGCATCAACAAAAATGCTTTTTCATTTCCACAACACAACACAACACAACATTTACTGACTCATAAATCAAATTGTTAATCAATCATCCAAACTGCTCTTGAATATTTTTTTTCAATATTGATCATTCTGTTACTTAATTAAAATGATAACGAAAATAACATTTGAAAATTTCAAAATTCAATTTGAAATATCAGATTTAAAAATTAAAACACATTAACAGAAATACTTTTTCATTTTCAAAATAAAACTGCATTTATTGACTCAAATCAAATTAATCAGTCATCCTAACAGCATTTTTATTTTCTTTTTCATTATTGATCCTTCTGTGACTTAATTAAAACAATAAAGAAAAATGGACTTTTCCATTTTCACAAGCATTATTTGCAAGCATCATAAATAAATTGATATTAGGTATACTTTTCAAAGATAGTCCTTATTTTGCTATTTCTAAAATAATGCCTAAATATTGTTCCAGCGTCATGATCACGGTCCAGACTGCACATCAGGTTCAGTGTCTGCAAGTAGTGCGTTGACCTGTCTCTAGTTGTTAAGCTGTTCTTCCTTTTCAAAATATTTTTTTAAACGAAATTTCAATTAACAATAAGTACACAGACCCTAACTGCTGCTTGCATGAAGATGCCACCCAGAGGGAAAAATCCCTAGGAGTTTACATGGGGTTTTACAAGTCTGTTTAAAACACGTGACTAACTGTGAAACATGTCAGTTTAACATAAAAATGAGTAAATAAGATAAAGTTCAAGAGTCAACTGAACCACCAAATCAACAGGACCATCGGTTAGGCTAAAGACAACTGCCTTAAGAGCTTCACCCTTCCTTTCCACTAGACGAGTAAGCGGCGCTGCGCATTTTGCTCGGTAAATAAGCTGCGTGTCCCCTCCCACCGGGAGCATTGTAGACACGTATCACTCACGAACGCGTTCCATCCAGCTGGTCCCGGGAGATCACAAAATCACAAAAGAATTGCAAAACCACGCATGATTTCGTCATTACACACAACAACAAGCAGGAAGAAAGATGACAACTAGGATTCAGAAGGTATGTGGTTTTTTTTCACATCACCAACAGACTTCAAACCTGTCACAGATCATTTATTTTTCGTAGTCAAGCAAATAAAAATATGCATATGTCCTTTATTTTGAAACTTTCCAGTATTTTACTTTTCACGAACGCCTGATTTCCTCTCTGGTCCAAACTAAACTGCTCAGCTTGACAAGTTGTAGAAGCGTACCGCGTCAAAAATACGTAACTTAAGGAGAGCGTCTGATTTGTGCCCGGTGGAAACGGTCCCAATGACTTTAACGGCGGCTATCAGCTGCACTGACATTATGTGCCGCTTACGCGTCATGGAAAGGAGGAGTCAGTCTGCTGTCAGGAAACCTGATCCAGACACATAAAACTCATACTGCTGGTGAAAGAAATGAACCACCAAACCAAGAGGACCACCAGACAGGCTCAGGACATCTGCCTTAAGAGCTTCAGTCTGCTGTTGAGGAAGTGTCTTCAAGAAGATGATCAGGAGTTAAAATGAAGCCCAGCTTCACTTACAAATAGAGGATAAGAGATACCAGGTCCTTTATCCAGGACCTGAGATGCTGCTGCTTGACTGGACCCTTTAGAAGCACCTTGGTTGGTTTCAGTTTGAAGTTTCAATGTCAGTCAGCACTATCTGAACTGAAATCAGACCTTAGAGAAGGAGGAGCCGAGCGGCTGAAAATACTTTGAGTCTGGTGATTCTCCTTCCAGGAAGACTGAATTTTCTCCCAGCATCAGGATCCAGTGGCACTCAGGCAGAAGTGTGTAATCCTGTTAGATGTGACCCTGCACAACAGTTCAGGAAGCAGCCTTTCATTCTTCCCTCAGTGCAGGTGAGGGGGGGTTGCATGCTGGATTACTAATTGATCTTGTTTTACATTGCAAATGAGCCATTCATATTAGAGCTGGCTCTCCGTCAGAGGGAGGGCACAGTGGTCTTATCCTGCCGCCGCAGGAATCCATTAGCATTGCACAGAGACTGAGTCTTGGCAGCAGCACACAAGCGTGCAAATTCCAGTGAATAGCTGATGTTTGTTTGTCTCGTGTTGTGGATTTCCAATGGGAATGCAGACACAGACGGTCCTGATCTCCTCTGTTGTGGGAAGGAAACACCTCAGGTACAGCGTGTAGCGTCTGAACTACACGTCATTCAGGAGAAACAAGGTGCATCGCTATGAGAACAGCTCACAGCTTTACACTCCGTCTCATGGGTGGCTGGTTGTTTCAGGGGAGTGAGATGTGACGCGGGACCCAGTTGTGTCACAGGCTGCCATCTTTAGTCTCAAGAACTAACTATAAACCAGTAGAGGCCTGGCATCTCTGAAGCTGGTCATCTCACCAGTAACCAGGGCTCTCAGTTTACTTTTTTTTGATCACCAGCCATTTTGGCTAGTAGATTTAGTTACCAGAATTTCCACTATAGCCATGAGGGAAAATAAACCAGATGTTTCTGTGCAAACGAACTAGAGTTTGATTCAAGCGGACTAAACACGGTTGGTGTGAATGCACCCTTATAGTGTTTAAGACTACAATCGTCTACTTAACTTCCCTGTTTTTTTACTGTTACATAGAGTTTTGTTTTCAGGCCCCAACAGAAACCAGACTCTCACTAAGGACAGGAGATGTTTACTTCAGGAAACAGAGACGGGCTGATAATGACTGCTGGGGCTTGAGGCCTACCTTTAATAACTGAATGTGGGGGTGATGCCAGCAGCTTCTGCATTCAGGACAGGAACACCTCACCAGCTGTTAGCATTTGCTGATTACATTATTTGCTGCTTGTGAACTCCTTCTGGTGTTGTTACAAGCTGGATGATTATAGCTCTGCTGCTGCCCTTGTTTCTCTGGATCTCTGCACTTTACGGCAGGAAAACATCCAGCTAGGACATCATGTTCAAACTCATTTAGCAGATTTTATGACTGGGTTTTTATTCATGAAGAACTAAATTCTGTCTCGGCTCTAAAGCTATTTATATGTGGCAAGTGAAAGGTGAGGTAAAAAAAAAAAGCGGAATTAACTTGCGACTTTGATAAATGTCGAGGACATTTTGGATGAAAAGTCTAATGAAACATCACTTTATTTAGATGATTCACGAGTTCCTTTATGTAGAGCTTTGGTTTTACCCTTTTTGTGTCTTTTGCTTTAGTTTTACATTTTATCTTGCAATTTGTCTTAATTCTCTCCAGTCCTATTAACAAAGACCTTCACCTGTATATTTGGTATTATATATTACTTGTTTCCTGTTTTCTTTTGACAATCTAGAATCGCTGAGTTGAATTGTTTTTTGTTTTTGTAACACACCAAAGTAAATTATCCTATCAGTACCAACAAGAATAGAAATGAAAAATAACAGCTCTAAAATATGTCCTTGTTTGGGAAAAGGCTAGCATTAGCATCGCTGCACGCTGAACGAAGATACAATCACATGAGCACTTGCTTCAAAGCTCAAGATTCATGGAAATATTTCTAATAATTAAAAAGATTTTTGTGCCATGAGTCAACAAGTTAAACATGGTGATCGGGCCTTGATCACTTCTGATTGGTCAATTTCCAGATGAAGACAACTTCCTTCCCAATTAGACTACAGCCGCAGAGACCGAAGCTCATACAAAACATTCATACTTGCCTTATAAGAGTCAAACACACCAATCTGCACCATGATTCATTAAACAAAGTTATAATGTTTCAAAATGTTTTATGGAGACATGATTTTGTCAGAGACTCTTTAAATCTGCAGTAGATTTTTTGGGCTCATCCTATTTTGATTTGAAACTAAAACAGATGACCAGCTTCACTCCTCAGACTGATTTGCACATCCACACAGATGTAGGACTCAAGGTTTATGAAAGATCGGGCTGCATACAACACACATGCTTTCATTCAAGAGCAAGCGTCAACACTCCTCCGCACAGTCTGACCTTCTCAGGAATCTCAATAACTCATTTATTTTTTCTTCTTGATTACAGTATCATGCCTGAGCTGCTCATCATGTCACATACATCTTACACAAGGTCAAGCATGTAATATATCGAACAAGTATGATATGAAAACCATTCTCTTACTTCCCCTCATCAAGTCCAGACCGGGAGTATTTAATGGAGTTGCGCAGGATTATAGCTTCATGTCATTTTACACTGTGACCCAAGGGGTTAACTCATTAAATACTTGGACATTCATCAGTTGGGCCTGTTCTCTGACCGGTATCATGAATATAGAAATATTACAAACATCCATTCTACCACTTCATCCTGATACCTGTGTGGTCGTATTTCTGGAAAAGTACACCTGACTTTTAAAGGTTCTGTATCCTGCTAGTTTACAGCTTTCATAGTCTGAGATAGACACATATGATAAAATGTTACCGTTGGTGTTATATAGTCTTTATTTGTTCTGAAACAACTTATATTCTCCAGTTATTCTCCGACCAGGAAGTAAAACGCTCAGTCTACCTAAGATGTGACCCCCCCCCCCATGAGTGCAGCCCAACGAGCTGCCAAAATAAAATGGTGAATAAATTCCTGTAATTCCTGTTTAAAATCCCTCTGCAGATTCTACAGTGATTTAAATATCACTTTAATTAAAATATTTTCAATGTTAAAGAATCTATTCTATTTACAAAATAATTTTTCAGAGATGTCTCATGTTTTTCCTGGATCTGCTTAAGTCTTTGGCTCAAAATACCAACACACATATAATATTGAATATTATAACAATAGTTTCATCATTGTTGTACTAATATTTTTTGATGAGTAAAACTTTTTGCATTTCTGTTTTTATGCGTGTGACATTACTGTTATTGTACCATCAGAATCTCACACTTAACCATACCAAAACAATTAGACATGACACAGATCCAGCTGGATGGTGTGGGTTGTTACTGATTTATCGCAGGTTTTTAATGTTGAGTCTTATTCTTTGAGCTGACCTCTGTTTTACTGCAGTCCCAGGACATTTCTCAGACTGTAGCCTGAAAACCAGCAGCTTTTCTTCTTACACACTAAATTAACTCTGCCCTCTGAATCAGCAGCTCTAAAAACAGCTTTTGGACACATTATCCTTCTCCCTCATCTACTCTTAGTTAAATTACAAGAAGGACTCTTGACCTTGTTTGTTATTTATTGCCTAACTCTTTGTGTTTTTGTGCTTCGGTGCACAGAACAGTCATATCTAAAATAAAAAACTGTGAAGCGAGGGTGTGTTTCACTACTAATACAGGTGTGAAATGTCGAAGCTTGATTTAACCACCATATGAGCTGTGAAAACAATAGTCTCTAAAATGTCAGCAGTAATCCAACGCTCTGATTCCTTCTCACGCCTCACAGCTCAGGAGCTCCACCACCACAGGCCCTTTACAACATTAAAAACTGTAGTGGAAAACTTTCCATTTCCACACAAGCACACTTACAAAGGATCGACACTCCCAAGAGATGAAGGATACTTTCATGTATACATGACATGTACTTCTTCTCATTGCTAACAATTATTTTTTTACACTGATATGAACTTTTAGGATAAAACTGATTGTTTTATAAGACTTGTAAAAAAAACAATAAATATCCTCATGCTAAAGGTTTTCTATAGGTGCGGAAAGAAAAGTACCCATTTCCCTGCTGAAAACAATGATTTATTTCTCGCACTTCAAAGAAAATGGATCTCCTTCAGGTCCAAAAAAATAGAAAAATGTCTACCTAAAAGAAAATGTCCACATTCGCTGAAGGTATGAGGTTAAATAAGAATAAGGGGCTTGACACACGGGAAGCGAAATTGCCTCTCCTCGATTCATTTTCAACGAGACATGCGCGACAAAGCGATAATGCAAAACGCGAATATTGTGCATATGAAATTTCTTGCTCATGCATGTATCATGCACACACAGGCCTGCGATGCGATCCCAGAAAGTTGAGAAAATTTCAACTTTTCATCGCTGTCGCTCAGATGAGGACCAATCAGCAGAGGTTTCATTGAGTGACCAATGAGCTGACAGGATGCTACTCTGTCATCTCCCGGAAAACAGGGAGGAAAAATTGATACGTCTTTTTTGTCTCTTGTATAGCAACGTCAGCAGTAAGATTTCAGAAAAATCTTATGACACTTCATATCTAGCTTTTTTCACCCCTAAACTACTTTGATACCTGAAAATTCCTTCCAATCTGACAGTCAATCAAAACCACGGAAGACTCGCTATTCGCTCTGGAACAGAGCACGTCGTTGGCTTGTGCTGCTGGTCGCTGTCGCATACATCAGGTTTTCAAAGTGACTGTGATGAGTTTCTGTCGTTTGTCGCCTCCCGTGTGTGTTGAGCCCCTAAGATAAAAGGAGTCTTGGCCAGTCAGATGACGGGAGACAGGAATTATCACAAGCAACCCAGTGAAGATACAGGATACAGAAGCACAACGAAATGGATTGGAGACATATTTTCTCTCTCACTCTCCCGAGGCAGCCACCTAGGGCGCCAGATGAGAGTGTAAGATACACATACGTATATATGCACGTATAAACATATGCAGAAACCAGAAAAGAACACATGAGGGGAGATAGGTAAAAAAAATTCCTCTCACGCAGCACCACTGGGTGGCGCTGTTTGAGATTGAAAAAAAGCCTTAGCGGGGGACAATAAAAGAGACATGTCGAGAACTTTTGTAGGGATGTGAAGTGCGATCACTGTGTGTATGCATGCAGAGAAGAGTCAAGGACACCATCTCTGGGCCAAAACCGATTGTTATGTCTGTCCTCAGTCTGTTGGCGTCCAGTGGACAGGGGAAGGGAGGGGCTGTGGTCCTCCGTACTCACTGCTCCCGGAGACTTTAGTGCATTGGCCTTGAGGCCAGCCGAAACAAAGATAAGAGTAATTAGATCGAAGCCGAAGAATTTCAGCAGCTCCTGTTGTCCATATGGTACACTTACGTGGAGAATCCCAAACAGCCAAGTAAAACCAAAGTACATGAAATAGCCAATCAATCACTCCTCCACATAGAACCGAACCTGCAGCTTCTCCAAGATGACACCCATTCTTCCAGTGAGATCCAACACATCAGTCTGTGATCCAGACCCCCGAGCTTTCTAGTCTGAGTGCTGCCAGATAAGGTTACATACTTTCCTTATTTTCCAAATTTGTCAATACGTCAGGTGACTGCCAGCTCCAATCAGCAGGTTCCCACGTCAGTAATCCAAATAAATACGTCCTCCACCGACAAAGCGTGGGTCGAGTCCGAGCATGGTGGCTCCCACTTCTCAAGCCTCAATTGTAGTAAAAAAAAGTTTTCCAATGTGTAAGTGACCACGATACCAGATCCATATAAATTTCCAGTTCGTAGCAGCCAGTACAGAAGGCACAGAGACATGCAGACATGAGACAGAAGCAGGAAAGGGGGGGAGGGTTGAAGAAGATAAGGGAGAAGCTGCGAAATGCGACTGTCCTCGACAAGAGCAAGAGCTCTACATGTTTGTATATAATTTGGCAGAAACAAGAGTTTACAACTTCCTAGCCATGCAAGAAATGCCAATGATAAATACACGTCTTTTTTTAATTTTACTCCATAAACTTTACAGTATAATCTCTGCAATTAAAAAGGATTTATGTTCTGATCCGGTCTTTGAAACATGGAATAGTTTATAGTGTTTGACATTAAAAAGAACGTAATCTGTATTAAATTAGTAGTACAATGTCCAGACCAGTCGTATCTATTTAATCCATGACTGCTGAACTTCCTGAGATAACGTACTGAAAGTTCAGGATTCTGTTAGGCAGCTTATTAAAATGACAAAATGTCATAGTATGTGACCACATTTCATTATCAGAATAAATGATACACAAACGTTTCTCTATCTCTGCATCAGAGCTGTTGAACGTGTAGGTGGATTGAACTAAAGGTGTCAAAACACCAAATATGAAATGAAACAATCAAAATCATGACATCACATTTTGCTCTTGGAAAAGGTTTTCTGATCCTATTAGAACATTTAATTGCTGAACATGTTTAAATCACGACTTTAGCCATTTCACTAGTTATTTCCAAATGTAGTGGTTGTTTAGAGGTTGACAAAATATTTTCGGGTGGATATTTTAGTCCCACGCAGACACACAGTAAAAGTATTTTATAAATACTTAATGGTTTAACTTCAGCACACTGAAATTATGTGCTTTAATATTGTGCTTATTTGAACACGTGACCTCCTGTTCTCGATAACAAGAGTCTGAGCTGAGAAGACCTGTAGGAAGATGAGGGTGGCGTCCTTGGTCTATGTCCATCAAAGTGAAGGTGAAGGGCTCTGGGGGAAATGAGTATGCAAAGCCTTGATCCCCCTGGGCATCACTGAGCACATCTGCACTTTGTGGAAAGCTTTATGATCTGTTTCTCAGAAGGGACAGTTCATGGACTTCAGGTCAACAGGGTCCCAAAGTCCCCAATAACCCCTGGTGCTTTCACTGGTGTCATCTTTAAGAGGATCTATACCTATTGTCACAATTTTATTAATCTCAGCAAGACAGCAGTACAGAGAAGAGATACCCGTCTCACCTTAACAGCAGTTTAGGATGATTTTCTGATGTTTGTTTGGCTAATCCAGCAGAACCTCATGCTTTCTCTCATGACTCTATAGGATGAATCCCATCAACACAATACTCATCTTATCAGGGCTGTAATTTATCTCGGAAGACAACCTAATAGTCTTTTTACAAGGACACATCAGGAAAGAAAAGAGACCTTGTCTATGAAATGGTTTTCCTTTTTATTTTCCATCTGTCGTGGTCAGACAGAAGCATATTATACCTTTATCAGAGATAGAAAATCCAAGCAGCTCCAGGAGCCCTACGCTCTGACCAAAGAAAAGAGCTGCTAATCTGTCAGCATTAAAGATACACTGCTGAGCCAACAGCTTGTTTTTTCCATTCTGTATCACGTCTTCAGCTGATTCAAACACACCCTGCTATGAAATCTATTTTCTTAGATTCACGGGGTCCAGCTTTGCATACCTATCTGAAGGTAACAAGCTCTCTAAGTGCTTTGTTGGTTTCTAAAGGCTGGCTGGAACATCAAACATTTACAACAAGAAGCTCAGTTACTGAGAAACACTCTGAGGGGCTTTTAAAATATCGCTTTCTGTTTTCAAAGAATCAAACTCAAAAAATCCATTTCACTAAAAACACCCAAAACAATGTCTGAGGTTTTATTGTTAGAACTGTTTTTACTGATAACAGAGATCTTTCAGCTTTACTAGAACAGCCTTTAACAACAACATCCCACAGTAAACCTGATGATTTTAGGTTTGAAACAAGTTCAGGTTTGTTTTAATCTAATCCAAAATAAATCAACTCACACATCAACTTTCTCTAGCTGTGGTGTCAGAGCTACATTAAATACCACCAATTTAACTTGACATTTAAAAATCTAATGTTAATCTGTGTACACTGGGTTCACCTAGCTGAGCATTAAAGTTAGCATAGCATCAAACAGCTAAATGGGACGAGTATCGGGATGAGATACTTTATGTTCAATAACTCAGAGTAGTCATGTAACTATGGTTACGTTCAGACTGCAGGCTGAAGTGACCCAAATCCGCCCCTATGTGACCTGTATCTGATTTTTTTTATGTCAGTGTGAACGACACAGATCCGATTTTTTTCAAATGCGACCCAGTCCACTTCAGCATGTGGTACTAAATCCGATATGTATCTGATCTTTTGGCATGCGACATCAGTCTGAACCGCCAGGTCGCTTCCATCCGACCTGTACGTCTTCAATACGCGACATACGTGACTATTCTGAGTCGAGGACGCCGGCGCAAAAAAAAAACAGTCAATGGTGAGAAACCAAAGTGTCTGAGTTACTTAATATTAGGGGACACAGCTCTGTCCGGGCCAAACTCAAACTCAAGGGGTGTTATCGGAACCGCGTGGTTTCTGAAAACCTTTCCAAATAAATGGCTGACTGCGGTTTTACGTTAACCTGGTTCCAATGTGAAAGAAAAATAAAAAGTCTCTGAGCTAAATATATATATGTGGTGTCACTATTCCTTCTAATGCGCATGTGTGACACATTCAAGACGCATTCCGTTTAGACAGCAAGTCATTCAGGTCGCATTTCACTGGCAATATGAACGACTTTTCAAAAAGATCGAATCTCACAATAAAATTGGAATTGATGATTAAGACCTGCAGTGTGAACATAGTCTAAGTTATGCTAGGTTGATCAGCATCCCTAAACAACCGTAAGAGCATCCGAATGTCAAAGCTGAAGCGTCAACACATGAAGTGATGATAGCTCCATTAGACCTGATTCATTATCCTTATCTGTTTCTAAGTAAAACATTTACTAAAACCTCAATTACTGTAGAACTTTCCACCCACACAAGTCTGAACTACACCCCCCACCCTGTGTTTACATAGAAGCAACAGAAAAGAAACGCTCCATTAAAGCAGAAATGTCAGTGAAAAAGACCATTTCACAGACAGAGCTGAAGAAGCACGGTGAAATAGCAAACGTGTTTATTAATGTCACGATTCAGTTCTGAAATCCCAGCTCAGATAAAAGCTGTTGAAATGAAAAAGTGAAAGAAATGCAGACAGCTCTGGAGGTTCGGAGGTAATCTGAGGTAAAGAAGAAATAATTCCATAAAAAATAACCATTTTAGACCCTCCGCTGACAGCAACAAAGCTCTGCTTCAAGCACAATAACAGAGGCGTCTTTCAGGACGTCCACATCTGACTTGCTCATTCAGGGTCACGATCTCCACAGGCCAGGGTCCAGTCCACACAGAGACAAAAATCCACACACTCTCTAATGTGGTCAACAAACAGCATGAAGTCTAATTCCAGTTTCATACAGTAGCTCAATAAAAGTAAGATACATTTAATTACATATAATTACACACTCATACACAGAACAACTTTTTAAAAAGTTTTTTCTGAAACTAAGGTAGTTTGTTCTTAAAGGTACAGTATGTAAGAATTAGACCTTGTCATCAAATCTAAATCCTGTAGTTCATGTAGAAAAAAAAAACCTGTCTGGTCTCAGCTGCTCACCCCCTCCCCTCCCCTCCCTGATGTTTCTGTTGGGTTGCCAGTTCTGATGTTGATTCTCATTTAGTTTATCTTGTATTTGTTCAATTTTTGGGAATGTCTGAAGGCCTATTTGTTCAGCGTTGAGTTTTCCTTAGTGCTTTTGAACGCCCCATCACGTGCAGCTCGGCTGCTCAGTTGGAAGGATGTGGTGGTTTCTTACTTTTTGCTGCTGATTGTTGTTGAATTACAGCTGCTTGTGTTGAAGACTTGGCAGCCTTGTAGACTCACATGTGATTCGTTATGGAACCAGGAAATCTGGACGTGTAAATAATGATTATGGTTTGGACTAGCTTTTTGAAAATGACCAAAACTAGTGACCACCCAGCCGACTGAGATCTGTTACAGTGTGACTTTATTTTCAACATCGGTGGGACATTAGACTGTTGTTTGAGTATTTCACTGTAAAATTCTTACATACTGTACCTTTAAATATGGGCGTGGCCTTGCTATAGGATCCAACTGCAGGCAAGCAGCAGCAAACAGGTGAGTAAATCCAAAATTAGTAATTAAATAAACCTGATTGAAAAATAACTTGATACGAGGTGTTGACCAAGTGCAAGGCTTGATTCCTGACGTGAGCACCAGGTGTGTGCTTACAGATGAAAGGCAGCTGTGGATCAGTACAAGAGATTCTGAGCACAAGGCAGGGAAAAAACTAAACTACACTATAAAAGCTACAGCCATGATGCAATTCATAAAGTGTGAGTGTAATGAAAATAAAAATCCTGAGGAATATCAGATAGCTACAACATGATACACCAACAGGCTTTCTCTGGATTGTAGTGAAAAGGGGGTTAAAAATGAAGTTTTTCCTACATTATATTACACAACCGGGTCAGAATATCACTTTTTTGTAATTTCAACAAGTCAAACATACCTCCTGAAAAGAGGGAAACTTTGGACTGCTGCTTTAACCTCTGTTTCTCCAAACTGAGGTCATTCATCAAGCTATATTAAACAAGTATATTATATATGTTCTGTACACTTACACACTGAACTGTACTCATCAGAAAATAAATAAATGTTCATATTATCAAGGGATAAACTTTAAATCTGTATTTCATATACACAGAGTGAATTTACCTCATAATACTGTTTACTGCTGAAATTAGAGCAGAATCTGTTTTTAATACAAGCTTTTTGAAAATAAATCTATACTATGGAGCTTGTTTACAGGTTATAGCTTCAGGTTCTTGTTACCCGTATGGGGACTGAGACGCATGTGGGGAAGGTTTACTGGCAGAGACCCGGTGACCTGCCTCTAATCTGCTGGGTAAACAACTTTTGGCTGAAGTCTGGTATCTGCACAGCGTTTTGATCACATGGAACACCTGTGGACAGCTGCTGGAGATAAGACCTGTCAGCTATGAGTAGAAGAGGCTCTGCTGCTGAATACCAATGTTGTGGAGGACAAATAAGATCTCAGGAATCAGAACAGCCTCTGCTAATGTGGATAATTAAACCAGTAATCTGCTCATCACCTGATCGCTTCCACGTCACCTGGACTTTATACTGTCAGACACTGATTCAGATCTTTTCATTTGTTTCAGCTCCTGCAGAAGAAAGCTAATGAAATATTCTGTACAGGTATTTACCAGCTAACATGATGCTTTCGGGAGTTTGTGTTTCTTTTGGACTGACACTAGACAGATCCATGTGTATGTAATTTGTTTAGTAAAACTCACGACCCTCTCAGTCCACCTCATTCCTGCTTGGTAACATCTAAAGTTAGTCTGCTACTCCCCAGACTGCCCTTGTATGTAAATCTGAAGATCCTTTCTCTCCTCATTACAGATAGTGTTAATGAAAAACAGGGAAGAGAGCATGTTCCTGTCACCTTTGGCTGGAGCATATTGATAAATAGCCCCAATTAGCAGTAACCTTCAAGGAGCTGCTTGAGGTTTCAGCACCAGATCAGCTTTGTTTGCCTGAAACAGGTCCTGATGATTAAACAACAAACTTCAAGAAACTTCAAGAAACTAAGTATGTCCTTAACTAGAAGGTGTCTTCAGCTTGTGTCCATCCGTTACTTAGCATTCTACCACAAACATCTGATCTTCATCTTTCTCATCAACAGTTTATTCTCTGAAAGACGTGTCTGTGAGATGCTTCTTCTCAAAGCACAGTTTGAAGTTTGTTGTTTTAAGGCAAGTGTAGATCAAATCAGTGAAATTCAGGGGGAAAAAAAAAATAAAAAAATTCAGAGATTAATGTCACATATTCACCAAAAAATTCTGTATCATTTTGAATGATGGAAAGTTGGAAACATGTGAGAATAAAAGTCAAAGCACACATTTATTTAAATAAAACCTGTGTATTTGCTGATGCTGTATTTTAATAACATGTTTGAACATATAGCAAATGTTGTCGAAATAAATCAGAGACAACACCTAGAAAAAAACACAAAAATAAAAGTGTAGTTTTATATTTGAAGCCAGGAAATTTAATAGGGATGCATGATAACGGATTTTTACAACCGATAACGATAACCGATACCTTCCTGCATATCATAACCCGATACCGGTGTCGTTAACAAAATAGCGGCTCCGCATGAGTATTTTGGCAAAATTCCGGGTCTTCAGCTATAGAAAAAAGCCGGTCGTCAAACGCTATAAATTCAATAATCATTAACTCATTAATTGCATCAGCCCTCGGATCATTTCTATCAAACTTTTTGACTTTCAAAACATGCCTCATCAATATGCACTAGCCCAGACACCTTCTTAGTTCCTGGTGGTGATTCCAGACCTGTCAACCTTGTTAAAATATTTTGAGTACCGCTTGTGTTGTGCAGCTTTTTTTTTTTTTGCAGACTTTTGCACCTTCATTGCTTTGCATGCAGTAATTTCCCCCATTCACAGGCTGGAAATAGGTTGTAGAAATAATAAAACATAATTTTGGTTACAATACTTTTGGTAAAGACCAGAAAATGCTATGTCCTTGTCATGACACCTTTTCAATGGAACAATGAAACACTCGACCCTACTGAAACTAGCCACCAGCCAGAGGTTCTGGTCTTATGTTCATCTTCAGACATCCAGGGTTTCATACCTTCATCCGGTGATAGAAACATCTCACACATGAAGCAGGACAACAAACATCTAAATGATCCTCAGGAATAAGGAGCTACTTCCACTCTCATTAACGGAGAACTGTGGAGGAGATTCAGGTTACCTCATGATTATTTGTACAAACATAACACAGTTACAAATGATTATAACCTAAAACATCTGGCTCTTTGTTTCCTCATCAACAAGTTCTCATCAATCGCATCAGGACGTTCTGAACACAGACTCCACATTGTCCTGCTTGAATGAGGGACCTCCTGAGATGGGAAGTGAAATCCCAGCTGCCTTTGTTTTATAAAAATAGATGGTCCGTACTGACATTATTAATCTAACACATCTGCATTGAACTGAAATGTGTCTTTCAGTTTGTCACAGTCCCACCCAGGTTCTGAGCTTCAGTCCCGATCACTGTGTTCTGGGTCACGTCATGAAACAAAAATCCATGTTCTGATGCTCCAAACGTTCGAACTTCAAAAATCACTTACACACCCTGAACACTGCGTGAGCACTGGGAAAAAAGCAGCAATAAAAGTCAAATTAATGGTCCAACATCATTAAACTCTCGCCTCAGTGAGCTTCTTAAATACTAATAACTGTTCAATAAATTCACAGCTTTGGAGTGGGGGGGTGGTCTTCAAACTTTCTTTTTAAAACTATTTATGCTTTGTCCTTGCACTCCACAAAATATCAGTATTTCACAAACTGCTGACAGCAACGGCACATCATGCTGCCTCAGCAACTCTCAGACAAACATCAGCCGTAACTCTGCTACCAAGTCACTTCCAAACTATCTAATATGAAATTAGGAGCAAATTAAATGGAAAACTCCACTTTTCTTTGACTTTTGTGGGACTTCCTGAAGGATCAGTGAGTGCAGGACTCAGGGAACACATCAGTCTGTAGGCCCTAGTGCTGTTAGGACCCGTGGGAGGACACCAACATCTGGGCAGTGCATGCTGGGAGCAGCTGGCCACACTGGGACTCCGTTGTTTTCCCTGACTTTGGTTTGACAAGATTCCAGGTAGTTTTCTGACTCTGTGCTGGATGTAAAACCATAAACATGCTAAGAAGCAGACATGTACAGAAACTTGATGTTTTCTACAGGTCTCTCTCTAGTCTCTAACTCTGACTGGTCAGACTGTAATATGAAGGTTAAAGAGGTTTAGATGTTGGAGAAGATCAACCCTTTAACACAGTGTGATGTGACTCTGATTTGATGACATGCTCTAAGTCTTACAGATTGCACCTTTAAAACCAAAGTACAGACGATAACTATTAATGTTTCTTTTCCTAAATGAACTGAAAGTTCCACGGTGGAACCTTTAATCCCTATTTTTCCTCCTTGTTCCATGAAACCTGACAGAAGGCTGAATTATGAAACACTGAATAACTGTTAAGACTTTTTTATTGCTGCTAGCTTGAAACATGATGAATGAAGAGAAACCATTAGAGCAGGACACAGAATCATGGAGCTCCTGCAACACGAAGGATCCAGTACACCGGTCAGTCAGGGAAACATTAATGCCCAGGAAAACAAAATCTCTTGGTTATGATACATGCTCCGTTTGTTCATCTGCGCTCTTGAGGCAGCCTCATTTTTCACTGTCACCTCCTCTTCTCCCCACTGAGAGCGTGTCACTTTCCCGGACAAACTCTGAGCTGCAGTTCACCGTGTAATTACCGACAGCAGTGATGATTTATGCTCATTATTTTAGCAGCAGATAAAATGTAAATCTGGATAATAACTGTCATTTCAGGAGCAGCAAAGACAAACTTAGCATGCAGATTGATTCTCGTCTATCCGCTTCTTGAAATCAGGAAATGAAGTTGACTTATTTCCGTGATGAATCCTTCACTTTAATCCTGTTTCGCAAAATTACTTCATGAAGACTAGAACTATTGTCTGGGAAAAGATGTGCACATGCTGTGGAATACAGATGTGTCCGTGTATGATGTCAGAAATATTTAAGTATTCTGTAACGGGAAAATTCAACCCAATTTAAAGTTACATCTTCATTAAAAACTGATTAATCACATTATTTATGATCCCTGTTCCTCCAGTTATAGAGGTCTAGGTTGACAAGGTAACGCCCCTATCCCAGTGAGTTCTAGATCTGCTCATGGATCTCCTCCCCGTCACCAGGAGGCGCCCTACAAGCTAATTTAGGAAAACCTCAGCACGAGGTTCCAGAAGAAGAATATTACATTAACTGCTGTCATTTTTTCTCTTCCAATTTGGATTTTGAATGTTTTAATGACTGTGATTCAGAGCTAATCAGGCTAATTACTTTTACAGCTAACCGTAAATGAGCCACAGAAAGGGAGCAATCAGTAAAAACTGTGACCCAACGAGGTGTGCAACATTCAGACCGGCACATTTAATACGCTTTCTCAGCAGGAAGCAGCTCAGACAAACTTTAAATCAAAATAAACTCAGAGTTTGGGCTCAGGTTTCTTCTTCTATGTGCCTTTGTCTTGTTGTTGTTTGGGTTACACTGCTGGAGCAGAACTAATATTTTGTGCTGTTTGAATGTTTCTTACAATCAGTAAGAGGCAGCAGAACAGAGTGCGGTGAAAACCAGCTGCTGGTTAAATGTGGTGTTTCTCTCAGAACTAGCTCCACAAGATCCAGAACTAGCACCACCAGATCCAGAACTAGCTCCACAAGATCCAAAACTAGCACCACAAGATCCAAAACTAGCACCACCAGATCCAGAACTAGCACCACCAGATCCAAAACTAGCACCACCAGATCCAGAACTAGCACCACCAGATCCAGAACTAGCACCACCAGATCCAAAACTAGCACCACCAGATCTAGAACTAGCACCACCAGATCCAAAACTAGCACCACCAGATCCAGAACTAGCACCACAAGATCCAAAACTAGCACCACCAGATCTAAAACTAGCACCACCAGATCTAGAACTAGCTCCACCAGATCTAGAACTAGCTCCACCACATTTAGAACTAGCACCACCAGATCCAGAACTAGCACCACCAGATCTAGAACTAGCTCCATCAGATCTAAAACTAGCACCACCAGATCTAGAACTAGCTCCATCAGATCTAAAACTAGCACCACCAGATCTAGAACTAGCTCCATCAGATCTAAAACTAGCACCACCAGATCTAGAACTAGCTCCACCAGATCCAAAACTAGCTCCACCAGATTTAGAACTAGCACCACAAGATCCAAAACTAGCACCACCAGATCTAGAACTAGCTCCACCAGATCTAGAACTAGCTCCACCACATTTAGAACTAGCACCACAAGATCCAAAACTAGCACCACAAGATCCAAAACTAGCACCACCAGATCTAGAACTAGCTCCACCACATTTAGAACTAGCACCACCAGATCCAGAACTAGCACCACCAGATCCAGAACTAGCACCACCAGATCCAGAACTAGCACCACCAGATCTAAAACTAGCACCACCAGATCCAGAACTAGCTCCACCAGATTTAGAACTAGCACCACAAGATCCAAAACTAGCACCACCAGATCTAGAACTAGCACCACCAGATCCAAAACTAGCACCACCAGATCCAAAACTAGCACCACCAGATCTAGAACTAGCTCCACCACATTTAGAACTAGCACCACCAGATCCAGAACTAGCACCACCAGATCCATAACTAGCTCCATCAGATCCAAAACTAGCACCACCAGATGTAGAACTAGCTCCACCACATTTAGAACTAGCACCACCAGATTTAGAACTAACACCACCAGGTCCAGAACTAGCACCACCAGATTTAGAACTAACACCACGAGGTCCAGAACTACCACCATCAGATCCAGAACTAGCACCACAAGATCCAAAACTAGCACCACCAGATTTAGAACTAGCACCACAAGATCCAAAACTAGCACCACCAGATCTAGAACTAGCACCACCAGATCCAGAACTAGCACCACCAGATTTAGAACTAACACCACCAGATCCAGAACTACCACCACCAGATCCAAAACTAGCACCACCACATTTAGAACTAGCACCACCAGATTTAGAACTAGCACCACCACATTTAGAACTAGCACCACCAGATTTAGAACTAGCACCACCACATTTAGAACTAGCACCACCAGATTTAGAACTAGCACCACCACATTTAGAACTAGCTCCATCAGATCCGATACTAGCACCACCAGATTTAGAACTAGCTCCACCACATTTAGAACTAACACCACCAGATTTAGAACTAACACCACCAGGTCCAGAACTAGCACCACCAGGTCCAGAACTAGCACCACCAGATTTAGAACTAGCACCACCACATTTAGAACTAACACCACCAGATTTAGAACTAACACCACCAGGTCCAGAACTAGCACCACCAGATTTAGAACTAGCACCACCAGATCCAGAACTAGCTCCATCAGATCTAGAACTAGCTCCACCACATTTAGAACTAGCACCACCAGATTTAGAACTAACACCACCAGGTCCAGAACTAGCACCACCAGATTTAGAACTAGCACCACCAGATCCAGAACTAGCTCCATCAGATCTAGAACTAGCTCCACCACATTTAGAACTAACACCACCAGATTTAGAACTAGCACCACCAGATTTAGTGAAAAGTTCATTTTCCCATGTGTCACAGCAAAAAGAGAAGTCTGTCTGAGGTCAGTGGAAACTCTTGAGGATTAAAACAGTGAAGAAGAAAATCCATTAGGACTGGAACGAAACTAATTTTGTCTAATGCCACACACTTAGTGAGTTTGTGTGAACTGAAAAAGCAGACTCAGTAAAAAAACATTTATAATAGCACCTTTCAGTTCAGTTCAGTTTTTGGTTTTAAACCAAAAAATAATCAACTTTCTGCAGAATATTCAAAAGCCACGTTTGGCAAGGTTTTCAAAAAAGATTGTTTATTTAAAAAATACTTTCCAAAAATGTCTCTCTGCTGTGCAGATGTTATAGTGGATGAGAACACAGCACAGCTTTAGATACATTCAAAATAAATAACTAAAACCTTTTATTTTGATAGGATCTGCGTGGATAATTTCAGTCTTATCACAGCCTGTTGTTAAATTCAGAGACAGGATTGCAATTCACTCCCCAAATATGGTGTGGTGCGGTATAATGCCTGGATTTTAAGATTTCAGCCGGAGCACTGAGGATATTATGCATGCAACTTGAAACATTAGTATTCTCTCTCTGATTTTGGGGCACTGAAACAGATTGAAAATGTGTGAGGCCTTTCATTTCTGCTGGAGAAAGGCACGCTTTCACTTCTACATGTGGGCAAGAATAATAATCAAACTGGTTCCAAAATGATTAAGTACATACTTTATGATAAAATGATCTCAGGAAACTTTGTAACATTTGGTCCAAGTTCTTCATCTATAAAAATACTGTAAAAAGTATTGTATTTCTACTTATTTTTGAAATATTTCACATATCAGTCCATGAGTACTTTTAGTACTTTGGTTTTCTCTTCACTACTCCTTATCTGAAAGAAACTTTGACCTTCTGAGTTCATGTTATGGTATATATAGTAAGGTTAGGGTTCAGGGGCAAGTAATGCCCCTTTCCCACTATAAGGTCAGACAGCCCTGAACAGCTCGGGTTTGTCAGGTATCTGGGTCTGTGTGCGTGTGTCCTGTTTTCTTACCTGTCTTTCAGGGCGTGGCGATCAGGTGCAGATCAGCTGGGAGCAATCTGTCATCAGAAGCGGGACATAAAAGGAGATTGGCAGCAAGGAGCGGACGCCAGATGATTCCTCTGTATAGAGTGGTATAGGTCGACTTTAGATAACCTTTTTGATTACTCGAGTTACCCTGATCCTGAACTAACCTTACCTGTTTCCTCGAACCAGATCCTCCCGCTCGGATTCCGTCCTCACCAGCACTGCTTTCAGCTGGTTTTCCACTGGCGGTTCCCAGACCGCAAAGCTGCCATCCGCTCCCCACCCTGGATCAAGTCTGCACCTGTTCTCAGTCTCCTCCTGCCCCGCCTGTGCTCCCGGCTCTCTCTGGTCTGTGCCGATCTGTCCGCCCTCCAACGCACACTCACACGCCAGCCTCAGTCCCGGATCTCTGGGTCCTCCTCCCGAAGCCAGCCCTCGCCTTCAAGAACAGTAAGATTACCTCTCTCAGTAATAATCCACTACTGCATCACCCCGAATGGTCACTAACCTGTTCATTTTCTGTGCAGTCCCAGTTCCTCTCTGCTCCGACATCGCTCTTAGCTGGACGCTCCTGCCTGTGTCCTGAAAAACCCACAGATCTGTCTAAGAAATTTAACTGCTGAATGTAAAAGATCTCAAATCCAAAATTAAATCGTTAAACCTTCTCTCTTGTCCCTGGTCTGTACCCTGTGCTTGACTTAGAGTCCACTACAACCTCACATCATGACAGGGTTAGGGTTAAGGCCCAGAACGGGATGGTTGTGTTTCCATTACCATCTCAGGAATGCAGACGTAGGTGAGGGCATAGACGTCCTCAGCTTAGCAACAGCTCCACTTCAAGCTTCTGATGATGGAGCTCCTCACTTGATCTAAGGTTGAGCCCGGCCACCCTATGGAGGAAGATAATTTCAGCTGCTTGTATCCAGATCAGCGTCTTCATCACTGAGGATGAAGCCTCAGTCAGTCAGTCATCTCCTGCTCTATCCTGCATCACTCGTTAACAAGATGTCCAGATACTTCAACTCCTCCAGATAAAGACTAACTGCCAACCTGAAGGAACATCAAACCTTTTAATAATAATTCATACTTTATTGATCCTCTTGAGAAATTACTCATCCTCATCTGTGAGGAGCAGAGGGCAGCCATCTGTACGGTGCCTGAAGGGGCAATTTTGAGGTTGAGTATCTTGCCCAGGAATACTTCAACATACAGTATAACCTGCTGGGACCAGGGATCAAGCCCCGACTTCCTGATTGGTGGACGACCTCCTAACCCTCAAATCTGACTAGGGCGACAGGGAGTGGTGGCTCTGTTGAATCTGTCCATCCTGTGAATGAGACCACGTCCCCTTCAAACCTTTAAAACAATGAGATAAGGGGTGGACATGCTGCTGTGCCATGCTAACAACAAAACACCATCCAACAGAGAGCTGAGAGGAGGATTTTGTCCAACAGCCACCTGATAAACAGCTCAGACCTCTGACAGGCGTAAAGCAGGCGTCCTATCAGGGAGCTTCTTTATTTCCTCCCTTCATTTCACAGAAACAAGAAGCTATAATGAGCGTGCATTCATTTCCACCCCCTGCGACTCCGCATGCATATCTGCACATCCATTGTTATTGGACTCTGCATGACCTCCAGCTGTTTGGGATTCATCATGGAGCAGCTTAGCTAGATTTCACTTTAATAACTGGCTCCTTATTCAATGATTCAAACAAAGTGGTTCATTCCTCGTCACTCGTTCAGTGTGCTCCTGCTGCAAGATAACGGGTTGTTTTCTGTATCATACACACACAGCAGGGTCAAAGGTCACAGATCAAATCTGTCAGGAACTGGACAGTTTCAGATGATATCAGCTGTTTGACATGTGGTAAAAAGAGTTACACAGCTCGAATGAATCCCAATCTGTGTTTGTGTTTGCCAGTGTGTGTGTGATACACACTTCAGGTAAATAAACTTGCTGTAAACCTTCTCAGTTCAGTTTCTGCTCCACCATATTTAAACTTTACTGTAAGTCTGTCTCCTTGTATTTGACTGCAGGTGTTATTTTATCATCCAATCAGAGAGAAGCAATCTGATTACCTCCAAGCTGTTTGAGCTGGAGTCTGACAGATAAAGATGTGATGTCACATGATCATCTGATAACAGGAAAATGTTTCAGTATTTATTGTAAGATCTGTTCCTACCAGCCTGCAGCTACTTTCAGTTTCCTGAAACCCTCAAACTGAACAAGGTTCTGTCATGTTTCACTTCCCTCTGCAGAGGAGCTTTAAACTTTCTCATTAACTTTTACAATCCAGTGTGACTGTAACCTAATGAGCGGGATTACAAATGGATTACAATGGATGTGCTAAAACAGACTGCAGTCACACATTCTGGAGTTCCTCACAGTCATGTAGTAAGTCCCTTCTTGTTCCATACTTCCGACCTCTTCAGGAGAGCTTTGCTGTCAAGTTTCATTAAACATCAACACTTTTGCTATAAATGTGAACTGGAGAAACATGGAGAGTAAAGAGAGACAGCAGAGTGAAGAAATGTGGTCAGTATGTCCTGCGGCAGTCTAAACCTATAGCAGCATAACTAAAGGGATGGATCAGGAGAACCCAAGCTAACCCTGACTATAGGATTGTGTAAAAAGGAAAGTTTTAAGTCTATTCTTAAAGCTACACAAGGTGTCTGCCTCACGGATAAAAAGTGGGAGCTGGTTTTACAAGAGAGGAGCCTGATAACTGAAAGTTCTTCCTCCCATTCTACTTTTAGAAACTCTAGGAACCAGAAGCAGACCTGCAGTCTGAGAGAGAAGTGTTCTGTTTGGAACATATGGAACAATATGATCTTCAATATAAGATGGAGCTTGGTCGTTCAAGGCCTTATACGTCAAAAGTAAAATTTTAAACTTTATTCTGGATATCACAGGGAGCCAATGAAGTGATGCTAAAACAGGAGAAATATGATCTCTCCTCATCAGAACTCTGGCAGCAGCATTTTGGATCAGCTGGAGGTCTTTAATAGAACTATTAGAACATCCTGATAATAAAAGAATTACAATAATCAAGTCTAGAAGTAATAAATGCATGAAGTAATGTTTCTTTATCACTTTGGATCAGAATGCTCCTAATTTTATCAACGTTACGCGAGTGGAAGGTTGTTACGGTAACATGTTTTATATGAGAACTAAAGGAACATGTCCTGGTCAAAGATACAACCAGGTTCTTTACCTTCTTGTTGGAGGCCAAATTAATACCATTTAAGTAAGTGACTGGCTACACATCAGAGGCAGGGACTTTTATAAATAGCATTTATTTCTCAGACTCTTTGTGTTTTGTGAGGCTTGATATCAGTGGTTGTCCTCCTTTGACCAGGTTCTTTTACCAGAAGAGCATCCGATAACTGGTTCCAGATGTTTACATTTCATTTATTTCATGTGGATCTTGGACTCCCAAGCTTATGTTCATCTCCAGAGTTTGCATGTGTAAAAAGCTTGCGTTGTGAAGAAGAAAGGACATGTGTGGAAATTGCTCCACAGCCACAACATGGCAGGATGAAACACTTGTAATGGCAGCGAGGAACATCTGAACACAAAGTGTGTTTATCCTGCCAAAGCTTTTTAATGCATGTGTGTCCGAAGACCAAAGACAAAAAGCCAGGAAGTGAGAGAAATGACACTTCCTTTCCTTTCAGAACGTAGAACTGATGATGACAGGATGTGATATTATTCTAGCGCTACTTATTTGCATCTGACTGAGTAGAAATTAACTCATTTCATGCTCCACTAGCTGCTGCGTGAACATTGCCACTTGTCCGGCGTTGGGTGGCTCGGGGTTGGGAGAGTCGGAGAAATGGGAAAATCAAGCCTGGATAATACTCAGCCACGGTCACATCAGTGTTGAGACATTTGCATATTGCTTTCCTTCACATGCAGTAAAATAAGATGGATCATTTCCTGAGCCGTTTAGCCCGCAGCAGACGGAGATATGAGCGAGCGTTCCTGTTACTGATGCCTCTCTCAACCTCCAGAACTCACTTCACATCTGTGAACTGATGCGAGACTCCCACAATCCAATAAGTCAAGGTCATTTTCATCTGCTACTTTTAGCATTCATCTTTAATAAATCACTCGCATATTAATTCTGAGATAATTACTGCAGACAAATGAGGAGACCTGCAGCTCGGAGCTCATTCTGCTCCACATTTATACAGTGACATGAGTTTTACTGAGAAATAGAGATAGGTTACAGGATCATACACACACACACACAGTGAGAGAGAGAGACTCACTTTATACAGAGAGAGAGAGACTCATGTTATACACAGGGAGAGGAAAAACTCACTTTATACAGAGAGAGCTTCACTTTACAGAGAGAGAGATTCACTTTACACACACAGAGAGCTTCACTTCAAAGGACTTCCTGTAATACTTTTTTGTAACAGAAACTGAAACAAACTTCATGAACTCTTAATTAAATGCCTGCTGTTCTTTGTTCCATTAGAAACAGTTTGAACAGTGTTTATGTAGGTTGTTGCAATCATTAACATTCATTGAAGAGTTTCGCGTGACACAAACTTGTTGCAAAACAACCCTTTGCTTAACAAATTTACATTTTCTTCAAGTCAGGGGGTGAGTGTGGGCACCTCAGTAGAAATTCAATTTCCAAGGTTCCTAGTGTTCAATCATAGTTTGTGATTTGTAAAAACTTTATCCGATTAGTTTCAACACCGCAGTCTTTCCCATATTTGTCAAAGAGAGTGTTAGACGTGAGACCCAAGAGAAGAATAAACTCAGCAAACACAGAGATTAACATAAAAATAAATCAATAAATTTTAACATTTTTTAAACTGGGTCATAGACATTGCCGGAGCGCTGGACACAAAGAGCCTGATTTATCAATGGTCTGAGGTTGTTAGAACGAGCGCAAACCTCTCAAAAACAAGCAGCAGGTGATTTACTAACGTCGCGCTATGTAAAACTGTGCCTGTTAAACCTGCAGTAAGATGCGCTGTTTGAGCTTTTTCCCTAGATGAATATGCAGTGAGGACGTTTCTGTCAGAAGGGAGGAGAACATGTAAATAAGTTGGCGTTCCAGGTGCAGTGTCATTTATCAAATCTGAAACTTAGCATTATTTTTCCATAATACCGTTCAATATAGCCCATTTTTTGTATCGTTTTGTTATATTTGAACATTGTATGTTTTTCTACACACCTGTACAATATTGGTTGGTGTGTTTCTATATTTTTTAATACTTCTTCTACCTCTTTAGTTTTGTCTAAGAAATTCCTTATAAAATATCATTTTTCTTTTTACATGCAATTTTTAAACCCTGGCAGATCTCTGGCAGATTCATGGGTTGGTTAATATACTATAAAAACTGGTAGGTGGTCACTGATGTCATTAACCGATTAACTGTATCATTTTCAATATCATTGGTGAATATGTTAAATGGTAAATGACGTGTACTTGTATAGCGCTTTACTCAGATCCTACGATCCCCAAAGCGCTTCACACTACAGTATGTCATTCACCCATTCACACTCACACGTTTGTTAACAAGTTGCATGATTTGAGTCCTTACTGCCCCCAGATGTGGATGAATGAGCTGCTTCAGACTGTGTTGTGTATGAATCTTCATATCTTAAAGTCCAGTGAAGTGAAGTGATCATTGTTCAGTTCCTCAATGTTCCTGATGACTAACACTTTGGCTTGTTCTGGTGTCACACAGGTCTGCATGAGACAAATAACTGGTTTTAGGGAGGAGCCCCCCCCCCAATACAACAATACCAAACATTTCAGAGTGGCCTTTTATTATGGCCAGTCTTAGGCACACCTGTGCAATAATCCCTCTGTCTAATAAGCATCTTGATATGGCACATCTGCGAGGTGGGGTAGATCATCTCTGCAATGGAGAAGTGACAGCTTTTTGAACAATATTTGGGATAGATGGTTATTTTGTGTATGTGGAAAGTGTTTTAGATCTTAAAAAAACGGGAGCTTTTATGTTTTTGTTCAGTATATGAAGAATCAGTTGCCCACTTTTTTCACATGATGGAACCCAAACAGAGTTTCCAGAAGAGTGACTCAAGTAAAACCTTTCAGTCAATGGGAAAACCAGCGGGTTTTATCCTAGCTCAGACTGGAATGGGTCCAGGTCTGGAGTATCCAGTGAGGAAGACAACGATAGGATGAAGCAGAGAACAGAAGGTCTCAGCAGGGAGAGCAGAGGAGTAAGAATCAAATGAACATGGCAGCTACTTTCCTTCCAGCGCAGTTTAGAGTCTCCAGAGTCTGGAATTAATCAGGAGTCACGTTTTCTGCTTCAAACAATGGAAGAACATGTCTTATTCAGGAGAACATGTCTTCATGAGCCCCAGACCTCTGGAATATAAAGTCTACAATCAATTTATCATGTAAGAAAATGTTTCATCTCTAATCAGCAAGTTTTCTGATCCTCTTATCTGAGACCTGCTGGAACTTCTGCTTAGTGCTGACTCTCCTCCGAGTGGAGCTGGAGGTGTTGCAGAAGGTCTTCTGAGGTTTAACCTCCCACATGCCAGGGTGTTTGATGACTTTCATAATATGTTAAACTGCTGTGAACTGCAGCCAGAGGCCACTAACGGCTGTTATTTTATTTCTCAACCATCTAACGGCTGTTCTGAGGGCACTTCGAAGCTGTAGCTGTAAAACATGTAGGCTAAGAAAGTTCCCCCTGACTTCCTGAAACTGTTTGATGAGTAAAGACATATTTTCTAAAATTATAAAAAATAAATATTAACCATCACCTTCATATTCATTATATTATATTGTGTTCTTGTTTTTATTTTAAAAGTCCTTCCTAAATACCTGAATCATGATGATTATCTGACTGGGATTTTACAGGGAACATGATTAATAATGATGAGTTTTTGGAGCAGTGGTTGTATTTGAACATTACCGGATCACCACGGTAACAAAACCTGTTCCGATCAGATGATGTTCAGAGTAAACTGTCAGGAAAGACACAAATGATTGATTCTCCACTCAACTGAGACAAATCAGATAGAATTCCTGCTTTTCTAAACAAACTTGATGAATATCAGCAGTGAAAACTGTCAGAACTGTCAGAAGATCCTTCCGTTTAGTCACACACCAATCACATTAGATTCACAAGTACAAAACAAAAACTGAAACAAAGTCCTAAATAAATAGGTTAAACTTTCAAACAGAACTCAGTTTGTGTCACTAACAATCAGAATCTTGTTGTTTACTGAGAAATACACACCTGCATGTTAGCAGAGAGCCATTAGCTATTAACCAACAATCCAGATAGGCGATCAGCATTCATCTGTTTATACTGTATATGTATGTATCTACAGTGTAGCTCTTTAACAGATTAAAACCCTGAACTCATTCTTACTCCACATGGACAGCTGTTCTTTCATTTCAAGCTGGGGTTCTCTACGAGAGGCCTGGGAGCCCCGTTCGTCTCCTCCGTTCAATCTGCTGAGACCAGATAATAAAACCTGCTACTATTCTAGTCTGGTCCTTCAGCTTCAGAAGGTGTGCCACCATCATGAATCCCTCATTATGACGAATGGATACACACTTCAAACACTGGAGCCCTCCAGGGGTTTATGGAAGTAACATAGATCTGATGAAAACGTCCATCTGATCCTGCTCATGTTCTCATCTGAAATACGAAGGTTTATCTCTTGGTTTATTACCACAACATTCCCCTCTTTTCTCTAGAGTCTTTTTTTCTTTGTCCTGTTTTCTGTCACCTCCTTTCCTTCTCGTTGATCTCTGAACATCTGTGCAGGCCCTTCCTTTTATATCTCTCTTCTTTTCCAGTTTCCCCATTTTTACACTCCTGCTTTTTTCTGGCGTGTCCTAAATCTCTTCTGTACTTCCACTTCCTGTGTTGACAGTATTAGAGTGGGGTCCGTGTAAACCTGCCCCCTGGGGTGCAGCTGGCGCATTAGACTCCTTTCTGTTTTATTCGGTCCAGCCTGTAATCTCTGTTCTAGCAGAACCCTCCCTCTGTTCCCAGTAGATCTGCAGAAAACAAAGCTCTTTAGCTCAAGACGGAGACGCTGCTTCATCATCACGCTGCCTCTAATGGGACAGAGGACTTTTACTGAGAAAATTAATGTTTTTCTGGTTGAATCTCACCGACAGCTTCTTCTTTAAAAGTGGTTGGCTGCGGCGGTGGGCGGGAGGGAGAGTCTGCAGGGAGGTGGAGCTGGTGGGGGCATCGGCAGCTTGGTAACATCCCAGCTGCTCTGTCAGCATTTGTTCAAGCCGAGGGCATCAGAGTTATGAGTCTGTAGGGTGCAGAGGACTGTGCACGCACACACACACACACACACATAAAACAATAATAAAGAGCAGCAGCTCATTACTTCCTGTGGTTATGTTTGTTGTCCTGCGGTGTCAATCACTAATAGAGAGAAATCACTGTCTGCAGAAGCATCGATACATTTCAATGATTAAACATCTAAAACTAGACCAACGTTCATCAAAAGGACATTAAAAAACCCTCACAAATGTTTATAAATGTAAGTAAGAGAAAAAAGGTGCAGTTCTGATAAATAACAACAAGGATCCACATGTGATCCAGTTACCCACACTGCACATGCACCTTCTCATTGACTCATTTGCATCCTAAAGTTTATTAAGAATTGCATGGATTATTATCGTACAAATGCTTGGACATGTAAACTAATTCTGATTTTAAGAAATGCTAAATTTTATTTGAACACTTTGTAATTTTCAAACCAGACAGAGTCAAACTACAACCCAAACTTAGAATCAACACAGAAAAAAAAATTCTGTAGCTGCATAAGCAGGAGCACTTCAATTTCCAGAAGCCACCTGCAAAGAAAAGAAAATTGTTTCAAGTATAAAGTGTTTGCCCCCTTCCTGATGTCTTATGTTTTTGGATGTTTGTCACACTGTTTCAGATGAAACAAATGTGAATAGTCAAAGAAAACACAAGTAAACACACAATGCATTTTTTAGATGAAGATTTTTTTTTACATGTGTGACAAAGTGATTCTTCCCATTACAAGTAGTCCATATCATCTGCCTTCAATTTATGTAATCACATCTGTTCTCAATAAACAAATCACCTAAAACAACATTCATGACACAGTGAAGAAGACCAAAAGATCCTCTAAAATGGTGTTTCCTAACCCTGGTCCTCAGGGCCCATTGTCCTTCATGTTTTAGCTCCATCTGCTTCAACACACTTAATTCAATATGATAGTATTAACTCTTGCATGTCACTCAAATAGCAACTAACCCCCAAATCCACTTGTTCTGCTAATAAACTGTATAAATTGGTGTCTAAGGGGCTAGACACATGGGAGGTGACAAATGACAGCGATCAGCGAAACTCATCGCAGCCGCTTTGAAAACCTGACACACGGGAGGCGGCTTGTGGTCAGCGACTAGCAACACAAGCTAGCGACGTGCTCTGTCCCCGGCCGAATGGGCGAGTGTTCTGTGGTTTTGACTGGCTGACAGATTGGAGGGAATTTGAGTATCAAAGCAGTTCAGGGGTGGAAAAAAGCTAGATATTGTGTCATAAGTGTCATAAGATTTTGCTGGTGTAAAGTGAAATCTCACTTCTGACTTTGTTATACAAGAGACGAAAAAGACGTAAATTGGTTCAATTTAATTCAAAATTTCCTCCATGTTTTCCTGGAGATGACCAAGAAGCATCCTGTCAGCTCATTGGTCAGTCAATGAAACCTCCGCTGATTGGTCCTCGTCGGAGCGACAGCGATAAATAGTTGAAATTTTTTCAACTCAACATGTATTGCGCTTTATTTTTGGCATTTTAGAGCATCTTTATTCAAATCTTATTGTTCTGCCTAAAATTGTGATTGTTATGCCTTCCTCAGGTTAAAATTATAAAACTGATTTGAAGCAACTAAGGACGTGGCAGAGAGTAAGGACGCACCTACAACAATGTAATTCAAACACAAAGGAGTTGCACATGAAGCTCAATACTCATTAGAAATAATTATAATTTAAAGCTAACACAGAGACAGCTCCATCGTACATAATAGCACCTCACTGTCTGATCCATTTACTGAAGTTCACATCTTCTTTGACAGATTTGAGGTTTATTTGTGCTGTTTCACTCTCAAGGCAACAGAAATGGGATTTTCTCTTCTCCCAAAGGATATCATTTATGAGTTAAAGCTAGCAAACTACAAGCAACGCAGCAACGTGTGACACTCCGCATGATTGTTATTATTTCTAAATGAACCAAACAATCATGCAGCTCCCAAAATGACTGCTAACATTTGGGTTTGTTGATTTGAAGAACTGGCAGAAAACTGGAATTGAACTTTAACCCTTGGTTCTGAGACAGGACAAGAGGGGGAGGGGGCTCCTTGACAGATACAATAACTTGAATCTGTTCCTCTGCCAGGTCGTCCCTCACCCCACCAGCATCAAGAGCTCTTCAGCGTGCTAATCCCTCAAACACTCAACTTGACTGAACAAACCAAACCCTTAAATCTTAACCCTTGAAGCTTAACCCTCAAACCCAAACCTCAACACAAGGCAACATGGTCCTGATCAGATTAGGTCTCAAGTGCTAAATTCCTGTCCTCCCATGTTGTTTGACATCCTGAAGCACATCTTCAGCCTGAGTCTTTAGAATGAAAAGGTTCTGGAACTCTAGAGAACGTACTGCCAGGTTCTTTCAGTACCATAACCAATCATATCTGGTTCCAGTGACCACAGCTGTGCTGTCATAATGAACACCTGAGGATTCAGACTGTTTCCATCAGCTGATCCCGATGGAAGAGAGGAAGGTCCTACTTCTGGTTTATCTAAACACAAGTACAGATAATAACAACTTTTACTGGTTTTATTTGCAAGTTTAACTCTCTTTTATTCAGTTTGTCACATTCTTCTTCTTCTTCTGAGGTTCTTTTAATGCTCATCATATTGTCTGGATCTTCTCTGATTTATCTCTGATACTCTTATGCCTGCTGCTCTATCATACAGGTGTTTTTAATGAAAACTCTGGATTGAAAGTGTTGGACAATTATTTAATTTCAGTCCTGTTTTGATTTTTGATGTAAACATATAAAATGGGTTTGTTTATGAGCTGCTGGAGTTTTCGGGATGCTCCTGCTCAGACTTATCAGAACATTATATAAAAATAAGTGTATAAAATAAATTAGTGTGGGCTTCCTGTTGATGCTTGTCATTTCATTTCACAAAATCTGGATTTCACTGGATAAAACAAGTTTTTTACCCACAGAAAGAAAAACAAGGTGAATAAATAGATAAGCTCAGTTTGATTAATTATTCAGAGTGTAATTTCATGACATGAAACACCTTTCATTCCGTTCCTACCTGCCTCTCTCTCTGGTTCATGTATTATTCTTTTCCTCGCTCATTCTCTTCTTCTTCTGCTTCATTTACTCCCCGGGGTTGACCTGAGATTGATGCTCCTCTCCTCTGATTGGGGTAATTACGTATGCCCTGCTGCTGAAATACATTATACACAACAGACCTACAGAGCAAAGAGGAGGACAAGGCCAGATTGGTATGCATTGGCTTCCTGATGCATGCTGGGAAACGCTCGCCTTGAGTCTCAGGACAGAATGCAGACAGTCTCCTGGTGACTGATGGAGGAGACATTTTACTTCCTATTTGAGACTGATGCAGGTGATGCTAGCATTGCTTTGATGTTACCTGTTACTCTGAACATGGCTGTCATCTTGTATGATGAAACATGTCTCCTTAGACAGAATTTCCTGAACAACTGGAGACACTGTGACTGATGTCAAGCTTCCTGTTACTAATAAAATTTACTTCATATAAAACTTTCAATGCTGATCATGTGATCATTTGAGATTAAAGATCTTTCAAATGATGCAACAATCCAGCCAGATACTGGAGGTGGTGCACAATCATTTCATGTGAATTGTTTACGTTGCATGAATTAAAGGTGGTATATGGAACTTGAACAGAATAACACGGCACAAAGCCTTCAGCCATGTGGGTGCCAGGCTCATTAACCCCCTTGCGCGCACTCCGATGCTGAGGTCGACCAATATTCCTCACCAAACCCCCTCTGATCCCCGATCCGAGCAGGACAATAAAATATCATGAGTTCAGCTCACTAATCTTGCTCTCCAGCCCCGCTGATCACACACTGACTCTGATAAAAGCAGCTCTTACCTGTTTGTAGCTCAGTCATTGATTCAGTCCGTGGCAAAGAGCTCATAGTTGTCCCGCGGCTCTTCTTGAGCAAACCAAAACTTTCTGCAGCCCTCCTAAGATCCTCTGTCCTCCTCACACACCATCCTACACGCCCCACTTATCCAATAAAATTAAAAAAGCAATAAAATCCTCTGTGGGGTGTCTTCTAGTCGAGTGACCCGAAGCTCCTCCACTTCAGCAACATGTAGCTACATGTTAGCTAGCTGCTAATGAAAATGTTTCAACACAGAATCTGCTCATCACATGGGAAACCCCAGGGGAATCCCCTTATGGCAAGTAAATAAGGTATATAATCACCACATATCCCCGGTACTTTCAGCTACTTGATCTGCAGACTCCACAGTACCAGCCTCACTGTGCTGGATTATTTACGGTATTAGGCAACCCAAAATGGTGCCTGCTGCTCTGCCAGCTATTGGCTGGTAGATGTAAACAAAATGCCAACATCGGGCCCATCAAAATTAATATTTTATAATATTTTACTTCGAATATAATTTTTAAAGGAAATAGTGTATTTTCATTCTACAACCCTCTAAACATCCCGTGGAGGCAATATTTTATTAAAAATATTGCTTTTTATAAAAATAATCCATATACCACCTTTAATTCATATCTTGATTTCAGTATATTTAGTATGATAAACCTTAGGAGCTGACAAAACGACTTGGATAAGGAGGCAGCATTTTTAAACCTGTGGGTTTTGGACCTTCCAGTGGATTCTCATGTCATTGTTCCTCATCTATGCTCACCTTTGTGCTCCAACCATCTCCAACTCTGACTCACCTGTCTGTCTGTTATGATGTAACATTGATTTGACAACAAGGTCACATGCAAATCTCGTGAAAACAGACAGATTTCCAGACACTTGGAGACAATTTACCCCTGAACTTGGTTGCAAGTTTCACACCAGGACAATTGCAGATGATCAGTAGCTTTTCCCTGGGTTAACAAATAATGATAGGGTTAAGGTCCGTTGGGTTAGGGTCCATTGAGTTAACTCTTTGGGGCCCTAACCCAACAGATCCTAACCCAAAGAACCTCAAACTTAACCCAATGGACCCCATTGAACAAGCGAGAATACAAGACTAAATAATCTTACCAATGATCTCTGATGCTAATTCATGCAAGAAAAAGCAATAGAGGAAGAAAAGAGATCACAATGTCTACCTCACTGTGGGGTGACAGATGCAGATAAACTGTGACAGGAACTGCAGCAGAACTTGTTGCATAAAGTGGTGACTATACACAGCAGGATCACTGGTTGTGAGGACCATTCAACCACTCAAATATATGTTGGTACATAGTTCCTGATAAATAAATAAAACACTTAAATAAAACACTTTCTTCCTTCTGCTGAAATGCACTGATGCATTAGCAATCAAAAGCCAGAGAACAACAGGCCGTCATGGCTTCTGGTGGGATCCAGGCTATAGTAGTTATCAAATCCTCAAACTTAATCTGTGATTGTGTGAACACTTTTAAACATCACAAATCAGCAGTTCAGTCACGTAAAGTCCAACTTTCTGTGATTCCTTTAAACTCCGAATGATGTAGAAACATCATATAGATGTGAAGCTCTGAAAGGGGGCAGGATTTTCCTCACCTGTTGTTGTTTATGTAGAAACTAGTACAAGTTTTCCACAGATTGAACTCACATCATACAACGTGCTACTTAAAAGTCAAGGCACTGTTCCTGATTTCAGCTGCACAGTATGATATATTTTTGTTTGGGGTTTCTTCAAACAACTGTGACAAGAACGTTAGATTAAAGAGAAAAAAGCACCAACTGAAATACAGACGATAATAAATCTGTAAACTGAAGCAAAGGAAGGAAATCTTTTAGATTTCAAGACAAGAAGTCAAACTCCCAGATGGGCCTGGATCTAATTAATATGTTAATCTGACATCTTCATATGGTTAATCAGACCTTAGTAATTGTTAATTGTACTTGTCATTTTCTTTCTGGTTAGGGTTGACTTTCCCTCCTTAAATCCAATGATAATCTGTTTGTAATCTCATCAAAGACACAAAGCATCTGCATGTTTAATGTAGGAGATGACCCTGAAACAGTTAGTGCAGAGAGCTGCCCTCATCATCTCCTCCCTCGTCACACACTTCCATTCTGCTGTGCTGCACTTTACAAAGATCATTATCAGCACATTTAAAACAATTAATGTATGCATTTATCTCTAGGCCAGAGTTGGAGGCTGCTAATTACCATCATTTCCATTCTTTTGTTACTTTATCGAGGGAGAACGAGGCTCTGCACAGAGAGCAGATAAGGGACAGAATCCATGAAAACACTTTACTGTGTACTGTAAAAGATAAAGGATTTCACGTGTTGTCACCACCTTCAGAGTCAAAAAGCTTTTACAAATAATATCCTATTATTGTTGAAGTATTCCGTTTTACATATGGAAGCTCTAAGAACAAGCCGATAACCAGAAAGCATCATCCAATTTCAGCTTCAAGTGTGTGACATGACCTGGGTAAACAGACATGGACCAAACTGATGGTTTGTTCTATTAAAGGAATAAAAACTGAAACAGCTGACATGAGTGACAGATAAAAATGCACTCAAACTCATTAAAAAACAGCAATGTTCTCCCCCCATGAGACTTAAAGAGGACCTTCCATTCAAAATGTTTTTTCTGAGGTTTCTGTTGAATATTTTAGCTCCACAGGTGTTCTTACCTTCATAGTGGGTGTGAAAACAGGTCAACAACTTCTCTTTCAGTTTTTATCTCTTAAACTACGCAGGTGGTGATAAAACCCGAGTTCGAACGGCCTGTATCTGTTTCGTCACAACTCCTTTGTTCATTAGCATTCGACAGCTCCCGCAGTTGAAACCACACCTAGCATGCTGCTGTAGCATAAGACGAAGCAAACAGGAAGACACGACATCTGACATTGCCATTCGCAGAGGGGCAGGAAACAGTATACCTTGCTCTCATAGGCTAGTTTATTAGCCAATCTGAGTCCAGCAAATTCTAATAATGAATATGAACGAGCCTGACGAAGCAGCTTGACGGAAAGAGCTGGAACCACCCGAATTTTAATGCAGACAGATTGAAAAGTCTATTAATCAGTGTTTCCTGACGATTTTTAGATAAAATGTTTCATATTACTGGTTAATACTTAAAAAATAACCACAAAGTTTTGAGATTTTTATGAAATGGCCTCTTAAAGAGACCAACCCTAACCCTTAAACTAACTGTAACAGACTAAATCTAACCCTAACCCCCCCATGAGACTTAAGAGTGTACATACATACCCAAAACAAATCTTTATAAGGGTAACTGGATTTCTTCTTCTATTTCTCAAAGAACATCATCTCACATAAACAAGTCCCGTGTAGGGTTAGGGCCACAACAACTTATAAACCTGAAACTCCTGAACCAGGATCAGAACTGAAGGGGACTTTAAGATGAAATTGAAAAATCGTCAAGAACCAACAGATAGTCAGTTGCCTTTTTTCCACTAACTAGGATTCCACATATAATATGAGAAATTCCAACACACAGCACAGGAACCATTAACGTTTTACACATTTAAACACCTTCAAACCATAAACCACTCAATACGTTGGTGCAAGTAACAGATGTTCCAGGAAAACTGGTTCCAATATTGTTTTCTTAAAGACTGAAGCATAAGCATTATCTGAAATTGTAACCACTAAAAACAAAGAGTAAAACATGGGTTGCTTTTTCAGAATTTTAAAAAGTTCCATGAAGCTTAACTCCTGCAAGAGCAGGTGTATCAACCTCACAGAGTTCTTTAAACTTTTCACTGAGGCGGCTGTGAGCAGCATTTCAAAGTAAAAGCTTTAAATGCAGCTCAGACGTAACTTTAATACATAAACTGTGTTGAGAGGTTTCTCATCTCATGATGATGAGAAGTCAACACACAGCCAGCAGAAACACAGCACGTTACAGAAGACTAAAAAGATGACACTATATTTATAATTACAGGTGAAGATTTATGGCATCTGTAATGTTTGACCTACACGGAGGATAGGGCTGCTTCTGTAAACAGAGCTGTTCAAGCCGTCGATCTGTTTACAGGATGTTTATGTGGAGGTGTTTCAGTAAACAGAGCTAATGCAGCCTAAGGGGGGCAAGCTAGTGTCTTCCATATACCGTCCCAAACCCAGATAAATGCAGTGTGTTGTGTCAGGAAGGTCATTCACTGCGAATATAAGCCAAATAAAAAATTACACCAGTCACAAATCTGATGGCCAAGTTTCATGTGACGTAGCACTGACGTCACAAAATGCAGATGAGAGTCAAGAAGTAAATGCAGCTAAGTCACGAAGGACCCAGTTTTTAAAAAAATCACAAAAGAAAGACGTCAAAAGTGGATCCACAATCTAAAAACGGGCGGGGCTGAAACAGACAATGCTCGAGTTTGGTAAGGATGTAAGAATGTTTTAGTTTACTAAATAGTATTTTCTATCAATTTTTGGACCCTTTCTTGGAAAAAAAAACCATAATGGCAGGTAAATAGTTTATTGTTTTTACAAATTATAATGTAGTTGTTCAACAAACATTGAGTGCTAATGTTAGCAGTTAGCTGTAAACTGTAATTCCAAAGACTGGGCACCTATTTTTTTGCCATTACCAGGCCACAGTTGTAAATAAGTATATCATTTTTAATCTGCCCTGTCTTGATAAATAAAGGTTAAATAAATTAAATAAAATACTGTTAACCTGGGGTACCAGAGGGAACTCCTCTACACTGCCACCGAGGAGCAGGCTGACAACTTGGAGGATGTTCTCTGTGATGAATGCACAGTCAGCCCTGAGGAGCAAAGTTCCTAAGGTAAAGATTTAATTAATTATTTTATGTTTTTATTATAAATTCCCTATAACAAATTCACAAGTCAAATGTGTGCAGATGCAGAATGCCAGACAGATCTGACCACAGCTGGAGGATGCTGTGAAAGCACCTAGATCTGAGACCAGCTGCCTGAGGGAAAAGCTTTCAGACACTAAATTTACTCCAGAAACATCCCAGAACAATGAGAAAACAACACTCTATACTGGACAGCCCATTTTTTTGGTTTTGATGCAAATCCTCGAGCTCTATGAACCACGCATCACCACAACATCTCTGTCAGCTCTATCCAAATATTAAAAAAAAAAAAAGTTTAAAAAAAAAAGAAAAAGGCAACTGGACTTCTTTTGACGCTGAAAACATTTCACCTCTCACCTGAGAGACTTCTTCAGTTCTAACGAGGTTTGGGAGTTTCAGACTTATCAGTAGTTTGGACCAAATGGATAGCCTCATTAGATTCTGGCACACCCATCCCATCAACAGATGTCCACTGATATGTGAAAAAATATTTTATTTTATTTTGTGTTGTGCCACAAGTAAGTTATAAAACAAGTTATAGAAAAGTAGAGAACCAGTTTAAAATAAAGCTTCATAGTTGGTGAGCTGTTGTAAGAGAACCGCCTTTCCGCCTTGCAATGATACTCAACTGTGTGTTGTAAATGGATCCTTAGTGAATTTACATATTGGGGAAGTGAGTCAGGAGAAAATACAATTCAGGGATGCTAGTGTTAAAAGACTTCCTTAGTGAATCCAAACTGCTCCCAGATGATGTTTTCCTTCTGAAACAAATTGCCTGTTGGTTCCTGAACATTTGCTAACTACTCCTGAGGTGTTAACTCTCTCTCCTGATGCTGTTCCTCTCTCAGCTGATGAACATGTGCTAGCAGGAGAGTTTTCAGATGGGAGGCAGAGTCTGTAATAACTTTCTGAATGGGAGGAGGAGCCTGCCGTAGATTTCTGAATGGGAAATGGAGTTTGTCACATCTTTCGAAATAGGAGGCGGAGTCTGCTGTAGCATTTTGAAGGGGAGGTGGAGCCTGCAGTAGTTTTCTAAATGGGAGGCGGAGTCTGACGTAGCTTTCTGAATGGGAGGCGAAGTCTACCATAGCTTTCTGGATGGATGATTTCAGTCACTAAAATGCAGTCCAGAGTTATTCCATGATTCCACAACTCTAACCCTATCCCTCATTCCACAGCAGGAATCAGACTCTGAACTTCTGATGAGTCACATGATCTAAAACAGGCAGACATGTAGTAATGTGTCATGACCAAGTGAAAACGCAAGGTTATCCTAACCCTAACCCTGCAAACACAAGGCGATGTCCCAGAAACATCGTCCATGTTCTCACGGGCTGTCTAATCTCGCCTGCTGGAAAAAGTCTCTGACTCTATGTATGTTTTCCTTTTACTGTAACGGCTGGATGAACCTCAGAGCCGGCCCGGGGCTAACGCTGTAGTGGAGCGATTTAATTTCCCCCTGAGCCACAGAGTAACAAGACAGCACTCAAAAGATGACTGATTCATCAATTTAATAGTCAACCACCAGAAAATTAACTGGCAACAATTCTGATGATGAATTTATCAGCTGTGACTTCAGAGGCATCAGTTTCATGCCTGGGAGTCTTTGGTTTGGTCTTAGCTTCATACAGTAATAATTATCATTCTGCGTATTGGTTCTTTTATTCACACCAATCAGATACCTGATAATTCACTTTGCATTTCTTTGCCAGGAACAAAGTCAACAAGTCCAGTTCAACAGGTCCAGAGTAAGTTATACCAGGACTTTAATAGCACACAAAGGCAACTGGAGTAAATACAAAATGCAGCTTTTACAAGATGATTACGAGGTGAAATTCATCGTTTGAAAAAGTAACTAAACCATGTAAATCAAACAACTGTTTATTCAGGTGAAAAGAACCTGAGGATCAGAAACTGTAAATAAATATAATTAATCTGTCATGCTGTAAAATGATCATCCAGACATTGTAAAAAAAACACTGTGCTATCAGTATTAAAATAAGTTATTAGTGTCTCAATGTAACACCTATCAATGAATTTACTGACAGTTCAGTGAGTTTCTGTTTAAAGAGCAACTCACCCTCAAAACAACTTTTTTCTGTTTATAAACTGTGTTAATGGGTCTTTAATGCATTCTTTCAGTTTCTGGGGATTTTTTGACATTTTCATGTAAACTTGTTAAATTCTACACTCTGGTCTAAAAATGTCTTAGTGCTGCCCTCTTAGAGTTGAAATGTGGCTATTCCATTTGAAATTTGTGATTGGCTGAAAGCAGTACGTGTCTACGTTAGCGCTCATGTCTACGTCAGCAGCATCGTCTCTAAGACACACCTCCTGGGTTATAAAACTATCTCTCAGACAGACACACTCGCCCCCACCTGCCCGTTGTCTCCAGCTTCTCACCAAAGAGCTGCACATAAAGATTTAGAGCAACTGGCTTAAAACTACGACAAAGGGAATAACTAATATCAGTAAATTAATAATGAAATCTGGCTAAAGACTTCCCTGCAGTGGTTGTGATTGTGTGGATGTAATTTGTGCACGTTTTACTTTTATTCAGGGATTTAATCAGACCTCTCTCTACAACATGGCAATAACTTGTGGCTAACAACAATCAATCGGTAAACTACTCTGAAAACTATGACAAAGAGAATAACTAATATCATTAAAAGAAGAATTAAATCGTGGCAAAGACTTCCCTGCAGTGGTTGTGTGGATGTGATTTATAGACGTTATATTCTCATCATGCTCGAGTTACCTCTCTGCAACACGGCAGAGTCACACTGAAGTTAATATGAACACGAAGAAGTTCGACATGTCAATCATCAAAAATTTGCGAGGAAATCCCCCCTTTGTTTGTTTACTATTGATATTATTGGAGTTTTTTCTGGAACTACTACAACTTTATTTCTTCGAACATGTCAGGATCATCAATAGTAAAGGGCTGTTTGTTACTTTTAGCAGCATAAATGTGATTAACAATCTAGTAGCCAATAGATAACAAAATGGGTTCGTTATCCATTGGCTACTTTATTTCAAGCCCTACCAGGTCTATGGTTTATGAATATTATAACTTTTTCTGTTGGAAACCATAAGTACAAGATCGTTACAAGTCAATAAAATGATTTTAAAGTAAACTGGAGATCTAAATTTTGCTAAAAAAAATCCTCTTTACCACCTTTAACTCATTCAATGCCATTGACTTCTCTTGTTTTTTTTAACAGGGGGGTTTGGGGTCGGGTAGACGCTAGTTAGGTGGTAAAAAAAAAAAAACTTACGCAGCTCAAACTGCAGCTCAAATGACGACAATCAGCCTGAGTCGCCTCGATCACTGCATATTTCATCCTAGCCAGACCACCATTTTAGCAGACGGCCCTGAATCATGTGATTTTAGTGAAGCAGGCCCCCCCGAGTCATCTGATAACGTATTACCGACTGGATCAACCAGGAGGGGTCTCTAAAACAGTTTGTTAGTGTCAAAGATTCTTTTATACCTGACGTGTCTATTTGCACAAATAAAAAACAAAACAAAAACAGTTTTCTTCACTTTTTTTTTGAGACTGGTGAATTTTGACAAGAATTGCTCTTTTCGACTGCAGATTACTAAAGAACAGGAAAAGATATAAACTTTTTTTGCTGCTGAAAGTTTGATCTTTCTGAAGCTGGTTTCAGAATTCACATAGTCACAGGACAAAATATTCTGTGGGCCTTAAAAAAAAATCAGTAAAAATGTTCAATGTGTGGCACTGAGGGGGGATAGAAATCTGAAAATGGCTGGCACTGAATGAGTTCAGCATGAAGTGACTTTATATCCTGTCATTAAAACTCCAAAACAAACAGTTTTTAATCAGCTAGTCATTGCGTGATGACTTTACATGAACTTTTACAATTTCCAGAATATTTATATCTTTATTGAGTGCAGCTGGACACGTCAAAGTCTGAGCCTTAAAAAAGTTAAAGAAAGTGCTGTTTTCAGGTCAGCAGTCATACGGACACGGGTAATGAGCAGAAACACGTCTGTCTCTCCTGAGCTGTGGGTTATGACACGTTATCATCCTAATAAAGATGAACCGAACATTAAATTCAGCTGCTGATAATATTAGCTCATAATGTGATAGTGACCTGAAACAACCCGGTAAAATTAAAATGACCCACAGTCCAGTCTGTCCTGAAACGTGACAGCAGGGAACACAAACACACACTGGTTACACTTTGTGTTTCCCCTCCAACAAATAACCTAGATAACTTGGTGTAATTATAAAACTCGTGTCCTGAAGGATTTACCTTCCACAGACTCAACATTTTTACACGTTTTCACATGTGAAAATGGGATTTCCATGTGTCCAAGTTCACGTATCATATGTAAAGCATGTATTTTAACATGTTTCCATGTGTGAAAATGTGATTTTCACATGTAAAGTTCATGTGTATGTATCTGTGCATTAACAAGAACATGTTTATTCACGGGTTCCTTCATGTGAAGTTTAACACGAACTTTTATGTCTCCAGCTGGTCTCAGCCTGGTGAGAACTGGTCCATGGTTTTCTGTTTCGTTGACTCCTGTGACCCGGCTCATGGGGTCATCATCCTCCGGAACAACACCGTACAATCTGCCGTGTTTACCCTCCTCCATATGCAGGCAGAAGATGAGATGTGTGAAATCACGGCTCGGTTTAAATGTTCTGATTTAACGTCCTCCTGTCGTGCTGAAACTGCCGCGTCTTCTCATTTACCAGCAGCTTAATGTTTCCATTTCATGGCCATTTACCTCCGTTCATGTGCACCCAGTGAGTCATTAGAGTAGATTTCTGAGGAGTTCTCCTTGGGGAGGGGTGGGATTGTTCTGAGCTGATGGGAAACAGCAGAACTAAAGCCTACAGACCGTGATGTGGAGACTCCAGTCCAGAATGGGGACTTTCAGGGACACTTGTTTATTTATGAGTGTTTAGACGAGCCCAGCTGCTTCCTGCTTCCACCAGATTTTTTACTGTCACTTCATCTCCCTGAGGCTGCAAGCAGACTTTAATAGAGGGGTCTGTCCAGGAGACCTGCACCCAAGAAGTGGCCTGTCAGCATATTTAGCATGATAGATGGGGAGCAGTGGGACTGACTAATCCCTGTTAAGTGGAATTCTGCTGGTATTTATTCTGCACACACAGTCGTTTAGTAAAAACTGCTAGTTTTGGAAAGAATTGCACTTGTGTGCATGTTGAGCTGGTGGGGGACGGTATTAACATCAAATTAGCCTAAAGATCTGAGTTTTGAGCTTCTTCTGCCCCTTGCAGCTCACTGGTGAGTAATAAAACTGCTGCTGGGGCTTCAAATGAAAATGAAAAACCTTTAATACTGAATGACTTTTATTCATTCTCAGAAAAAAATTCTCTCTACTAGATTCATTACATTAAAGTTGAGACTCCTGGTGACGCACTGAGGCTGGTGGTGAGGCATATCACCACTTCCCTTTTGTCTCACTGATTTATCAACAACACTCTTTTAATATCTTTAATAGGATAAAACAAGATAAACCTTCTGTATGGAACCTGTATTAGGTAACGCTAACCCCAGGAGTGTCAAAGTCCAGTCCTTGATGACCGCTATCCTGCAGGTTTGTGATGTTCCTATTCTTCAACACACCTGGTTTGGGTGAGCACGTCGTTAACAGGCCTCTGTAGAACTTGTTGATATGATAAGTAATTTCAATCAGATGAGTTGGAGCTGAAAAACCACTGGATAGAGGCCATCAAGGCCAGGAGTTTGACACCCACGATCCTAATCCTAACTCCTAACCCTCATTTTGCCCTTGTGAATCGGAGAAGTCAAGAAAAGAATTTGAATTATTTCTTCTCACCTGGAAGCTGAGCTCCATCATACCTCAAAACACATCCTCCAACAAAGTTCTAACTTTGGTTCTGAACATATGTTCAAATGAAGCGGGAGGCAGAGCTTTAATCTCCGTAGTGCCTTGTTTGGGGAAAAAAAAAAAGGGGGGGGGGGGGTTGCCTCAGAACTTAGGTTTTTAAAGTAATTCCAGTCTGAGCTGACTTTAATGATCCAGCCTGAAGGAGAACATTCTCATCTCTTGTCTCCATATATGACCAACCTTTAGTATATGAAGAGCTGGGCATGAACCTTCAAAGATATACATGATCCTAAACTTTTAAACTAATCCTTTAACCGTGTGAGCTGCCAAGTTCTTTTCTTTTTTAATTTGTAGATCCATGTATGTATGAGAATCTTATTGTGAAGGATTGAAGGAAGTTTTGTTGCTGCAGGGTTAAAGCCCGCAGCTCAGGTTGATGGAAGAAAAACACCTGTAAGTGTGAAGATTAACCAGTCTGGATTAAAAACAGAAGTGTTTTTAGGTCTGTGTGAGACTCTGAAACACCACAGGAACCTGGTTCCTGATACTACTAGCTACACTTGTACCCTAAACACAGGTTTAAATCCCTCACAACAACAAGTCCAACTGACCTTTGAAAAACTGATGCTTTGATTGATCCTCAGCTGCTTCTCTTCAGATAAAGACTCACATATTAAGGTTCACACTGTTTCACAGCGTGACACGCAGTTTAAACACGCTTGTTACATAATCATCATGATAAAGGCGTAAAATGATCAGAGCTTCATTAAATATCCATCCACAGTGAACAAAGAAGTCGAGTCTCTTTTAATCATTTTGAATAAATGACAAGAAGAGTCATAAAGCAATGATATTTATGAGATCTTTTTATGATAAAATCAAATGTCTGTGTGGTGGTTGACTGTGTTCATAAAGACAGAAAAACCAAGTTGTTTATTTTGCTCGTGTACTAGCTTTAAATGGCTTCATGAAACATCTGCGCTGTGGCTGAGCTAAAGCACAGAGGAACAGAGACAGGCTTGGCGTGATGATAAAACAAAGTTTAAGGAGAACAAGATGAAGTAAAAAAAAAAAAAAATGCTCAAGGATGATATTCTCTCTAAATGACAGGTGAGTAGTCAAGGGTTCCAAAAATTCAAGCGTGACGTGAACAAAAAGGGAGCAGAACTCAGTTTGGAGGGGTAAGCAGGCCACGATCAAGGAATTGGGCAAAGTCCGGGTAATCCAAAAGTCATTGAATGAGACAACATAAACAACTAAGGAAAGAACTGGCTGTGGAGACTAGAAAGCTGTACACAAACATGAGACACTACGCAGACACAAAATGTGCACAATGATCTGGCTCTATACCGTGGGAAGCCACCAGCTTGAACAGGGACAGATCAAGCAAGACGCAGGTGCAGACAATGACAATTGACAAGAAGTGCAGGACAGGAAATGACAACCATATAAGGAACACTGACTGCTAAAACCAGTGATACAGACAGACACCCTACAATAACCCTAACAACTGAACACAACTTAAACTGAACCGTGCAAACAATCAAGTGAAAAATGTAACAAGATCCCCTAAACAAAAGATTAACCCATGGAATCCTGACATCCTTCTCCAGATTAAAAGGAAACACATGGATACATCTAACACACCTCCTCAATCAGCACTACACTCCTGATGTCTGCACAGACAAACGGGTACCTTCACAGGGTTAGCAGGGGGGCTGTGGACACCCTGCTCCATTGCCTTTTTTTTTTTACTTTTCACATCATGATTATTGGTGAATTACAAGAATGAAGAAAAGCCCCTCATGAACTGACTCCCTGAGTCCGAGTCCTCGCAGGCAGATCCAACCTTGAACCATCTGAATGTCGGTTCTCCTCTGGCGAGAGGGAACGTGTTGACAGAATCCAAATGTCCCTGTGTGCCATCCTTAAGCATCTTTTACTGATAACAGTGTTTATATAATTAATCATGTTGTGAGATTAATCTCCCTCAGGTAAACCCTCCCACATATCTGAGCGCTCCTGTATGTCCGGACAGAATCTCTCTTCAGAAGACATTTTTCTGTATTTTCTTCAAGCGTCCCTGCCCCTCGGGATCATTAATCTTTATTTTAGTCCTTGGCATTCGTGTGGCAAGCCTCTCTGGTTTGGTTTCTGCATCCTCTGACTGCGTCCAGCTGAATTAAATGAGGAATAATAGAGGAAAAATGGAGCAAGTATTTGTCGAGGCAGAGAAGATGAGAAGTGGGAATTTCAAAGAGCCCTCCAACCTTCAGTCAGAAAATGGATCAGACAAAAATTCACAGCACTTAAGATGCTGAAATTGGATGGAGGCTTTTTCCTGTCTGAATTGGTGGATAATTACATGCTCACTGAAGATGTAAAATAAATGATATGAAAGCAGTGAAATGAAGGCAGATATAAAATAAGCCATTAAAAAAGAGCTACAGGAAAGAGATTAGCTAACATTTGGAACATTTTCTCCTAAGTTGAAGCTTGTTCCTTTATTGGCTTTAATGACAGAACCTCGTAACTTTAGACAGAACTGAATTTTAAAGCAGAAGCCTTTTCAAACATAAACAATGGTAAGAAAGGCACGTTAATGTCAACCCTTGACCTTCTTTACCTTTGTGTATGTAAACACATCACTGTGTAAAGGTCAGAAATATTAAAATCTCACCTGTTGAAGCTTTGAATGAGCTGAGTTTGGAGATACGAAGTTTCATTCTGACAGACAAGCTAACAGCTAGTTAGCTCTTACTGTGAAAGTTATTTTAGAAACCTTTACACACAGTGATTCCAGCAGGATTACTACACATTCCTGAGAGGTTTTCCACTGCCATCGAGTCGGAACTTTGATACACTGCTGCAAAGATAACCCATCACATCCTCACGGCTCAGGTCATGTTAAAAGCCTCCACGGACCTATCATGACCTGTCACAGGTAAAAGGCATCCAAATCTGTTCTTGATACACATCTCAGGACCTCATCAAAGACCATCCAGATCCTGGCTGACCTTTATATCCTGGTGGGGTCATCAACCAGCATGAGGGAATGTCATAAATGAGGTCAGCTAATGAGGATATCCAATATGTAATTTCTTTCTTTCTACTCTGTTTGTAGAAAACAGCAGATCTTTTCTTTGACACATGACTTTTCCATGTAGATCACTATACTCTGTTTTTATTGAACACTCATTCCTTTAGAGCAGTGTGGGGGGTGCGCGAGCTGCCACTAGGGGGTGCACGAGGTGAAAAATGTAATGGCGGAAAAGTGTAATGATAATAATTACAAAATACAGTGTTGTTTCCTCACACAATAAAGATGTGTAAATAAATATTTTCTCTGTAAAAAATTTAAACAATGATTATTAAAATTACTATTCAAAATGCACTTCATCTAGAAATGAAGTGTAGAAGTTGTTCTTCTTCTACTACACAATTTATGAGCGCACCTAGCTTGTGGTCTCTACTTCACTCATTTTCGCAAATATGCTCAATTGGCTTAAATCGGGAAAACTGTCAGTTGAGAAATTGAAAGACAAAAGGTACTGATAAAGGACAGGAACCAAAAGAGAGTAACGAATCAAAGGCAACAGATGACAGAATTGCGACGGATCCGGGAGAAGAAAAAGAGCAGGACTTAAAAAATGATGAGCTGGAGGAGACGGCAGAGGGAAAGAGACGGCAACGAGGAAAAAGAGGTTAACAGGGTGATCACAAGATGGGAAAAAAATAAGGAAATATCACAAATTATCTGGGTCTGGGTTTCACTTGGATTGGTGATGCAGACTGTCCAAAACCGCAGCGTGTGGTGCGCAGTGAGGTTCTAGCAAACAGCTGCCTGAAGCCTTCTTATCTACAGGAGCGTATTGTTGTGATCATTACATCATTAGATGTGGTTTTTGTTCATTTGAGTAAAGATGCCGTTTTTAATACAAATAAAATTCAGCATCATTTCAACAGTAACAAAAATGCTTGTGGCATTTTTTTTGAAGGTGCGGGGGGTTGGGGGTGCGTCAACACGGCCGGGACACAAAAGGGGGTGCGTGGCAAAATAAGTTTGGGAACAGCTGGTTTAGAGACTTTAGAGCACCAAGCTGCTGCAGCAGAATCTGTAGACAATCAGCTACATGTTCATTTGTCTTTCTAAAGGCATATTTACAAGGTAAAAAACTTGAGGAGCCCAAAAGACTTGCAGCCTTATCGAAAAGAGCAAAGATCACATACAGAGCTCCACAGTGATGTTGAAAGGGTGAGGAGGTGACTGAAGGAAAGGCTTAGCTGGAAGAGACAGAGGAGATAAAGTTACGGTACGGATAAAAGATTTCTACAACAGCAAGTGCTGTGGGAAAAGAAAAGAATCTCAATAAGAAGCGAGCTCACATAAATCAGCACAGACTCAGCCATACAGAACCTAGACCTCTAAAGCCTTACAGCCCAATTTAAATACTCTAATTTAAAGAGAAAAGGTCTCTGTGACTGCTGGTTAAAGCGAGACTGTTTGAAAAACAAGTGCTAATTCTTTAGCTTGAGCCGTATGCTGAGGTTGGAAACCATTAGCAGGGACAGGTGGCTGACTCAGCGCCTTCTTAAATCACCCAGGTAAAGCCTCGGCTGTCTGTTTCATTTTACAGGACAGATACATCAGTTTAAGAGAGTACAGACCAATCAGAGCGCTGACAGATGAGCCCACAACGCCAACGCTCTGACTGCAGTTTGACAGAGGGAGATACGCCATCACACACTGAGGCATCAACCTGACATTTAATGTTCAGCCTCCGATTATTTATCTTCAACCACCATCAGCAAAACGTTTTCATGCAGATCAGTGGGCCGACGACACACATCATTCAGGAAGTCTATCAAACATTAGCCTCATGTTACTGAGTTTTCATCACACGGTGAATTATATCAGAACATGAAAAGCAGAAACTTTTAGATCCAGTAATAAAAATAATGTGTCTGTTTACAGGGGGAAAAAAATAATTTTAATTGATCCATCTGTCCAAAGAAAACTCACAAAGACCTCAGTGAAGCATGAACGTTAGCTTAAATACACGTGCTGCTCATGAATCATCCGTGGTGTGAAGTAATGTAAAACTTTAGGTTGAATAGAGATGTTAAAAAGTTATTATATTTTTGATTTAATATAGATTTAAAGACGTGAATACAGTTAGGTAAAATGTATTAAATGTCTATATCACTAAAAAGTCCTTGTTGCTGTTTCGAGATTCAATCTTCTGATGAGCAAAGTGTCACGTCACTAGTCAGGTGTCTTTGTGATGAGTCTGTTCATTAAACTGACATTCTCAGGAACAGAGAACTGTTCTCCACAAATTACAAGCTCCAAACTTCACTTCAAAATGTAAACACATCCATGTTCCATTTTATCTTCAACTTTAGTACATAAACACGTCCATGTTCCACTTTAACGTCAAATTCAGTACATAAACACATCCATGTTCCTGTCCTGACAAAAGCTTCATACTTTACCTTTGACTTCAGTAAATTAACATGTTCACATTCAATTTTAGCTTTAGCCTCAACAGAGCAAAGCCTCTAGCCATTTAGCCCCCCCTCCCGATAAATGAAGACTCCTACCTGTTAGTTTCTTTGTCATCGATTCAGTCCATGGCAAAGAGCTCACGTAGCTGCTCCGGCGGCTCTTCTCTAGCACAAAATCCTCCATGATGTGTCCTCCAGTCAAACCCGCAGCCCGGACTTTCCCACACTTCAGCTAGCTGCTGCTCCGTATTAGCATGAGCCGTTAATTAAAACATTTCCACACGAACCTGCTCGTCACATGTTGGGAAACCCCTTACGGCAAGCAAATAAGGTCAATAATCACCACATGTCCCCGGTGCTTCCAGTTGTTTGACCTGCAGACTCCACAGCACCAACCTCACCGTGCTGGACTATTCACCATGTTAGGCAACCCAAAATGGTGCCTGCTGCTCTGCCTGCTACAAAATGCCAACTTTATGCCTGTCAGAATAAATATTTTATTATATTTTACTTCAAATATAATTTCTAAAAGGAAAGGCTGTATTTTCATTCTGCAACCCTCTAAACATCCCGTGGAGGCATTATTTTGTTAAAAATATTACTTTTTATTAATATGTAAAATATAGTACCTTTAACTCTCTGCCCTGTTTACCTGGTATCCACAGAGGTCACATTCAAAATAAAAGCCTGTTTTAAAGTAAAAGCAGTGTATTAAGATTTGCTTCCAATTTTCGTTTGATTCATGGTTGGTTCATGGTTGACCCGTACCATGAACCAACCATGTGATAACTATAGTTATCACATGACTTTAAATTATTTTATTGAATCTTGCTTTTTAACTTTGTTTTTGCTGTTCAGCGCTTTTATAAATAAAATTTGATCGATTGATTGAATCTCAGGTTTGAGAATTAATCTCACAACCAGGTGATGAGTTTCCTTTACTTATCAGGATTCTGAGGTTTCTGAGTACCTGAGCAAATCACAGCTGACGTCAGGTTAACTGGTCATCCTAAACTTGTCCCAGTTGTGAGTGAATCTTCTGTTAGTGGACCTGTGATGGGCAGGTGACCTGTTCAGGTGTAAACTCACGTCAGTAGATAGACACCAGCCCTCCTGAACAAGTGGGTACAGAAGACAGATGGATCTTGTTACTGAAGGAATGATAAAACCAGACCCATAAATTCTGTTTATTAGTAAACAAAGCTTGTTATTCGATTCCAACTTTCCAAGTGCTTCCTGCGTCTGAATGTAAAGGTGTTCAGGAAGCACTTAGTTCCAGGTCAACTCGCTCGGAGTTCTTATGTTATTATACAGAGCAGAGTTCTTCCATGAAGATATTATTTCAGTCCTTACAGGATGCATTCAGACTTCATCCCTGTCTTCAGTCGAGTCGGAGGACACCCGTTTGAAAGAGTCATTGACAAAGTGAATCAATATCTAATTACAAACTGCACATTACGGCGCCTTCCCTTCCTCTTTAAACCAAGGGCTCAATAACACCTTGTAGATTATTTCTTCACCCATCATTTGCATGCTGCTCCAGTAATGGCCCCTCACTTTGAAAATCTATTACCATTTTTTTTTTTGCCTTAAAGTCAGCAGTTTTCAGAAGAGCAAGATTTGTCTTGCTGCGGTCCATCACTCAGCCTAAGCTGCATTCGATTTACACCCAGAGAGGTAATAACATCACCACTAAAGGTGTGTTTGTCTTGCAGAAATTTAACTGCTTTTCTCTAAATTCAGTCATCTGAAAGAGGCAGGATTTGATCAAAAATCAAGCAAAGTTCTGCTCCCATTGAAACGATCCATCAACATATAGATTAGACTTTGTCTTTCCAAAGTTCTGATGAGACAAGATGATCAAGAGTCATCAATATTCTCTTCATTCAGAGAGGCAGCTTATAACAGCCGGTTTAAACCTGCAGCACTGCCAAGATTCAACAGATAAAAACCGTGATTCCTTACATAGGAGCTGTTTATGAGACTAGTTGTTAAATATATGTAGAACCAGCTGAACCAGAAGGTGGATGTTTGTAAAATGAGCCATTAAAAGCTGAGATGACCGTAACACTGGCGGTCTAGAGGCAGAGGAGAGGTGGATCGTCTAAGATTTACCAGTAGACTTAAATAAAAGGGTCAGATAACCCAATCTGAAGGTGGTAAGTTGTTTAATGAGGTAGAGTTCAGCTGGAAGCAACAACTGAAGAAACGCTGAAGGAGTTCTTCATCCCTTGAAGTTAAAAAAGCTCTTCTTGGAGTATTGAAGGTTGATTTTAAAAGGTTAGTGGTCAAACTGAGATTTTTATGGTGACCTTATGGTTTGTATGGGAAAAAAAACAAATTTTTTTTTACCTGGGTTGAGAAAAAAGATCACATTATACCTTTTTAAAGACATTTTAACACTGACATAACAGAGAACAGGAGAACCTCCATAACAATAACAGACAGAGAAAAAAATGAGCAATAAACAAAATAAGATTAAAAGACTGGGATTATCAGTACATTTACACCTTTTAAAAATATGTCAATATCAAAGATTGACAGATGAGGTCAGATAGGAGTCTCCATGGACCATGATGATTGTAGATGTTATCTGTAGTGACAGCAGGGAGCATGTAGAGGAACATCTGGAGAGGTGGAGATCCACTGACACGACATGTGTGCGAGACTGGAAACATATCACATTCAACAACAATGAGAAGTCCATGTGAAATACAGAGGCTTGAATAGTGAGACAGACAGGTGTGAGGAGTAAGGGATTAACTGAACCCAAAACTAGAATACTAACTAAATAAAGACAAAAAAGTGAAGGGAGACACGGGGCACCTACAGACAGGAGACATGGAATGGAACGAATCATGACAACCAATCTTTTATTCAAGCACCAGCCTGTCCTTTTATTAGTCAATTCTAATCTTCTTTTCTGTTTGAGGGTTTTTTATTTCTCATTAGTTCAATCTTTTGTGTGGTGTGTGGTGTATGTGTATAACAAAGTACCTAAAGCAACAAAATGTGTTCTTTGAATTACTTCAGCTAGTATTAGTGGTTGAGTCTTGGCTCGTGAGCTTTGCCAGGCTCAGCCAAAAAAGTCTACAGGAAGCCACCTCCACCTGGACCCTCCAGATGCAGTCTAGAAAAATCAGGGGCAGGTGCATAGAGAGCTGGGTGGCAGGTAAGAGTGGGTGCCAAAGCATGCAGACCCTCTGTGGCATAAACTGGTACTTGGAACATGAAACGCCACTTCACTGATAGGAAAGGAACCAGAGCTGGTGAGTGAGGTCCAGAGATACCCACTAGCTATAGTTTGGCTCACCTCTAGGGGCTGGACTCTCTCCCACTATAGAGTGACCCAGGGGGTGGGGCTTTGAGCTGGTGTGACACAGCTGAGTGCCTCGGTGCTGGAGTTCTCTCTGGTCAACGAGGTGGTCACCTCTCTGTGGCTTTGACTGCATATACCAATTAAGGTTACAGGCTCAGGCTTAGAGGATTAGGGTCCAAGGATTAAGGTTAGAGGCTAAGGGTTAAAGGATTAGGGTGGGAGGGTTAGGGTGGGAGGATTAAGCTAAGAGGCTCAAGGTGAGAGGATTAGGGTCGGAGGGCAGCACCTAAATGATTAAACCCTCCTAACCTCCACAGAAATGTGCCCACTGGGGCAGCTTTAGTCCAGTGGGGCAGTCATTCAGTCTTCTGGACTGATTAGGGATCCCTGCAGTCCTGCCAAAGACCATGACTACAACAGAAAGACAAATGTGTATTTTATAAGTGGATATTAAAGCAGTCACCATCATGTATTACAGTATTTTGACAGATACTGACAGATTGAAGTAGTAGTGTAATTCAAACAATTTAGAGCTGAGAACACCTTTAAAGAAACAGATGAAAGATATTAGTGCTATACATTAATCTGGAGTGTGTAATTCAGACTCATTTATAAAAAGGTGATGGGCACCAACCAAAGATCATTGTTAACCAGCAGGCTTGGGGAAGAGGACAGATGTATTTCAACAATTACCAATAGGTCAACTCTGTCGATAGACAGAGTATAGAAAGTTCACCGGGGATTAAGCTGACTACAGTCATGTTTGGATGGCTCCATCTATCACGCACCATAAGTGGAGCAGATACGCACCGGGTCATTCTTCTCCCTGTCACACCATAACAGCTGGTGAATGTAGACATAAATCTTCAGCCTGTTTGCCTCCCCAAATTAGCTTGATGCTATGCGTTGATCCCACTGCTTCTCCTGGAGGTTGGAATTTCAGCTGTAAATAAAGGTCATGTTGAAGTTCTGGTTATTATTTGTTTTTATTTTGTTAGTTTGACTTCGGGTTACAGTTGTACTGATAACATGTAACAGAAAAACAAAAGGCGCAGTAGGACCTTAAAAAATGAAAAGCACATCCAAACTGTAGGAGCCAATACTGTTTTTGATTTAGAGTCTAACTTGGTTTAAGTTTGTTTTGGTAATGCTTTATGTATATTTCAGTTTATTGCACTGTGACCTATATTTCTCTCGACCACCGGTGGCACCACAGAATCTATATAATGTAAAGATGACAGTGCATTGATGGTTTTGGGTGACGGGAGGGCAAACGGTTTTTACCGCTTCATTTGGTTTCATCTTATAACAAGTTTGCCGTTAATAGTTTCATAATTGACATAAATCCTGACCATAAACCACCACTCTGAATTTTGCATCTCTGGCTGAAAATCTTCACATCTTCAGTAAATGGGAACACAAATCCAAACGCCCTTTGCTTGGTCAATAGTTTAAGTGAGTAATTGCCTCCACCTGCACCCAAAAAGGTGACTAAAGGACTGGATAGTCACTACATAAACTGAGAGCCAAAGAACTTGACAGTTTACCTCTGAGGGTTTTGGACTTTGGGGGTCTGTTCTTTGCTCATTAAATTAATGGTAAACCCCTCTTCAGTTTGTTATCGGACAGACACATGAGCTTCCTGTTGGACGTGATATTGGAGACTTTGTGTGGACTGAAAGAAAATAGATTCTAGGAATCTGAATTGAGGTCATATTAAATGTGATTTTGATGAGTTTGTTCAAAAAGGCTCCACTGTTGCTGTAAATTCAGCACATCTCAGACTGAATGATGAAATGATGATTAATGAGCTTTGAAAGAAGAAGCAACAGTAAAATGACAGAATAATGAATCTCCAACACCAGGCAAATCGGAAACATCTTCATTTAAAGCAGTAGGGTTTGGGTTTAGTGTGTCCACAATCAATCACCTCAAAAACAACAGTTCCGGGTCTGAGAGGACAGGAAGACACTTCCAGCAGAACCAGGATGAGTTCTGTCTTGTATGGAAAGATAAACAGACGATATATAACTAGTATAAAGCTAATCAATAGATCAACCTGTTGCTCCAGGACTGTGAACATTTTGACAAATCCAAGAAACGGATAATCCAAATGGTAACAAAAGAGCCCAGAAAGACTTCTAAAGAGATCCAAAGAGAACGTCATGCTCAAGGAACATCAGTCTCAGATCACACTGTCATTGTTGGAGCCAAAATGGACTACAAGGGAGATGACCAACGATGACGCCATTGTTGAAAACAAATCATAAAAAGCCAGAGTGGAATATGTCAAACTACATATTGACAAAGCTTCTGGGAGAATGTCCTCTGGACAGATGAGACAAAAATTGAACTTTTTGCCAAGGCATCAGCTCTCAATGACAGAAAAATGAGGTGTATCAAGAAAAGAACACTGTCCCAACTGTGAAACATGGAGGAGGCATTGTTATGGTCTGGGGCTGCTTTGCTTTGCATCTGACTATGTCTTCAATTTGTGCATGATACAATGAAATCTCAAGACTATCAAGTGATTCTAAAGAGAAATGTGCTGACCAGTGTCAGAAAGCTTGGTCTCAGTTGCAGGTCACGAGTCTTGCAACAGGACAATGACCCAAAACACAAAGCTAAAAACACCCAAGAATGGCTAAAACTATTCTTAAAGGGGCCTTCTATGAGCCCTGACCTCAATCCTATTGAGCATCTTTGGATGAAGCTGAAACATGCTGTCTGGAAAAGGCATCCTTTAAACCTGAAACAACTGGAGCAGTTTGCTCGTGAGGAGTGGGCTGACAGGTGCAGAAGTCTCAATGACAGTTACAGGAATTGTTTGATTGAAGTGATTGCCTCAAAGGGTTGTGCAACAAAATATGAAGTTAAGGGTACCATCACTTTCATCTAGGCCTGTTCTATCAGTTTATTTCTTAAAATAATTCAATTGAAGCATGGTTGAAAAGCAATGTCTGACTTTTATTAGTTAACATTCAAGGAATTTTTATTTTTTATTACTTTTGTCAGAATAAAGTTATTTCTGTGACCATTCTGAGTTTTTCTTCCATTGACTGAAGGGTAGCAGCAATTTTGTCCACATCTGTAATTAACTAGAACTGACTGAGCTATGGAAAACTCTGGAACAAACAAGGAGGGAAAAACTGAGACCTGACACAGCAAACAACACAAAGGAAGCTAGACAATCACACAATCCCCCAAAATAAAAGCCCCAAACCACCTTGGATCTCTGTGGAGTAACGTTTGGACAAGTTAGTGACTCAGTAAACTTTCAGATTCATGTGGTAGCTCAGAAGAAGCAGCTCAGTCACAGTCCTACGGGACAAAAATAAAAAAATAAAAGCTGAGTTCAATCATTCCCTCTAAATTACCTCAGCAGATATCTAACGGTGTCCTGTTCTCCAGCTGAATGCTAATCGGCGACCAGCAGGTTCAGTCCTTGGAGGGTGAAGTGAGGCAGGAAATCACCAGCACATCTTTTTTACACTTTGGTTTGACTGAAACAACCTTTATAAAATATCTAAATTTTAACTAAACCCATTCGACTTCACAGAGTTTTTATTTTCTCCACTTGTATGGAATTAAAATGTGTTTTACTGAATGAGGTATTACAGTTTTCATTTGATTGATCCAGTCAAAATATTTCTAATCAGCTGATGGAACTGATTTTTTAATAAAGAACCAATAAACCCAGGACATGTCTGACTGTATCACTGTTCGGACTGTTCCGGATAATCTGCTCATTTAATTAGTTTTGTTTCCAAATCGGAGACACAGAAAACGAGTCTCTGACCAGAAGCCTTCTGTGAAAACAACAGCTGCACTTTAAGGTTTATTTTAACGGTTTCTGCTCATATAAAATCCTGTGAAATAAATCTGAGAAGTGAAACAGAACCAACTGAGCTACACCGAGGTAGCACACAAATAAAAATAAAACCTGTTCCATTCCTCTAAAAACAAAAGAGATTAAAGGAGTCAGAATGAATCAGCTTCTTTAATGAGACCTGCAGCTTTTCTGACGACTCTGAACTTCATCATCTGACAGTCTGTGGAGTTTAGAAATCCGTCTCGCTTCAGACCAGCTGAACTCTACATTCACAGATATAATAACAGTTATTTTAAAAGTAATCATTTACACTTTTCTCTTCCAGTGCCAGATGTTTTGAAGTCTCCCACACATCCTCAGGAACATCCAGCAGTCAGAACACACCTGATTATTTCAGCAGAGCTTTGGATAAAAACCGTTTCCAAATCAAATTTTACACAAACATCAACACGTTTTCACGTTGGAGTCTAGCCACCGCCCCCTGCTGCTGTTGACACCTTTACACTGTGTAAATATAAACTGATATTGGTAGTTTAACGGTTTCATTATTAATTAAGGAGCAGAGGTAATAATAATGTAGCTGTAAGGATGGAAGAGAGGATTTAGTCCTTTCTGTTTGACTCTCTGAGTTTAAGTTTGCTTCGGTTTGAGCGTCTCACACAACTAAAGGTTATTTTCTACTCTGACAGCAGCTGCCAGAGATAAAACAACCACCTCGAGACAACAAACACGGTGTTTCAGACAGTAAACCAGCTGCATTTACTGCAGAAAAATACTCTGATTGGTATGAAATTACATTTATCTGCATGTGAAAGATATTCCTCACAAAACTTCAGATAATTAAGTTCTTTATTTGTTAAGAAATGACTGACAACACTAACCCTTCAAAATGTTTGGGCCTATTTCAATCCAAAATTATTTGACTTATTATTTGACATCCATGATGTTTCATTTAGTCACATGCAGAATGTTTAATGACGTTAGAGTTAGGGTCAAGCCCAACGCACACCTAAACGCAACGCCCGGCGCCACGTTTTCTGACGCACGATAATGGCGTGCGTCAAATTACACCAGATCGCCGCTAAGCCAGGCGTCATTTTCAATTTTAGAGCTAATTATTTTGGTGGCATTAGGTTTGAATTATTATTAGGTTTGAATTATTAGATATAACCAAGATGATTTAATGAATATGAACGAAATTTGTCTGCTAGCTTACCAGAACATTCAATTTCAGTTGAAATTGCCCTCCAGGCTATGTCTTTACGGACATTGTCCTTATAATGAGGAGATTGGGGGTCGTAGAGCTCTGGGTACTTCTGTACTGCAGTGATTAGATGCTCCTCGTCCATCATTGAGAGTTTTTTTTACAGTCAAATAGCGCAGCTAAGTGGAGATGCCCGCTTTAAGAAGCGTAGAAGAAGAAACTACGGGTGCTCGATAGGAACTTCTCCAGTCGCGGCGCCGCGTCTGAATTCAACAGATTCTAATTGATGCGCGGGGTGAAGCGTTGCTGCACATCAAGGCATTTTTTGGTGAAGGCGCTCTCATAGAAAATAATGAAGTTGCATCTTTTGCCACACGTCAAGGCGTCTAGGTGTGCGTTGGGCTTCAGGCTGGTTTTCACTGACTCATTTTAACCCTCTGGATGCCAGAGTCACAGAATCACAACAGCAATCTCATCTAACTTAACAAACAATAAACAGGCCTTTAAACTATAAGTCACACACTGTTGTGGTTTCTATTTGCCACCACTAGATGGCAGTTGTGTATTCCTCTGACTTTAACCCAACATTTAATGAGTGTTTCCATCTAAAATGTTCAAGTAAAACTACTGGAAAGGAAATACACAGTAAACACTGGATCAGAAGCAGTCCTTAGCTGCGCTAACGTGGTGGCTCTATTGAAGAAAGTTTATGAAATTCAGTTTATAGAGATTTAGTTTTATGTAGATTAAACATTGAAAAGAAAATGTAATGATCGGATAAGCATGGAAGCAGTTTTTCAGATTAGTGTACAGAAAATTTTACATTAACATTTCCTCAACATTTTAACACCGTATTGATTTTTAAGTGAATCCAATCATAAATAACATAAAAAATATAAGAATTATTTTTGTCCTAAGATGTGTACAAGCAGTTAGAAAATGATTAAAGCAACAATATGTTCTAAAAATAACATTGAAATTAGATCATGGAAATTGTTTAATACAGTTTGGGTCAAACTCAGAAATTCTCTCCTTTTCAGTTTCCTGTCATCTCTCATCCTTTTTAAGCTGCAGTGTGATGAAAATAATTTGTCTGGCTCTCGGCCCCTCTGATCGGTAGGATTGTGTATATGTGAATGTGACTGATGTCACGACATTTAGCCTTAAACACAGATGACAGGAAAGAAACAGCAGGTAAAGAGCAGGTTCCTGCTTTTATTTTGAAATTTGTTGAGTTTTACTCCAATTAAATTAGATTTTAAAAGCTACAACAAAGTAAAAGTGTTCGTTCTGACACTGAGGGGTTTATTTGTCTGCTTCCTGTTTCCTCCCAGCCGCTGTTGGAGACATCTGTCATGGCTTAGTTTCTGTGTAAATATGTTTCTCCATGGAGGCTGCTGTGTAAGAATCGGACTGTCATATCCTCGGGCTTTGCACATGTTGCAGGAATATTTGATGCCTGGTGTACAAAGAGAATAATATAAATGGTCACCTCTGAAAAGAATGAAATGGACACAGGAAGTGAGGAGAAATGGCTGCCTCAGGCATTGACAGTGAGGAAGAAATCCTCCAGATGTTTAACAGTGAGTCTGTATCGTGTTTGTTTCACAGTAACTTCCTGAGTATTACATTGAAATCATGCCATGAATTAAAGTGTAAATAACCAGTTTAAACCAGCAGAAACATCTGAGTGTCATGACTAGGACCCAAATGCAGGAGAAAGCGGCCAGAACTCAGTAGTGTGTAAAAACTCCATTAAACGTTAATGTGAACAAAATAAAGTGCTGACAGGGCAGCAGACTTACATCAGTAGAAGACCAGGAAATCCAGCGGGAGCAGCAGAGGATCAACACCCACAAAATCCACGTACAAATAACTAAACTAAAGCACCAGTTTAAATACACAACAGACAAAGGAGTTAATGAACATAGATGAAAACACCTGGGGAGAGGGAACGAAGCAGCTGAAGAGACACGTGCAGCGTGCAGCTTGACTCCATCACGCTGTTCCCCAAAACCTCCGCCAGAAACCTTGGTGTCATACTGGACAACCAGCTGTCCTTCAAAGAGCAGGTTAACTCCGTAGCTCGCTCATGTCGATTCGCGCTTTACAACATCAGGAAAATCAGAGCCTTCCTCACAGACCACACCACACAGCTTCTGGTCCAGGCCCTGGTCTTGTCCCGGATCGACTACTGCAACTCATTGCTGGCCGGTCTTCCGGCGTCCTCGGTTAAACCTCTGCAGATGATTCAGAACGCAGCAGCACGTCTGGTCTTCAACCAGCCCAAGAGGGCTCATGTCACTCTGCTGCTCATTTCCCTGCACTGGCTTCCAGTTGCAGCACGCATCAAATACAAAGCTCTGCTTCTGGCTTACCAGACTCTAACACACACAGCTCCTACTTACCTTCACTCCTTCATCCAAACCTACATTCCCACGCGTCAGCTACGCTCAGCCGCTGAAAGACGCCTAGCGCTTCCACCACAACGTGGCATGAGATCATGTTCCAAACTCTTCTCCTCTGTTGTCCCCCGATGGTGGAATGACCTACCAAACTCGGTCCGATCCTCAGAGTCTGCAGCTACTTTTAAGAGCAGACTTAAGACTCACCTCTTTAAAGAACACTTTCAGTCTTAATGTGGGATTAATTTATGATTTATGATACCGATTTGAGAATTTATCTCTCACTAAAAAAAAAAAAAAAAAAATTTATACACTTGAAGTATCAGTGTCAGAATTAAACCGGACTCCAAACAGTCCGCCTCCTTATATTGTTTCCTTCTCTTTGATTTCTTGCTTGTATGTTCTCTCAATGTAAGTCGCTTTGGATAAAAGCGTCTGCTAAATGACAGTAGTAGTAGTAGTAGTAGTAGTAGTAGTAGTAGTAGACACGCCAAGGAAACAGGAAGTAGAGACGAGATGCAAGATGCGTCAAATAGATGATGATTCTGATGATCTCAGTGATTCTTATTCTCATTCTGCTGTCAGAGGAAGTCCAACCACAAGAAGAGGAACCTTCAGAAGAGCACAAGAACTGTCAAAGCACAAGAAATTTAAAAGGGACTATTTGAATCTGAAGGTCAAACGTAGTTTTCATTGAGTTTTTTTTTTTTTTTTTACATTGAGGCAGAATTTTGATATTAAAGGGTCGATACAAGGAATTTGCGCTTTAAACAAAAACTGGTACTGCAGCGGGTGATAAAACTGCCCAACTCATTGTTGGGACTCCACTTCCTGCAACAGAGGACGTCCACAAGAAGTGATGTCTACGTCAGGCTCACAGCATTATGAGGTGCTCCTCACCTCCTGCCCACAGTCTTTTCCAGCTGCTCCCCCTCTGGAAGGTGCTTCAGGAACCTTTAAACCAAAAACAGCAGGTTCAGGAACAGCTTCTTTCTAACAGCTGTTTCAATCTGCTTCCCATCACATCCTTCATCCACATGAGAACTCTTTTATCTCCTCCCTCTCTGCTCATCCATAAATGGACTCTTATAATATGCTCTTATTTGCACTTCTGGTTAGATGTTAAATCCATTTCATTACCTTGTACCTAGAATGTGTAATGACAATAAATCTAATCTAAAAACAACAAGCTTCAGGAGGCTAAACAGGAGACATGTCAGCACCAGGCTGGGCTGAGACAGGTGGCTGGACATCTGCAGAACCTGCTCTGGATGTTCACTCTGCAAGGGTTACCATGGCCTCCAGCAGCTACCTGCCACATGCTGGTCTGAAGCCCTGACCAGTTCCAGCAGCTCAGGGTGGTGGCAACTTACCATATTTTGGCCCTCTGTCTCTTCAGGACACAGCCACCTGTCCACCTTCTCCATTGGTGTGTGGTCTATTCCCATCATGTGAAGAATGTCCAGTAGTCTGCAAAATTTTTCCACCAACAGATTCTCTCAAGAATGTCATAACACCACGAGGAAGATGTTTTCAAAACATTCTCTGCTCAGCTGAAGACGTCAAAACAATCAAACAGCATTTAAAGACGTATGTGAACATAATGGATGAGACTGGACAGTTTTACGTTGGCATTAGTTTACCTCTACCAACTGACAGCTAGGACCTGCTCAGACCCTCCATGACCCTCAAACTCCAGGCCTCGAGGGCCACTATCCTGCATGTATTAGATGTTCCCCTGTTTCTACACACCTGATTCAAATCAGAACACGTCTCTAGTTTCATTGTATTTTACACTTTTGAAGGATGTCACCTGGTGTGGAACTTTTCCTCCCTGAGGTGCGGACAGGAAGTTCTATATAAATATTTGTCAGACGTCACGGTGACAGAGAGCGGAGTATTTTTAGGTGCTGACAAACCGTCAGCGGCGTTCCTTGGAGAGATCCTAAGTGGACAGAATAGAAGTGAGACAGCTGGTTCTCAAAATAAAAGGCTTGACTGATGCATTTCTAAAAAGTAGCTCTGAGCTGTAAATGATCCTGTAAATTGGAGCTAAGAAAGTCCTTAAAGCATCAAAGCAGAAGCCAACTTCTCCGTGTTTGTTAGATCGGTCTCACTTTAGGTTCCGATCACACAGTCGGCGTCTGAAACGTCTTGATCTTTAGTCAATCTGACGTGGAGCTGGCAGAATGAAAAGGGACTTTCATTTCAGCAGGATAATAAGGAGAGCTCTTTTAAAAAGGTGAAATGATCGACCAGCAGCACATTACCGCTCACGTATTCCGTCCTGTAACCACACTGAAAGCAAACGTCCAAACCTGTTAGACATGTGATTTATACCCATCAGCTGGAGGCGGGGCCGCTCAATACCGCGGGCTTGTGACATGTAAATGAGCCTCCGTCAGTGTCATGGGACTAAATGAGCTTTATGCTTTTCCATCACCACCCACCTGATTGTGACAGCATGGAGCCCCTCCCCTCTGACCTCTGCTGCCAGATTCTCATTTTGTTTCCACCACGTCCAATAAACTATCGATCTCCCTTCAACAAGGCGGCTTAATTCATCTTCCTCTGTGATTACAGCATCATTTCAGCTTTAAATCCACTCACACACACACACACTGCATGTGTTGATCACGTCTCCTGAAGCTTTTACACTAACCTGTGTGGCTGTTTTTGAAAGGAACCAGGGATCAATACCATTATTGTGAGTGTAGCCGGGTCTGGACTAGCTATCTGGCTTACTGGGCAATGCCCGGTGGGTCGACGCCCCTTTTGGGGCTGCCCTGGCTTGTGCTGTTATAATTTAAACCGAAGAAAGTACATTATAAATCATTTTTATCGACCGAGAAGGCCCATTGGGCGATTTTTTTGAAGGACAGCAGCTTAATCCAATGAAATGTTTTAAGCTTTGTCACCTCCCCTTTGATTAAAGTTTCAAACGTTTGAGCTGACCAGAGCTGGAGAGAAGCGATTGGAAAAGGATAAACCTGCAGAAACACAGCGAGGCTAAAACAATGCAAAGGAGGAAGGAGGCAAACTTACTGATGTGTTTGTCACAACAAGTTCAACTACAGGTGAAGGAAGGAGAGGTAATTTCTCAGGTAGATTTGGAGGAAGAGGAAGATATGAGACCCAGGGATAGATTACTGAAGGGTTTAGTTCCTGTCAGTCTGGTAAGAAGCAGCTGAAATGTTCATGAAGACGTTTCATGTTGGAGGTTCGACAACGGCACATGGAACTAACAAGGAAAATGTTTTAGAATGTGTGTAATAATAATGAAAACGGAAAATTTAAAATTAAGAAAAATGTTAGAAACTTTAGGAAGCAGTTAAAATTAATACAGTTTTAAAACTACAAAACCGTTTAAAAAACTGTGTGGGTCCTTCAGGGAGGAACGAGGGGGACCAAGGATGGATGATTACTTAAAAAACACACAAACATTTGGATTATTGCACAAATACTTTGGTCATATAAATATTGTTGGTTTTTATGTTTGTTTATCTAACTTTGATTTACTCTCTGTTCACCTTCATCCAAGACAAATTCCTTGTATTGAGCGAATAATACTTGGCAAACTGATTCTGGTTCTGATGACTCGATGGATAAAGAGTTTACAACAGGTTGTCTTTAAAGGTCCCAGCAGCATCTCAGCCTGGTTCAGGTCTGGACTCTGGACCAGTCATTCTGTTGTAGATCAGCTGCTGTGTTTGGATCATGGTTCTGACCCGGTTTGGCCTGAGCTTCAGCTGATAGACAGATGGATTCTGACTATAGAACACTTTGGTACACAGAGGTCAGAGGTCACCTGATGCTGCAGAACAAGCCCAGACCATCAGCCCTCCACCACCGTGCTAACAGCTGGTTGAATTTCTCTCAACATGCAGCAGTGCATCATGGGTAAAGGTCTCCTCTCTGTGTTTTCAGCTGTTGGGGAGCTCAGAGGAGATTTATAAGCAGCACTCTGTAATATGTCCCATGTGTTCATTCATCAGAGTACTTACAGCTTTGAAAGAAGCAGAGCTGATTCTCCTTCCTTCACATTACAGCCGACGCACTCAACACTTTCTTTCACTGCGTCACTGCGAGCTGCTAAAACGAGTGTGAAATGTATGTGGCTGCTACATGCTTGGGGGAATAATGGATGTGTTTTTCTGAACTGACTGCGCAGCAACATCAGACTCATGACCTGTCAGCTTCTGTAACGGCTTCAGCTCAGATCCAAACAGAAAGCCTTCTTCTTACTGGTGTCTCAGATCCTGTTGGATGCTTCCTGTTTCTCACGTCTAACTGAACCCTTCTACAGACTGTGCTCTGAAGAGTGCCTGAAAGAATAATATGACAACCCATCAGCCTGTTTGAAGGACCTGAGCACCTCTCTGTTGCCAGGGCGACAGCGGAAGCAGGAACGGACAGCAGATTGTTGCATGTGTAGATGGAGACGTGGGACAGATATGGACACAAACACGTCCTCTCCTCCAATAACATTCACTGTCAGGTGCTTTATATTAGCCACCTGTTGCAGCCTGGCGCTTTGATAGAACCTTCTAATGAAACGTCTGTTAATGGAAACTGTGGCGACGCGTCACCTGGAGAGGTGAGTGAAAGCAATTCATTTAAAAGATAAATCACAGCGTGTTGCAGGTTTTATTGTCTCCTTTATACGTTATCTATGTTTATAACAAGCTAATGCTAATGCTACGTCAACACAACCCTGAGATTGTTGTTACAACAACAAATAAAACTTTCTTTGGCCTGAATAAAAACCCCTCCCACACTCCGAACCCTGTAAACACCCTGGAACCTGAAAACACACGCGTGTAGAAGGTCATGACCACATCATGATTCCAGCTGCAGTGTTCCTGAGTGGCCCAGTCCGTCCATGTCCCACTGAAACTCATTTACCACTCTGACATTTAAAAGCCCAGTCCTCTGAGACGGCGCCACAGCCGGCTGTAACCGGCTATAACCGGCCAACGGTGCCAGCGTGGCTCTGCTCTGCTGCTGCTGGGTCAGCTGGATCACTGATTGATTGGCATTCTGATTGATTGTGATTCATGCGTTCGCCTGCTGTGCTTCAGGTGCAGCATCTGCATCGGCTGATGGCTCATTTGTTCAAATTACAACACGTGTCAGGTGAAGTTAGTTTGCATTTCAGGTGAACAGCAGTCGCCAGTTTACATCGTTAGTGCTTTCAGTGCTCCTGTTCTGTGCTAATAACTTCTGTCAGGGAGTTACGCTGGAATACCTGTCCACATGACGTGAGAGCTGAATCTGGCTTAAAGTCAGTCAAAAGGAGCTCCTGAGATTTATACAGTAACCTGTATGTAAGTAATCCACATTTATATGCGTATAGAAATGTGTCAGTTTCCCTTCCAGGTGACTGAATCAAAGCTTCATCCGTCCTGAAGAGAAGAAAACTGTCTAATAATTACCTGCATGTCTTTAGCATCTAGGTTCATTTGACAAAGACCTGCTTAAATAATCTGAATAGATTTGTTGTGTCCCTGAGAGAGACAAACGATCCTACATCATATTCTGTTTCAAACTCAGTATCAACCTTCATCAGTATCTCTGGTTCTTCAAGCTTTTCATCAGCCCATTTAAAGGAAACAAACAGGAACCAGGTGTGCAGCACCCTGGACATGGACCAGAGAAAGCAAAGACAGAGCTGTCCAATGAACTCAGGGTGAAGACATCTCAATGTTAAAGGTAAAGACTACTAGACCATTAGACCATCAAACTATTGTTTTCTTTGCTTGAAATAATGACAGGAGCATCAGTCAGTATCAGGTAGGACCACCATTTGCCTCATGCAGACCACCCCTATAAAACAAACATGAATATTTCAGAGTGACCTTTTATTATGGCCAGTCTAAGACACACCTGTGTAATAATCATGCTGTCTAATCAGAATCTTGATATGAAAATGGCCATATAAGTTTACAATTGTTCATTGCACGTATGTAGCACGGCTGTTTTTCTCATCTTTTCTTAAAGAAAACAATATTATTGGTCACTTTTGGGGTGCAAAAGAATTTTGAAAGTAGTGTAACTAAGTTACTTGCAGAAGTGAGAAACTAATTAGTGTAATATATTATGCTTTTTTGAAAAGTAGCTTGTAATTTTTAACTAGTTATTTTTTGAGTAACTTACCCAACTCTGCCTCCACCCAGTACACGAGGTAACACCAGCTTAATCCTGGTTGTTTTATACATTTATAGTTTCACCATCAGTTGTTTGGGTGGTCCTTCACTCTGGTCCAGGACAGTGTCTTCAGACTACCAATCAGACCAAAGCTGCTTCCAGAACCTTCCCACCTGCGTTTAGATGCATTTAGACTTGTAAGGATAGAAGTCCATCCCAGGTCTGAAGGGTTTTTGGATTGGATTTAATCTGAGCCGTTTAGATAGAGACTAGATTCCTGTTTGTTTTCAGTCTGACATGTGGTTCCAGTTCCTGTTGGAATACGTTTAATGAAGGTACAGATTGACCGTCTACAGGCTGCTGCTCACTCTGCTGCTTCTATCGATTACAGCTGCTGTTCTTTTGATCCTTTACATCTCATGGTGGGGTTGTCAGTGTGTTCAGGCGTCATCATGTTTCTCTGCCTCTTTATGTGGCCCCTGCGGGCCCGTTGGAGCTCAGTGCAGCACAGAGCAGGTTCACCCTGTAAACAGAGCATCAAGGTCACTGTTAGCTGAGGGAAATGTGTGCTAATAAAGGTTCTGCTGCAGGAGCAGCAGCTGGGATGCAGACAGTGTTAGAGATCGATCTCAGCTCCCCAAACCAATCATCTGCTGTATTTTCTTTCATCACACCATGAAGCATAAATGTCACTTTATACGTTTGTTCTGAAATCTTGATTTATCCTGTTTGTGACTAAACAGAGTAGCAGCAGTAATAAATCTACTGTTTCTGTTATTCCTGTCCTGGTTTTAGTGAGAGAGTGTCTGCTGGCTCATAAATCTCACAGGATTCTTTCAAATGCAAATGTTATCATACCTCACGGGCTGTTTTTTATTTAAGTGCTTCAGAATCACCCATTTTCCCTGTTTCCATATTACAGATCTATTAAACTGGAAACTGCCTCAGAACAAAGTAGCGTTTGAAAATGGATCATTTGTGAAGGGAGTTAAACTGGGTATCAAAACAATCACCACTTTCTTTCTGTGTTTTTATTCCTGTGATGTGAAAATGAAGGTCCGTTTTTCTCAGATCATGCTGTTTAGTGACTAATACTGGGACATTTTGTCTCTTTTTAACCAAATCAAAGTTGTTTTATCAGTTTAATTTCAGCTCTGCCTCCTAAGCTGCAGGTTAGAGTGAGAGTGGTGCACCGTAACCATCACCAGGGAACAGAGATAACCTGGACAGGTCTAACTCCACCTCTTGTGGTGCTGGTTATTATGGTCACTCTCTTAAAGCTGTAGATTGTACAGTGTTCTCTCAGAGTCCTTCAGAATCCAGAGTGGACGCCTCCAGAGTCACACTGGAACCTAAGGGTCTGCCTGTCTCTCTGTCCTCTGGACAGGTGTCAGTGTCCATCAGCCTCGGTTGGTTTCCCTCCTCGCTAACCTGTCACTGACCCGTTCATCCAACCCAGATGTGACGAAACATCTAAAACATCCAACAGATTCCTGCTGAAAACCTTCAAGACCTGAATCTCAACTTCCAGGAAGAGTTTTCTGTCCTCAGTCGGAAATCTATAAACATTTAAATTATGATGCACCTTCTGAGGGTGTACCCACCTCTCGCTCATCTGCTGGGAAACCCCCACCTTCAGCACCAAACAGGATTAAACTGGTGCATCTCCACAGTTAATACAGTGAATAGGAATCATCAACATGAGCAGCTATTTACTTCTCATTTACGAGGCATTAAAGTCTCAGCTAGGCCCTGAAATGGGATTATCTTGGTATTTGCTTGACTTTAAGTGGAACCAACAGAACAGTGGCAGAAACCAGGTCGACCTAAAGGATCAACAACAACTTCAGCTAAATAAAATACTGGCTGCATGATAAAACCCTGTTAGTCTGGTTTACAGCTGCTAACCAGACTGAGGAAAGGCCACCAGCATCGTGCTGTTGATGTTACAAGCAGTTCAAGTAGGATGAGATCAGAGAATAGTTTTACTGAGGATCAGTTCGATCCCTGACCTGTTCAACTTAGAGCTTCAGCATTGAGAGAAAAGAGTCTAAACAAATAAATAAATAAATCAAGTTCCATGTGATCCGCCTGCAGATTCTGGACCTCTGATGTACAGATACAGTTCTGTTGGGTTGAGTGTTTCCATCCTACACGTGTCTCTCCTGCTGCTCTCTCTTTTGTTGGGAAGGAACTGTTACATGGATCCTACAGAAAACACCCAGAACATTCTGTTCGAAGATTGAAACAAACTTAGACAGGACAAGAAGCTCCTACTGGGAACCACATCCAGGTGGTTTGGGTCTTGGATCAAGGATGTTGATCCTCACAGTATTTTAACACTTTTGACTGCAGGTTAGTGGGTCCTTTTCATCACCTGGTTTGAAGAGTATGATGCAGGTAACAAATCCAGAACACTTTGTTAACTCCCCTGGTCCCTTGACCAAGACTCAATAAGACTCAACAGGTCTACAGACAGGACCTCTGCACCACTTACTGTCTTCTTCTACTAAAACAAGTAGACATCCTTCACCAGATGAAAGAACGTGGACAATCCATAAATGTTTACAAACAGAAAACAACCATCTGATCCATCAGGAACCTGAGAAACGTTGATCCAGACACTCTTAGAGGGGTCTGGAGACAACGTGCAGACCTGCTATTCAGTCAGCTGAGGAATGAGAAAAGGTCTTCCTCAGAAGGTCATAGTTATCTCTATCTGAAACATCTCCACTTCATCTGAGTTCCTGTTCCAGTGATCTGGGATCAGCAAGGCTAGGGACCAGACTCGGTCCATAACACACCATGGTTCAGGTTTTGTGTTTAATAATGTCACCATGTAACAGGTTAGACCATGTTGTTATTGCCATGCTGGGATTTGGACTCTATGAATCACTCACTGATAAACACAGTGGTGGTGGAGGGGGTGGGGGTGATGCCCAAGGGACTGAACCCTAATCTCCTGATTGGAGGATATAAAGTTCCCCTAAAGGCTGATTTACTATAAAAATACAGAGTGAAAAGCACATTATGCACATGAGCCCTGATTCCTTTACAGAGTGGATTTATCATCTTCATCATCCCTCCTGCTTTCACACATCAACCTGTGATGCTGCACCCCCCCCCGCCCGATGGAAACCAGAGCATGGAGGACATGGAGGTCACAGCCAGGTGATATTTGTCCTGCTGCTCTGTTGCCAGATGAAATGCTGAAGATGATTTATGGTACCTGGCTGGACGGCAGCAGCCCAGGGAAGGAGTTAGAAATGGGTTACTTCTGTCTCCATCATGGCTGTCCCCCCTGCATGAGCTGGTCAAAGGACTGCAGAGGTTTCACTGATGTAGTCCAGGATTCATGAAGGCAGTATAAAGACATCCTGCTAACCCTGAAACATCCTCGTTGGTCTGGAACAGAGAGAATCATCTGAAGGTCTAAACAGAGCAGAAAACAATCTGATCTGAAAAACTGCAGGAGGATTAAAGCAGCACCAAAAACCGAACCAAACCAACTTGCTTCCTGTGCTGTTCTCAGACTGTCCAGCTGAGAACGACACCCAGCTGATCCTTCTTGATGATCCAGCTGGACTCTGGAGCTGGTTTCTGTTTGGTAGTATGTCTAGATGGTCAACAGTAAAGTGACTTGGCTTCTATGATTAGTTCATTATTCCTCAGTGTTTGAGAAGCTCGGAGCTGATAAGAGCGTTAAGGGCTAAAAAAACATTTCTAACATGACAATCAATATGACACATAATGTCATTAACAGATGTATAAAACTTTCATAAAAAAAGAACTTCTAACACTCGACTTTTAGATCAGCTGGTGTTAGGTTCATTAGTTATACACGATTCATGTTTCAGGAACTATGTCTGAACCATTTAACTAATGAAAGCTAATGTCATGACCAGGATAATACAAGATCTTCCAAACGTGCACTTAACGTCTTGGTCTGCCTGATGAACGAGGTCAACATCTAGTCAATATCTCCAAAAAGCTCAGACTCCTCATCAGTAAAGACACACTCCAGGTCCCTAAAGCCAGTTTAAACAGCTGAAGACTGGACCTCCACAATCTTCACTGACATACAGTATCTAACCATGAAAATCACATTAATCTTTGTCTTCTTTAAGGGGGAACAGAACCAGCAACCTTCCAGCTGATACCAGTCAAGTGGAGGGTGAGCAACACCAACCCCATTTATAAAAATACGGTATGTTTCTTTACCTTGTTACCTTCTAGGATTAGATTAGGTTAGGGTTACCCTAATTCTAATCTAATCCTAATATAACCCTAATCTAATCTAACTCTATCCCAAATCTAATCTAACCCTAATTTAACTCTAATTAACTCTATTCTAACTCTGATCTAACACCCTAACCCTTCTGAGAACTGTGCGCAAGTATGTGTGTTACTGAGAGTGCGTGCAAGTGTGTGTGTTTGTGTGTTACTGTGTGTGTGTGTGTGTGAACGAGTGTGTTACTGTGTGTGTAAGCGTGTGTTACTTTGTGTGCGTGCGTGTGTTACTGTGTGTGTGCGTGTGTGTTACTGAGAGTGCGTGCAAGTGTGTGTGTGTTATTGTGTGTGTGTGTAAGTGTGTGTTACTTTGTGTGCGTGCGTGTGTGTGTGTGTGCGTGTGTGTTACTGAGAGTGCGTGCAAGTGTGTGTGTGTTATTGTGTGTGTGTGTAAGTGTGTGTTACTTTGTGTGCGTGCGTGTGTTTGTGTGTTACTGTGTGTGTGCGTGCGTGTGTTTGTGTGTTACTGTGTGTGTGCGTGCGTGTGTTTGTGTGTGTTACTGTGTGTGTGTGTTACTGTGTGTGCACGTGTGTGTTACTGAAAGTGCGTGCAAGTGTGTGTGTGTTACTGTGTGTGTTATTGTGTGTGCGTGTGTGTTTCTGTGTGTGTTACTGTGTGTGTTTGTGTGTGTTACTGTGTGTGTGTGCGTGCGTGTGTTTGTGTGCGTTACTGTGTGTGTGTGTGTGCGTGCGTGTTTGTGTGTGTTACTGTGTGTGCATCATCAGCCATGTCCCAGATCTTATTTTTGTCTCCTCCTTTTTAATCCCGTCATGATAATTAGGAATGGATTTGAAACTGTTTGACTGGCACAGATGTTGAAGTGATCATGTTCTTTATTCAGTTGAAGCTTTGTGACAGACCCCCCCCCCCACCACCACACACACACAGCTACGCACACCTTGCATTCATTAATGACACACAGCCATTTTTAGAAAATGTGTGGAGGCAGACGCAGCGACAGGGGATTTAGAAGTACATCTGGCATAAATCCCATGATTCTTTGCTGCCATCACCTCTGAATCACTCATTTACATGGACTACAAGTCATGTGAAAAATCCTTCAGGTCACCGCAGGCTGCAGCAGATGAGAGAAACTCCTGCGACGGCTGATTGCGAGACAAAGTTTTTCAGATTAAAAGACCGTGAGGGAGAGTTGTGCAGGTCGTTAATGCTACCTCGGCTTCTCACCACTTAACAGCGTATATATTGACTCCGAAGATTTCATATTCATCTGTTTGGCTGCAGCTACCCAGGGAGGGAAATGCAATCAACCGGCGTTGCTGCCGAGGCACATACCTGCATTTTAATTTGTGTTTGAGGAGATTCTCACCGCAGCGTTGACACCGAGGGGTTCGGTGCAGCATTCACAATGTGGAGAGACACGTAACCTTTCTATTAGAAATCCCATAAAACCCACACACAGCCTTTAAGTGTGGCCCCTCCAATTTGGTGTGTTACCTTGTCACCGTGGCGATCGATACGCCTCAGTAATGGCTGCCTGGAGAGTAGCGTGCTTGAATGACAGTTGTGGGCCCGCTGCTGAGTGACGGAGCGCTGCTGCCAGCTTAATTAACTTCCAGTTGAGTCTTCAGCGCTGGCGTTCAGCACCCCACCAACATCACCCCTCTCCTCCAGCCTCACCTCCACCACGTTTCCCTGAGCATAAACAACATGCCAATTAAAAGCTGCCTGCGCAGTCAAGCTGCCTTTGTTTGTACACAAGACTAATAATACATATTCATTTGGGTTTCTGGAAGACTTCTCACAGCTTCATCAATTATAGATCAAACAGTTTGCTAATGAAAGAATCTGAAGAACGTTTTACACATCAGGCCTTTTGGACCAGAATGTCACAGGCGGCTGGACGGAGACGTCCGCTGTGCTTCAGTACCTGTAAATTACACTTAAATATTCCACTTCAGTTTGGACTCAACAGCCAATTGGCTTTCAAAGAAGATCGATGGATGAACTAAAGCAAAAGAATGAAAGTTGGTGTTTGTACTGGGAGGAGACGCAGAGTCCGACTTTTAGCTGGAACCAGGAAACATGTTTGGTTTTTTCAACCCGACGCTCTGAAGGTTGTTCTACTGATCATGTCCGGCTCTACAGAAACAGATTCAGGAATGTTTTCTCCTGCACTCCAGCATCTGTCCTGCAGCGAGGACTTAGAGATGCAGGCGTACGGTCTGTGGTCAGGGTCTGGGTCTGGGTGTGGAACCTGGTGCTGAAGGTAGACTTTCAGATTAGCCTCTGCACACTTGCTGCTGGAACTCATTTCAGAACTAATCTTTAGGTTTTGTTGTTTGAGTCTTTTACTCTTACACTTACTTGCTAACTCTCCACCAGCTCATTAAAGTCAGGAGAATAAAGTTACTTGTTGTTTCTGGACCTGAACTGGAGCACAGAGGGGGTACCCAGACTGTGGAGTAATCAGGACTTCTCTAGTCACTGACTGACAGATTTCACATTCTGGGTGAGGAACCATGGTATTACGTTCAGGATAACTGTGAGCTGTTCATCAGTTATGACCCAGTTACACGACAGAGTGGTATCAATTGGATCAGTAACAGTTCTGTAACAAATGGATCATGGGAGTTTTAAACTGCTGATTTTCGGTCACAGCTAGCCGTGCTGGACTTGCTGAAGATCTGTGGGAACTCAGGTCTCAACAGGTCTCAACAGGTCTCAACAGGCCTTAGCAGGTTTCATCAGCTCTCAGCAAGTCAGGTCTTAGTAGGTCTCATCAGGTGAGCAAGTCTCAGCAGATATCAGCAGGTTTTATCAGGTCTCTGCAGGTTCCGTATGAACAGTTTGTAACTTTCAGCTCACCTACTCATTCAGCTATACTGTCTCTCAGTCACTTTTGTCCTGCCACAGCTTCACCCGTCTCATCATTGGGCTCGAGCCCACCCCTCGTGAGTGCTGCCCCTTGAGCTGCCTGAATAAAATGGTGAATAAATTCCTGTAACTCTCGCAGCCAAATACACATTTTCACTGAGACATTTTTAGAAAGTAAAATACTACAAATGGTGGTGTTTAGTATCTTGCTTCAGACTCTCACAGCTCGGGGCGTGTGTGTTTAATTTGAAGGGGCAGGATGGACACACTGGACATGCTGGTGTAACATTGTTACATCACTATGTTACAGTTGTTTTCCAGGAGAGAGTGGAGCAGCTTCTCAGAGTACAGGGTGAAGGATTAATGAGAATGTGTGTATTAAGCCAAAAACCACTCTGGGCTTTTTCAAATAAGGAAATAACATCACAACATGGTTAAAAGCTCCAAAATGTTGATTTTACGTGATACAGGACCTTTAAAGCCCTAATATCTCAGTGTTCACTCTGAATTACGTTTTCAGGTGGTCTGGAACTCTTTGGTTTTCTGTCTGCAGCATTGTTACAGATTTATTTTACAGTCTGATTTCATGTTTTAAATTGTGTCAATGTTATTTGATGGCTGAGTGCCAACCAGGAGTGAGTCTGTAGAACACACTGTGGAACCAGTTTACTGTCTATTACTGTCCTGTGGAAGACCCTTTCAGTCCAGTCATGGTGGTTTAACCTAATGATGAACCGGCAGCTTCTGAGAAAATTAGCACTATCATTTACTAACATGGTGCATGTCAGGTCAAACGTTCGGTCACTGACCCAAACACTGAACTGCCCACAGCACAGCGAGATGATACTGCAGCTGTTAAAGGGTGTGTGTGGGTGTTGTTGATTGTATCAGGTTGCTGTCTCAGGACCAGCACGCTGCAGGGCTGAAGGAGGCCACCAGGATCACCTGGACCAGTAACAGAGGTATCCACCATCTGGTTCCCAATACTATAAAACCTAGACTAACACTGGGACAGATACAATGGCGTAGCAAGCTTTTCCAAAGTGTGGGGGATATAGGGTGACCATACGTCCGGCTTTAAGACGGACAGTCCGGAATTTAAAAGGAGTGTCCGCCTACCGGCGCACCCTCAAGACGGACACCCATTTGTCCTCCTTTTCACGTAAATCTTTTTTCCCATTTGTGTTTTCTTTGCCTGAACAGAGTAGTGTTGTGTCATTCAGGAACGTAACGGCTCTTAGAACCGGCTCTTTGAAGTGAACGACAGGAAGGAGCTGGCTCCTCAACTTTTTTTGCCTTTCTCTCACCCTCTCGCTCTCCTTTTTCTCTCTTCACACACCGTTGTGAACGATATTTATTGCAAATTAGAGACCTATGCAGCTCAGACTGGCTGCTCAGCTCTCTTCTCCTGCAAAGGGAGTCAGAAACTGGGCTGTAGCAGCAGCGTTAATCACACACACCTGTGATGTATTCAAGGAGCGTTTGAAATTCTTGGTGAGTTCAATAAAGTAGGATATAAAATATTACTAAAAACAGACAATAATACTATAAGCCATAAACATATTTGTTGGCGGTTGGCAAACAACATTTGCTGCATATAGGTTACTTATTTTTAATACAAAAGTACTAAAAAAAGACTTAATTCTCTAATAATTTTGTCCTCTTAAAATATCAGTTTTCCAGAAAGAATCCAAATTTCATAGTTTCCCCCGAAAATCTCCCGAATTTCCATCAATATTGCAAAATCATTACCCCCAGGAGTTACCACCGCCATCACCTCCCCCCCAGGGTTTGAACGTCTCCCAAACGTCCTCCTTTTTTGTGTTGTGGAAATGGTCACCCTAGTGAGGGATGGATATAGTTTGTTTGTCCACATTAAAAACTATGAATACAATGACAGAAGTTATAACATACAAAATATTAAAAGTGATACTAGAAAAGTTTATAAACACATTCAGAACACAGAAAATAAGACAAAGCTAATATCAAGCTGATTTAAAAACCTTAAAAGTAAAAATGCTTATTTAAAGTACCTGGAAAAGATGTAAGTAAAAGAGATGTAAGTAATCATATCTCTCTCCAGCACGAGCTGACTGATAAACCTAACACAGTAAGAGAGGCGGGACTTAAGGCAGAACAACCAATCATCAGTCAGTCACACTCAAAGCTGGTGTCATGTTTGAGAGGGAGGGGGAGGAGGCTGCTGCAGAGAGCGCCAGACAGAGCGGTCAGAGAAACGTGGACGAGCGACAGAAGCAAGGCGTTTGTGCAAAACTGCAGAAAAAGTGTGGGTGTTGAACCCTCTCACCAGGAAAAGTGTGGTTGTCACAACACTTACATCCCCAACGGGTGTGAAGCCCATGGACATATGTCGCCGGACGGGTAATTACTTGGTCCACCTGAACAAACTTTATTCCGTGTCACGGGGGGAGAAGAGTTTCTGTGGAATTAAACTGACATTACCACACACACATCAGATCATCTATTCAACAGCAATAAATCCTCCATGTTTCATTTTCTTTCTTTTCTTTTCTTTTTAGAAAATATTGTGATATTTATTAAAAATGTTGCAGAAAAAGTTTTTACAGGGGTCCAGCCAGAAATATGTCTAGAATCACTTAAGGCAAAACTGCAAATAAATATGACAAACTAAGAATTGTAAAACTACATTAAAAACATTTTTATCTTGACTGGTTTGGGGACCAAATGACAAGAATATATCTTTGATAGAATTTATAAATGTAGCGTAAAACTTTTCTCAGTGTTTTTCTTTGTAACAGGATGCAAAATGGAAAGAGAATTCATGTTTACTTATGTTGTCATTTGATAGTAATAATATTATTATTTACACTCATTCACTTGCTTTTGTAAATCAAAATATCACAAGTCCGGCACGATATTGGACATATTGCTAGCATATAACAATTTGAAATATCTAACATATACGTATGTCTTTACAAACATATCCAACTAATAGCAATACAAAAAGCGCTGCCTCTTTATTTCTAAATAATACAATGCTGGTCATGTTGTAAGCTCAGGCAGGGCTGAGAACAAGCCAAACAGGAGGACTGATCCAGAACAGGAAGACTGATCCGGAACAGGACCACCAATCCAGAACTAGATGTAGATCCATGACAGAATGACAGATGAATGAGAGAATGATGGATTCAGAACACGACGACTGATCCAGAGCAAGATGCAGAATCAGGACAAATTGACAAATCCAGAACAGAGAAACGGCTCATGGACAGGATGATGGATCCAGAACAGTTGGACTGATCAATGGGGATCAATGATCAATAGATCAAGAAATGTGTCATGGATTCAGAATAGAATGAAAGCTTTAGAACAGGATGACATATCCAGACAGAAATAAGTATTTAGAATGGGATGGTAGAATCAGAACAGGTTGGTAGATCCAGAATTGGATGACAGATCTAAAATAGGGCAAAAGATCCAGAACAGAGAAACGACTTATGAACAGTATGTTGGATCCAGAACAATGATGATGGATCCAGGAAAGCATCATGGAACCTTAAAAGCATCTTGGATCCTGAAAAGCATCATGGATGCTTAAAAGCATGAGGATGATGGATCTATAAAAGCATATTGGATCCTGAAAAGCATCATGGATCCAGAACAAAGATGATGGATCCAGAAAAGCATCATAGATCCAGAAAAGCATCATGGATCATGAAAAGCCTCATGGATCCAGAACAAAGACGATGGACCCAGAAAAGCATCATAGATCCAGAAAAACATCATGGATCTTGAAAAGCATCATGGATCCAGAACAAAGACGATGGACCCAGAAAAGCCTCATAGATCCAGAAAAACATCATGGATCTTGAAAAGCATCATGGATCCAGAACAAAGACGATGGACCCAGAAAAGCCTCATAGATCTTGAAAAGTATCATGGATCCAGAACAAAGACGATGGACCCAGAAAAGCCTCATAGATCTTGAAAAGTATCATGGATCTTGAAAGGCATCCTGGATCCAGAACAAGGATGATGGATCCAGAAAAGCATCATGGATTCAGCGAGTCATCATCTTGAGACATGTCTTAATTTTGGCTAAAAAAAGAGACAATAAGTAAAATGCGAACACGGAGCGGCGACGACACAGAACTTCGTGTGATGAGCTGGAAACAGTCTACAATGATGCTATTGAGTTTGTGTTTTGGTCATTTTGAGAAAACTAATGAAACACAGGCTGCAATCAGAAAAAAGAACATTTCTGAATATATTTACACACATAAATCAATAGCACAAGCTAAAAAAAACATCTAGAAAGATCAGCCAGAACAAAAACAGGAATAAAAGCATCTCTTTGTGTTACTTTTTCTTTTCTTTTTAACACTTTTTTCATATTTTCACTCACAACTTATATATATATATATTGACTTTTTCTTCTCCTTTTAGAAATTTTATGCAAAGTTTTCATAAATACATTTCAGGCTGGAGTGGCGAAGTGTGTGCCAAGGTAAGGTCAGTTTTTGTGATGCAAGAAGGATCATGACAAGATGATGTTCCATTGTTGCTTTTTCTGTAGTGTTCACCTGCTTTATAAGAATATTAACAGTCATTCACTGGTTTCTCTCTCTTTAAGTAAAACCTTCACTGGAGCTCTGCTCCATACAAGGTTACCATAGCAACATTCAATCTGAAATTTTCTCAAGTTTATGGTCAACGTAGACATTTTATACTTTTCACCCAGAAGGCATGGTAACAAAATAATCTCTGCTTAGACTTTGGAGTCTGTGCTTTACACAGTCAGTCACACGTAACTGCCCTGCGTGGGTGATGGTTGGACCAGAGTCCAGCACCGCCCCTGAGCTATACCCGTGTCGTGGAGTGGCCGTGGGGAATATTGGTACTGTTCTGACTACCACCAAACGTGTTGAAGTTGTGCAAAGGCTGCATGCCAGCCAACGAGTTGGGGATCATGGTGATGGTGCTGGGCGTCATCAGTGGTATGTCATCAGGCGACCGGCGCAGAGTGAGGGTGTAGTCAGGTGGACAGGTGAGTCGCAGCGTGTCGTGGCTCTGCAGGGACTCACATTCATGGTGGTGCTCGTGCTCCAGCTGCTGCTGCTTCATCTGTAAGGACATGAGCTCCTCACTCTGTAGGTGGGCCACGTCGTTGGTTGTGGACGGAGCATTAGCTGGAGTGGAGTTGCGTTGCGGGGTCGGAACTCGCCGGTTGGTCTCGTGGCGCCGCTTGTCCTTCTTGTAGTAGAGAGCTGCAAATGCCAGAATGTTGAGAAAGAGCAGAGAGGCCCCCACAGCAATGGTGACACTGAGCTCAGTGGAGTAGTCTCTCTTGGTTTCGATGACTACGGTTGATTCATCAGTCAGATCGCCACTCTTTTGTTGGTCGGTGGTTTGTTTAGTGTTAGCAGAGGGAACACCTGGGTGGCGTGTGGTGGATGGCCAGTTGTTTTTACCCGGAAAACGTTTGGTATAAGGATAGGGGGTGGTGTCCTGTGGTGGTATCTTAGTGGTAGTAGATACATACTGAAAAAACTCATTTATATTGTGGAGATGCGGGACCAGCTCCAGCCAAAATGCCACCTTGGTGGCCCTGTAGTGGTCTCGGACTCGAGGTTTGAGGCCAATGTGCAGGTAGAGCTGGTCTTTGGGGTTGTATTTGGTCCATGCTACCTCTTCAAAGCGGTTGGGCTTCGTATGGATGAACTTTGTGTCCTGTGGAACTGGTTGGTTTGGATCCCTGAGGGAAAAAACAAAAGGAGTTTTAATCAGAGCTGCAAACTAGGAGGTTAACATTAATACAATGTTTCCCCCCATGGATTAACTTTAAAGATTATTAGACTGTATTCACACCTGATAGTCCAGTGGACTCGGTTCGATTGAAGACCAAAATTGCAACATTGTTGTTGTTTTTAGTTGGTGCAGTTTCGATTCACACTGCACTTTATTAAACAAACCAAAGCTTAGGAGCATTTTTACATCCCCGCCTGTGGTGGCGCTGTGATGTTACTGCACTTGTTTTTTCTGTACTTCCTGTCTGCGAAAGTGTCTCCTTTTACATTGAAACGTAAACAAACATGGAGTAGCAGCAGATTCTGGTACCAGAATTCAGCAGTAATGGGTTCAGGATGAGCAGATAACGAGGCAGAAAACTACACAAGGCGGCGGAGATGGCTGCACAATATAGTGCGCTTCCTGCTTTTGGTGTGGTCCCAGTGCAGTTGCATTCACACATGCAATCATTTGTTTCAGTCGAACCAAAACCTGTGTTTTTAGATGGACTCAAGTTCGGTTGACTGGTCCAAATCAGAGTTCGGTTGCGCGTTCACATCTCCCTCAAACAAAGCAAACAATCTAATAGTTAGGATCCAGTCGAAGTTCAGGTCTGAATTATCAGAACAAATGTTAATTTTAGATGTCCAAAATTAAAAGAAAAAAAAAACTTTTCTTAGGATTTTCTATATAATCTGGAATATCCAAACCATTAAAATGTAAAACTGATAAATTACTCCAGATATAACTGGAAACCATAAAAATACTCTGGTTAAAAGAAGAATTTCACTACAATAGTTTCAACACTAAACAAGTTGGATGAAAATTAAGATTAACAACAACACATACTGTGCGTTCACACCGAACGCGTTTGAAGCGACCAAAAAGCACCGTATGCTCATAGCTGGTCGCGTGAACATTCGCACCTTGAAGTGTGTCCAACTTATGGTCTGAACTGTTTATTATGGTTAAGAAAAGAAACACCTATAGTATTTGTGAACATCTTGGAATGAAACAAACTAAAAAAATGACATCTGTAATGGAAGACTTATTTACCCTGAGTAGAAAGAAGTGAGTTGAAAAGGAAAGAAGTTTAATATAATTCCATGTATGAATGAGAACGGCTATATGTTGATACACTGTGATGAGTCTCTGCCTGTGGTGTTATTTAGCTGTGTTTTACAGTCAGACTGATAAGAGAGACTGTCAGACCTCTGGCCTTCGTCAGACCCCTGTGTGTCAGGCTAGAACAATCATCATTGATAAGCAGCAGCCACCAGTCTGATCTAAACACTCGATGAGGAGATCAACAATCTCACATGAAGTTATCATCATTTCTCACTGTAACAAGCTGGTACAAATAAAACTGAAGTAACCTAGAAACATAGAAACTGTCCCACAAACCCATTCCTCTGTTCGAAGTTCGAACATCAGACCTTCTCTGCTGGGACTAAAAGTCATCTCCAGAACAGGTCAGGAGTCCAGACCTTGTTCCATCCGGCTCCTTCTGATCATATTGATAGGTTTTGTTTTATCTAGAAGAGTCTGTCTGAAGGAATCTGATAAATCATGACAATATCAGGGTTTCGATGAAGACTTTTGACGGGAGTCAGATGCTGAATCAGGCTGTTTGCCTCCATCTTCAGTCTGTACACTTACAGTTTAGTAAACAGAAAGCAGGATCACAGAATGTGTCCTCATTCCTTCATGCTCTTCACGTCACAGCTGGCAGAGAAAACTTCTCCCTGGAACCATCATAAGCTGCTCAGATCAACATTCCTGCTGAAATTTTCAAGTTTGATCCATATTATAGAGGACACAGAGCCAAAGCATTGGTTCTGTTTGGGGATAATCACCTGGACCACAGCACTGCTGCGTTCTGCTTCAGCCTGAGGAATTTCACCCAGGAATTGGACTCCCACTGAGTCACAGCTGCAGGACTCCTGTCTGTTTGGCTGCTGGTTTAACGAGGACCCAGTGTGTCCCAGTAACAGGAGACATGAGTGAGACGGAGCTGACCACAGAGTTCGGAAGCAAAGTCATGACTTTCTCAGATGTTCCACTAATGTTTCAGAGAGTTGAGTTGAATCTCTGAACACTGCAACAGATTTCCACAGTGAGTGGATGTGATCACACGTTCTGTGCATGTATGAGTCACCTTTACTGTACAAGCTTCCTGAGGGAACAATGTCTAACCAGAAGGTTTGAGTTAGAAGAAAAAGAAGAATTCTTTAGTGTTCCACAAGGAAATTCAGCTGTAACAGCAGCAAAGTGACAGTAACCCTAATCGCTGTATTCACACAAGTAGAAAAGTAGAAAACAGTGTAAATAGTGAAAATTACAGCAGGTCTAAACATGACTGAGTTTGTTGGCAGCAGTTTTAGTTTTAGTCTAACAGCTGTAGAGAGGAAGGACGTGTGAAAATGCTCCTTCATGCACCGAGGATGCGGCAGTCTGTCACTGAACGAGCTCTACAGTTCAGCAACATCTTCATGCATGGAATAGGAAACACCAGAGTCCTGGTGTCTCCTACCACCTGCACTGGATCCAGGAGGCACCCTAGAACAGATCTAACCCTCCTGATGAGCTAATCCGACCTCTTCTTCTCAGCTGTAGAGAAGCTGCTGCTCCAACATACCACTCCAAAAAGANTGGCTGATGCCACCACAGAGTCAAAGAAGGTCTTTAAGACTCCCTGGACTCCAAAAGACCTCAATCTCCTCAGCAGGTAGAGTCTGCGCTGATCCTTCCTGTAAAATCAGTGTTGTGGCTCATTGGAGCTGATAATCCTAACCTTAATGATACACCATGCTAACATGCTAACAGCTCAACCTGTGCCATCACCTTATGGTACAGCATGCTAACAGCTTGTCCTGTGCCACCGCCCGGTGGTACAATGCACTCCACCTGCTCATGTCACGCCATTAGAGGCTGGAAGCAAAAAGATTTGCCCTCCAGCTGGTGACTACCTGTTGGCAGCATGTGTGAATGTGTGTGTGGGGGGGTCCCTTGAAGTCTTCCATCTCCATACATATACATGCTGAAACAGTTCAGCTCCTCTGACACTGTAGTTTGTATATAAATAAATAAATCCAACACCCGAGGCCTTGCGGTCCAATTGACTCTGTAAATACCTGCTTATGTCCCCAATGAGCATTTTGTCTGTTCACTAAAACTGTGACTTTCAGCTTCAGCTGGAGTATTAAATCAGTGTTTCACTGTACATGAAAACTAAGTATTGAAACGAACAATCTCTGACTCTAGAGAAGAGCAGCAGATGGTTTCATTGACTCTGAAGAGCTCCAGATGGTTCCGTGTTGTCTCATTCTATTAGGTCAGACGTTTTAAATGGCAACGATTAAAGGATGTTGCACACTGTTGATAATTAGAAAATATTCAGGTTTCTGGTTACAAAAGGCATGAATTAGAGTTAGGTTAGTGTTACATATAATATAGCAGACAAGTCTAGATGAAAGAAGAAGACTTTACTGAAACATAATCCCTCCATTCTCTGAAAAACAAGCTTCTTTTCCCTCCTTTAATGTCTATAAAACGGTGGGTTTTCAAAGTAAGAGCCCATGTTAATCTAAACATGAAACATCTACTGTATATAGATGTAGATACTGTACATCTACTGTATGTACTGCTCTATCTACTGCTATATATCTGTATATCTATTGTACACACCTAATATTAAACATTACTGTTTACTGAGGAAAACTGCTTGTTGATGTTTATTTTGTTTCTGTGCAGAACCTTCCATTCTTCTTCTACATGAACTTCCTGTCTACTTGAACTACATACAATATGTTACTGCGACTAGGAAACACCTTGAAATCTGTTAAGTTTCATCCTAAGACCACTGAAGTAAGTCTTACATGTAACACGTAGCATAAAGGTTTATCTAAAACATGTATTTATCATTTATGTGAAATTAGCATGCTGATGGAACCTGAGAGGAATAAAAAGAAAAGAAGAGGGTCAAACAGGAAGAATTGCAACGTTTACATGTGATACTTCACAACATGTATAATTCAGATGATCACACATGATTGCTGTGTGTAAACTGAAAATGTCGGGTTTCTTTGTAGAGACATATCAACACATGCACTCTCTGGAATAAGTGGGGGGCTTGCTGAGAAACAGCCCACTCTCACTGATCAATTTGTTTTCGCTCTGTGATTTATTGGAAGTACACTGAAAAACAGGGCAGCAGGAGAAAAGAGTCTTTCCAAAAGGTCTGAGGAAGCCAATCCCCTGCTGATCAGGCAGCAAACAGAGAGCTGTGGAGCGACGGCTGAAGCCTATCATGCTGATCCACACTTTATTTATTCCCCGCAAAGTGAATTTTCAGTTTGGCTGGGCTGCAAACACCCTGAGCTCTAATCTCAAGCTGTGTGTGAAGCTAAAGCGTGATTCAAATATAAACAGCCAGCAAATCCTGTCATCAAACCCTGGACAGCAGCCAAACCTGAGGAGGGTTTCAAGGCTTTTTAAGGGCTCTTATTGACCTGGGTTAGAGTTGGGGTTAGGGTCTGGGTTTCAGGACTCTTATTGACCTGGGTTAGAGTTGAGGTTAGGGTCTGGGTTTCAGGGCTCTTATTGACCTGGGTTAGAGTTGGGGTTAGGGTCTGGGTTTCAGGACTCTTATTGACCTGGGTTAGCGTTGAGGTTAGGGTCTGGGTTTCAGGGCTCTTATTGACCTGGGTTAGAGTTGAGGTTAGGGTCTGGGTTTCAGGGCTCTTATTGACCTGGGTTAGAGTTGGGGTTTTTCGGATTTTGGATAAACATCTTGGAATTCACTGAATTTAACAAAAAAAGATGGAATATAAATAGTAATGGCATTAATTGAAGGAGGATGGAGAAATATCTTTGCTTTTACGGGATAGGGTTAAGGTTGGTTATAATCAGGATTTTTTTTTGTTGGGGGGGGGGATATTTTTACATGCACCCTGGTAAAAAATGTTTTATTTTGTTTAGTGAATCTATTCTGTTTCTGTGATTAGTGCTAGTACAGTATAATTTTTAAGACTGTTTGTCAGCAGTGTACCACTGGGTCAAAGTTTTCATGGGAGGCTTTTTAGTCTAGATCATTTTTCATTCTTTTTAATAGTAATTCCTTAGGTTTAGTTTTCCACGTATCTTGTACAGTTGGTTTTATTTTAGTTTTGTTAATTCTATTAGGCCTGATTTGATTCTGTTTTGGTTCAGTTGGAGATCCACTTGGAGTCTTTTGTTTCTTGGTTTTCTCTTCACTATTTTGAGAGGTTAACTGTTCAGCTATGGATGGATCAGTCCTAGGGTCCTGTTGCATCAACCTAAACTGGAAATTGGATGTTAATCTGGAACAGTCCAATTCAACATGTGAGGGGTGCTGAATGTGCTGGTGTGTTTGGGTGAGGGTTAGTAGCATTAGCTAGTAGAACATAGTACTGAAATAGCACTCACCCTGTTTTAGCAAAGTTAGTCCAGTATGTCATGACCACTGCACTCAGCATCACATCATTCTTTGAGAAGTTACAGTTGAAGAGATCTGTGGGGCCGATCATAGGGATCCCAAACACATACGGTACCTCATCACCATGAGCAGAGTCAGCCCAGCTAGGCTTCATGTCACTTTGGCAGTGGTGGTAGAAAGCATAGAAGTATGTGGGTGAGCCGTACTGAGCGTGGAGATCAGCTGTGGCCACAGCCGGTGCCACCCACTGGTGGTCAGTAAACAGAGCTACCAGGGTCTTACGGCGGGTCTCAGGGTTCTCCTTGTCAGCCCAGTCCGTATACATGAATTTGATGGTCTCACGTAGAGTATCCTTACCCTCTGGGTAGCCGTAGAGATGATCCACAAAGTCTGACACTGCAAAGTCAAAATCATTTGCAGACACTCCATCCTCACTGTCCACAATTCCATCTACAAACTTAAAACCCTCGCCCTGATTGACCCCGAGCATGATGTCATAGTTCAGGAACTCCCCCTGCTCCATGAGGATCTGTGGGTCGTCTGGGATCACATCTCCATCAATAACAGGCCCAAAGGCGATGTGGTACTTTGCAGGAGTCACATACTGCTCAATCAGCTCCTTGTAATTTTTCTTCTGCAGGCACTCCACCAAGTCGATTGTGTCCAGCATGTTGCAGCCCACCTTCTCAGCCAGAGATCGTGTGTACTTCGCAGGCTGGTAGTTGACAGCCCAGCTAGATAGAGCTGTGCCACTCTGGATGATGGCTTTCTGAAACAGATCTGAGATGAGAACTGCTGTTAGTGAAACACACGGGTATGAGTCAGGAGAACGCATCAAAAAAAGACATTTTCAGAATGGATTTTATTACTGACTAGTTAAAAGTGCTTCTATCTGACTGTATACATGTATCTGAAAGCTTTTGGTGGCTGTAAGTTATTGTTTTACATAAACAATTCAACACAGATGTGTAGCAGAAGAAAAGACAATGTGACCATTGTTACGTCTTTGCTCAGAGTTTTTCATGCTCGTTGTATCATAATTCAGCATAAAGAACTGTAATTATGGTCACTGATGATCTTTTCAGTCTGAGCACCTGAGAGCAACACTGATCCAGTCAGAAACTAGAACAAAGACAAACAAGCTCTACCTCTCAAACAGGATCAGTACGTTCTTCCTTCTCCGCAGCAGTAACTGCATCTCTACAGGAACCGGTTCTTGATCTTAAAGAAGTCAGGTTTTACCGACATGGCTCTGAACTAGGACGTGTTTCCTAAACGTGAACACACGAGGACCTCGGTATTTCTGAGCTGTCAGTCAGCTGACTGCCCATGATCCAGATGTGTGCTGCAGCTGTGTGTCTGTTCCTGTTAAACACCGAACGGTGACTCAACCAGGCCAAACTGAAAAGTGTGTTATGAGAAAAGAGCAGAGATTTCCCATAAGGCCTCTGTGCTCTGCATCACACACTCAGAGTGACAGGCAGGTTTCTGGTTCTGGCACACTGATGATGCAGAGGACACACTATGTAGTCAGAGTTCACACACTCACAGAGCCTCCTCCGACACAGCTGCTTCAACAACAACAGAACACACATTCCTTCTTTATCTTCAGCTGAAACGCATAGAAAACATACACGAGTCCCTCATAAGATCCTGGGTGTGAGGAGCAACACGTACCTTCTGAGTAATGTGACAGGGTAAGCAGGCTGACGCACGATGCTCCGGCACCAGAACCAAAGATGGTCACTCTCTTGGGGTCTCCTTTAAAGGCCTGGATGTTCTCTTTGATCCACCTGAGAGCCTGGATCTGATCCAGGAGCCCGTAATTTCCTTTAGCTGCCTGGTCTCCGGTGCTCAGAAAACCTGCGGAGACAAGAACACACAAACGTTACTTCACAGCAACAGCTGTGTCTGAGTGCAGGATGCTGGAGTTTCATCTGTCTGATCCGTTTTTTAAAACCTCTCAGCATCCCGCAGGACAACACTGTAAAACTCACTCTGTCGGACTTTAAAAATGTTTCCCTAAGTGGAGATAAAATCTGAGTTCTGGAGTCACGCACATCCAAACATCAGCAACAAGATAAAGAGACCAGGCTGCTCCTCACTGTCCTCACAGGCTTAAATCACATCAAACTGTCTTTAAAATTCAGATAAAACTCAGTTATTCACTGACAGAGTTCTGACAGACTAAACAAACCGAGACAAAGTCTAATTTAAGGCTGATTCAACCGAAAGGAAAAACAAACACTCTTCAGTTCATCTTTTCTTCTTCTGATTGACATACAGTATATTCAGATTTCACTATAATTTATTATTTTACAATATGGAAAGTGTTTCAGTTCATTCAAATGATTTACGTGAAGTCAAACTGAGTGAGTATAAAAACGTTTAATGTAATTTCATGCATGAAATGAGTCGTTATACAAACAGGTTCATCTAGAAGAAGTTCTACCTTGAAACTAATCCTGTTCTGAGTTCCCTTTTATAGTGTCTGTATAGATGGAGCCGACAACTAGTTGTCCAGATGTTCAACAAGTAAAAAACATCTGCTGTGTTTGTAGCAAAGGTAAAACCCAGAAAACCCCCCACAAAGCCGCTCTTCTGATTATCATAAAACCTATTTTATATTAATCAATAAACCAATTAAAGAGTCTCGTACGTATGAACCTGCATTTCAGATGAACCGGCTGTCCTTTCAGGCAGGAAATTATATTAAACTTTGACACACAGTTACCTGCAGGAAAGTCCTTTGGGAATGTTTGAAAAACAGACTTCCATTAAAAAAAAAAACAGTCCTTTTTTCCAAAATAAAAGCTTTATATGTGAACTTTTAATTCATATTTCCTTCCATTCCATCTTCAACATGGAGATCATAAGTACATCTTTAACAGACCACCTCATTCACTCATTTAATTTAACTTTTTTCTTTGGTCTCACGTTTTTCATGTCAAGGAGCCAAACAGAATCAACCCTATGGAGAACTTCTCAGGACATCAGTCTAAAGAGTCAATCCAAAGCTCCACCTACATAATATATAGACTGCACATGTTATAACTTAAAGACATGGGACAGTCACATGGGTCCAAACATCAGATCTATCAGGACAAAACAGGTCCAAAGTCTATTTTATAGGATAATTTACAAAGTAATTGAAGATGTATTTCCAAAATAATTTTGCATCGCATTTTTCCTTTTTCCTATAATTATTTGAAATAAATCAGAAACAAACCCAATTTATAAAGAGCTGTATAAAGTTAGAATGCTTTTAATAAAAACTGATTTCTCAGAATAGATTATCCATAACATTAAAAAAAATGTTAATCCTTTTCATACATTAAGTAATAAAATTACTGGTGACATTGTAGTAAATATCAGATATACAAAACCAGCTGACTCTATAATGGATCACCCAGAAGACTGAAGTTCTGATGATTTTTGAAGAAGATGAATGTTAAAACTAAATCATGAAAAAAAAACTCAAGTCCTCGTTAAATCCCAAACAACACATCGGTTCCCTGATCCCCAGTCGATCAGTTCATGATGCACAGACCCACACAGCTAACGTTTAAAGAAGTCTCAAAGTAAAAAGCATCAAGTGGAGATAAAGTGCCTGTGGCTGCAGTTGACATTTCCCTCCTGCTGCTTTTATCAGAGAGTCTGGATGGGAATTAGAGCCAGAGGAGAGCTGTCAATACTCAGATGGAAAAACGCTAATGGTACACGTTTAAAAATACCACTCAGTGTGAGTCGTATGAGGAAATCGCTGCTCACTCTCTCTGCCAGACTGCTGACACGAAGTTCAAATTATGGAGATTTTCGCTCTGACTTGACAGGCGCTTTTAGTAAGTGCTTGGTTAATGTAGTGTAATAACAATATGTCTGAAGACAGAGCGATGAAGGCCTTTTCAGCAGAAAATAGAAGATTAGTCACAAACATAAAGCACCTTCTTACAGGTTTCTCTACCGTCCACAAGTCCAGCTGGAAAACTGCAACTTTCAGAAACAAGCTTTAATACCACTCTTTTATACTGGATTATACAGAATGATGTCATCTGCATACATGTTGATTCTGCAGAAGAGAAAAGTGCAGACGCCTCCCCTTTAAATGAAAACAATCGGCTCCTTCAGGGGACAGAATGACAGTTTCTCTGTGTGTTTGGACGATTAATCAGATTCAATTCTCTGCATGATGAATATGAATCCTGTAATTATTAAAGCTGCCATGTATTTTCTTGTATATACAAGTGGTTTTACTATTATTGAGGTGAAACTGGATTTGATCCTGATTCCAGAACTAAATGATGGTTCCATGATGGAGATGCTGTGAAAGGCCAGTGGAAACACATCGCTGCATTAAATCCCTTCCTCCCGTCGCTCACTGAATAAATGCTGCTTTCACTGGCAGGCAGCTTAATGTAGGTCAGTGATGACAAAGCACAGAGTGCACAGAGCCACGAGCTTTAACAGCACTAAAACAGGATGTCTAATGAAAAGCTTTCCTGATTGATTTGAACAGCTTTATGTGGAGTGAATGAAACATTGAAATACTGAAGGTGAAACCTCCCTGTCCATGTCCTCTCTATAGGACAATAATAATCCAAATAAACCCTCAAATCTGAAAAGACAGAATTGGTGTCATTTCATATTCATTTGATTGTCTCTACAGGGATCCATTAGCTCCAGCAGGGAGTGACATTGATGACAAACACATACTGACACTAACTACAATAAGATGATAACAGGGTTCTGAAGGAGAACATGGTCCAGATTGTTTCTGTCCCTTATTTTAAGTGACGTGTTTAATGAGGCAGTTCTGAATAGAATAAGTTTAGGGTTAGGTAACTTCTTCTGTAAGTTCTTTAGGTTAGGGTTCTAGGATTACGAACAATATTTAGATTGGTTGAATTTTCAGTAACGGAATAATCTACAGTTTGCAATGTTACAACATGGTTATCGTTAGTGACGTAAAATGCAGCGCGTTACTATGAATTAGTCAAATAAACTGTGTAATGTGGCTACACACACACACACACACACACACACACACCTGCAAGTGTGTTTTGGTATCCTTATGGGGACCGTCCATTGACTTCCATTGATTTTAGTAACTAGATTTATACCTAACCCAAACCCTTTTCCTAACCTTAACCATTACTGATCTATAACTAACCCTAAGACTAACTAAAACTCTATTCACACCATACCTATAAACCTAACCCCTAACCCTAAAAAGGGGAGTCCCCCTCATGGGGACCAGGCTTCGGTCCCCACAAGAACCCTCGGACCCCAGAAAGATAGTAAAAGTCAGGAAACTGGTCCTCAGGAGGTCAGAAATACAAACCCACACACACACACACACACACACACACACACACACACACACACACACACACACACACACACACACACACACACACACACAAGTGTGTTTTGTTATCCTTATGGGGACCGTCCATTGACTTCCATTGATTTTAGTAACTAGATTTATACCTAACCCAAACCCTTTTCCTAACCTTAACCATTACTGATCTATAACTAACCCTAAGACTAACTAAAACTCTATTCACACCATACCTATAAACCTAACCCCTAACCCTAAAAAGGGGAGTCCCCCTCATGGGGACCAGGCTTCGGTCCCCACAAGAACCCTCGGACCCCAGAAAGATAGTAAAAGTCAGGAAACTGGTCCTCAGGAGGTCAGAAATACAAACCCACACACACACACACACACACACACACACACACACACACACACACACACACACACACACACACACACACGGTTGTATAGAGGCTGGGTGGATTCCAAGATAATCTGGCCATCGTAGCCTAGCGGGAGGGGATCACCTCTGATTCTGACGCCCTGGGTTTGACCTCCTGGTGCTGGCAGGCTACATGTCAAATCAGAATCTGTTTTACTGCCAAGTTTTATTTATTTTATTTAGAGTAATTCAGTTACTAGCTCAATTACTTTTCGGAACAAGTGAGTAACTATAACTAATTAGTAACGTTCCAAACACTGGTTATGAGTAGGTTTAGAGGAAGGGTTTGTGTTTGGTAAAATGGAACACAAGTTCTTCGGTTGAATAATATACAGCAGATGTTCATCCACATAGTATTAGCAATCAGATGGACAGCTGTTGTACTACTTCCTCTTATCAATCGTTCGGTTTACAGCAAGTAAAGTGTTCCCTCCATAATATGTTCCCAACCAGAAGAGGACGTTCTGACTGGATTACTGGCAGATTGACTCCCTTCTGGTAGAAGAGGATTCTACGTAGAGTGAGATGTGTTCCATGTGAGACCTGGATTAGTTTTGTGAGCCTGAAAGAATTTACTGTGATCGTCTCCTGAAAGCTCTGATCAGCTGTTGTCCCATTATACTTTAATCTGCAAGGCAGCAACAGAAACATGAACAAACCAATCACACCTGCCTTCCTCGTGTCTCAGGATGACCATTATTCACCAAACTTGACGACAGTTCAGTTAGATGTTGAACACAGTAACAAAATATCAGCTGGAGATGACAATCTGCCCAGCAGTTCCCAGCACAAACTATCCAAAGGAATGATGGGTAATGGAGGAGTTAGGAGTAGCTCATCGAGGGAAGCTGAGGTCAAACTTATTGATTGGTGGTTGAATTCTTTAACTGACATCTGGGATTGATGTGAATTCATGAGAATAATTCTTATTGTTAATAAAGAGGTGAGCCGGGTTCTGTCAGCTTTCTCAACACATCAGCTGGTGAAATGAAGAGCCATGTCATGGTCCAGAGTTTTGATTTTAGCAAGAAAATTCTTATAGAACAGAGAACATCTTAGTGCTTACTTCCTGTTCTGCAGAACTAACATTTGCAGACAAAACGCATCAGAGGAGTTGTATAAAGAGGATTGAGTTAAGTGTGTAAACGTGTTGGTTCTAATAACCCGACCGGTGGGTTTCATCAGTAGAGACAATGTCTGCTCTGATGTTATGCTATAAAAAGAATCCTCTCAGTTCTTCTATCATATCATCAGAGTTATGTTAGGACTGTTCAGCCAACAGAGGCCTGAAACATCAAACGCAGCACTGAGATCTAACAGGACAAGTAAAGTCTACTGTCTGAAGACATGAGAAGATCAATAGAAACCTTCACCAGTTCTGATTCAGACACATTATTACTAGAACAAACCCAGACAGAGAACCCGATCCAGACAGACTGATCCAGAACCAGATGGACTGATCCAGAACAGAAACTGATCCAGATAGCCAGCTGGAACCAGATATTCTGTGTGTGTGTTGTTCTTGTTAACAAGCAGAACAAAGGCAGACACATCCTGATGAGCATGTTTAATAATTAAAGGCTGTTCGTGCTGCAGGTAAACATCGTACATCTGTGCTCTGCATTCTTTGATTTTGAAGAAACCTGATGTCCATCTTAAAAAAGCAAACATCAGCCTTCTCTTTGTTATTTAATGTGAATCTGTAAAACTTGATGCTGACTGATTCTGTGTTTTACAAAACAAACAACTAAATATACAGAGATTAAAATGCACTTATAAAAACAAGGTTTCTGTGTAAAGCATCAAGAAAAACCTGTTTTAAATAGGTTAGAATCTCCATGTTTCATAGTTTGGACCAGAACCAGAACCTCCAAGTAGAGCCTCTTTGCAGTGATCATGTACAAACATCTGGGGTAAAACTCTGATTTTACACTATTACTGACCTGATTCACTGCTACAATTTCCAAAACTGACAGCAGAGAGGATACTGAACACACAGGGGCCTCCAACAAGGGCCCACAGGGGACGCGCACTTGGCCCACAGGGGTCTAGACCCGCACAGTCAGTCCCACATTTCACTACTGAACAGCAGATCCAAATAATTAAAATTCATTGCGTTTCTTCTGTCTCACATTCTTCAGCCAGCTGAGTTTAAGGCCTCTGAAACCCCATGAGGATAAGAAATGATTGTTTTAAAATAATAGCGTCTGTAGATCGTAGTTTCAAGTAAAATAAAGAATGAACTTTCATCCTTTAAACATCATTATTACAGAATTATAAAATTAGATGGGTCAAACAGTTTTTATGACTCATCACGAAATAATTGCAGGCTCCTTCATTAAATAAATCAAAAGTATCAAGTTCTGACCTGTTCTTAGTCATAATTATACCACATCAAAAAGAAATAAATCAGTTTCATTCAACACATTTTAACTTCTACACATAATGACAGAAGGGGAAAGATATAAAAATATAAGTGTTCGGTCTTAAAAAAATCAGTTTGTTCAAATTTTTTTTTTATTTGTCTCATTAATGTACAGATAAAATATGTAAATGTCCAATTCCAAGTTACATTTGACATGTTCCTTTACTGCTCAAACAGTCATGAGATATGTTCTAGTTAAGTTAAAGGCACAATCAGACCCACTTTAGACCACTTTGTACTCATCTTGGACCACTTCATGCCCCCTTCATATGGCTTCATACCAACTTTAGACCAGTTTATACTCATCTTAGACTTATTCCTTCTTTGGCCTTGAGGACACTTTCTGAAGTTGTTTGGTTGAACTCTGCACCACGGAGATGGTACTATTTGTTGGTAATATTTCTAGTAACATTTCATACCGAAGAGGTATAAAAAAATGTTTCCAAAAAGCAACTGGTGTAATTGAATGTCCATAACAACTGGACTTCTTTTGCTGGTTCTTAAACCAACACTAAGTAACTTTTCAACCTTCATGAAATAGTTTCATAACTTCTGTGATTATATGGCGACTTACAACAAGTTGAATGACACCTCTGTCATGGCTTGAGGGGGTCTGTATCGCTTTCACTGGCACTAAACAACTTTGAGGAGGATGGTGGGAACCCTGCCACACAAAAAACTACGAATGGATAGGCTGCTTTTCGGCATACGTCACTTCCCCTTTCCCCATTCGTCATAAACACGGAACTCGATGCGACCTGTTACGCGCAACTGCAGCTAACATGGCAGAAGCCCCGAAAAAACAAAGAGTTTTGTCTGAGGAGACAAAAAAAAGAAAAAGGGAGAGTAACCGGGGGGGTGTTGCGGTACCAAACAGAAATTAGACGTTTCTTATTATCAACATCATCATAAAACACTGTTTAGCTACAATTAGATACATTACCTCGTCGCTATCCATCATTCACTCAGCCACTGGAAACCGAAATGTAATGTAGTTCAATCCAACTGCTGGCAGATGGGGTATCTGGATTTTACGACGCTACGCGCTGGTGCTCATGGGAAATGCAGGCTTCGTTCACGTAAAATAATACCGCTTTTGTCCAGTGGCGCCGCCAAAATAAACCTAAACTGAAAGTTCATAAGTACTGCTTTAAAGTGCAACTCACCCCTCTTCCAGAATATAACCCCACCAACATACGTCAGACGGAGGCGTTGCCTGGCAGACCAGCAAACACGCGCGGGAGCAACAGGACCACTGATCTGCCCGGGGCTGCAGATGCCAATCGGCCTCACAGCATAGAATGGGGCCCGTCTCTGAGTGGTGCATTGCTGTTGGCCAAAACTAAATCTAGCTTGAGTAATATCATGTAACTCTGGCTCAACGGGTGCAGTTGCAGCCGCTGTAGCTCATTGTTGGCAACAGAAAATGTGTGTTGCAGAGAGATGCCCAAGGTATAAATCAAAGTATGATGGGACAATCATTCAGTAATGTGCAATCAGGTCTCAGCCAATAGCAATGCCCGATTCAAATTAAAGTGCAGTGTAGCATTTTAACCAGAAGGGGGTGCTCCACTAATAGTTTTTGGTAGAAAAATTTTAGTTTTATTAAATGTGCGAACGTAAACAGCAGTTGATTTAAGGGTGAGTTGCACCTCCTAAAGTCTTCTTCAGTTCTCATCCTTGTTCAGGAGATCCAGGTTTATAAGATATAATCTGTGACATGTTTATGTGAGATGTTGTATTCACATTTGGATAGTTGAAGAAGAGTCGATGCAGTATTTTAAGTTCTAGATGGAACCCAACACCACCTGATTTGTTTAATTTAAGTTCTTTCTGTTGAATATTCCTTGAGTCCTTCTTTAAACCACCTGTCCTCTCTGGTCTGGGGTTAGGGTTAACTAACCCAGGGGACCGCTGGATACAACATGAGGGTACAATTTGTCCAAGAGGTGAACTGACCAACAACTGTCCACATGGAGACTTCAAAAACTGAGTTTTAGGAAATCTCTACTTTAGATAGTACTATAAAAAATCTTTTATTTACCATTCAGATTAGTTTGTCCAAACTGTTTGTTTGGATATGAGGTGTAAAAGTTCTAGTAGACATCTACAGAGTGCTGTGGACGTCTCGTAGCATCGGTTGACCCGTTACTTCAACATCCTGTTGCTCAGAATAAAGCACTTCCTGCACGCGAGTGAGATTTTAAGGAAAGATTGTAGTGATTTATCAGAGTGAACACTGACATCGTTTTAACAGGAAATTATCTTCAGTTTGCTGTAAAGGTGCAGCTTGATTTACTGTTCAACAAACACTAAAACAATATTATGTTAAAGAAAAACAAATGGTCTCATTTTAGTGTTAAAGACAATGATTTTATCAGAGGCAGTTATTATGATCATTATTTTACCTAAATGAATTTATTGTAAAAATGACAAGTCAAATCACACAAGTCCTACATTGTTTTTCTTTCTGTCACACGTCCCAGACGCTTGGCAGATATAAATATATTGTTCTGTTTGGGACTCTGATCAAGTTCTGAGTCATTCAGCTCACTTGTTATTGAAATCTTAGTTTTAGAGTTTGTTTTTGGATGAGACAGACTCATTGAGTTTGATAAACCTGCAGTGTTACATGATGACTGGCTGATTAAACCTGCACCTTTAGGTTTTCTGTGTGCTGTGCTACAGCAGGGACAGAAGAGTCACAGTGTGACACACTGAGTGTTTGTCCCTTCGTTACTGTCAGCACTGTTCGCAGACTCTGGCCATGTGTCACTTTGAGTAAGGCCTACGTTCTCGCTAACTTCCATGTGTGGCGGCAGGAACTTGGCAGGAACGCTCCGGCTCTGACTCCCACATCATCAAAGCCGCGTCTTCATGAAGCAGCCATGTGATGTAGAAGTCACGCACAAGCTGCGTGAGACTGACAGGCCTGATGGAGAATCTCAGACAAACTTGCGCTCCAAAGGTAGCAAAGATGAAACAATAAACAGGAAGAAAAACAAGCCCACAGGCTGCATTTCCTTCTTTTCTGTAACGTTCCCCATCGCAGCACTCAGCCATCCTCATTTCATACGGCTGAGCTGAGCAGAGATGTCAGTCTCCTCTCCAGTTCTAAATTTGTTGCTGAATCTAGTCAGCTGTGGCAGCTCTCCAACAGAGGATGGAATGAGGACATATGGAAAGGAGGGAGTTTCCAAAATAAAACATGCAGGAAGAGAAGAACTTGCAACATCATAAGCATTCAGTCTGAACTAGGAACAATCAGATTCACATGGTAGAGACACAGTTACAGCAGTTGGACTGCTGGTGAGCAGCTAACAGCCAGCAGTGGATTACTGGTGTCCTAAAACAAGCTAGTTCATTCAGTTTAAACACAGACATGAAGGTTTATTTACACAGAAATCTGTGTGGAGCTGGTTACAGCTACAGTGGCTGGAGCACTTCCTGTTGGAACATCATCATCATCCCCACAGAATGACAAACAAATAATGTTTTATAGAACAATATGCATGTTCTTAAGCAGCTGGTAAAGGTTAATATTCACCGCACTAACGTTTAAATCAGTTCCATCATGAGAAATCAAAACTAAATCCAGTTTCAGTCTGATTTTTCTGTCAACCAGGTGGAGATTTTTACAGAGAATTCCAACATTCTGAGTCCAGCTGCTGTTACCACGGTGATGTAGCCTCGTCTAAATTATCAGAACTCAGATTCTCAGTTCAATGTAACTGGTTTGTCACAGTAAGAGAACAAACATCCCTGAGAAACTAACCTGACAATCATCCAGCAGACAGAATTCACTAAATATCAGCTTCTAACAACATAATAAAGAAAAGGAAGGTGATTTCAAAATAAAAGCCCAACCTGAGCAGGCTGGAATACCGAACAGCCACAAACAGAAAGATTGAACTGATATAAAACAAACTAAATTATGAAACATCATTTGAACCCAAACGTTATGACAAAAGCAACTCTTTAGGATTAGCTGAAATCACCAGAACACGTTCTGAAAACCCTTTGCGGTTTCAGTCACTTATTTTCACCATCAGCATGAGATTTATATCCCTCCTGATTCTTTTATCCCTCAATTCCTCTTTCATTTGCTTTCTCAGGATTTTCCACTTTATCTCTGTGAATGTACAAACTCTCAACCCGTTTCCTCCTGCTGTCCCCTCAGAACTCCCTGGTGGTTTCTTCCATCCCATCTTTCCTCTCTCTTTCTGTCTCTCACCTTATTTTATTGGGATTTTCTAGATTCTATCAAATCCACCAGAACTTCTTCTGTTGATGTTTGTTATCCAGGAATATGGCAGAAATTCACTGGAAATGTGTTTCACCTGTGGGATGACATAACGATACTTCTTTTAAAGATGTAATCCATGATTGTAGCTGATTCCCAACCTAACCCTCTTCCAGGACATGAAATGTTTCAGACTTTCCCCTCAGGCAGGAGCTTCGGTCCACCAGAACCAGCACCTCCAGCCATGGGACCAGTTTCAACCCCTCACTATATACATGTATATGTGTTATATAAACAATCACTTGTGCAAATAATACTTGGCAATAAACTACCAGCTGACCGAGGGATCAGATACTTTATTAAACCTGAGCTGTAAAGTTCTTTTTACATTTATGTACCAGCTACTGTGACACACTGACCACCACACCACCGCGTCTCAGAGCAAAGTAAGTTGTGTTTAAACCTGCAGAACATCATGATACCAGTGACTGACTGTCCAAACAAACATCTGTTTCAGTTGTCAGATGGGACTCCATCCATCCCCTCCATGTTCCTACATGTGCTAAATGAAAGCTTTTATTGTGAAAGTACTACATTGTACACAGTGAGGGAGCAGCTCTAACACATTCCACAGAGAGAGACTGTAACTTGATAAATAATTCCTCAGTGGCTCTAAAATAGAATTACTCCATCATATCGATTTGTCTTCCGCCTTAACGACGATCTCAATCCAACTCCTTTCGTTCCAATATCTAACCCTCGCAGTTTCCTGTCTGAGATCTGTTTTCCTGCTCTACACAATCATAAGCTCATTTTGGATTTTCGCCTCTGCTTGTGTGTCATGCTGATCACCGTGTCCTCGCCTCCTCCTGATCAATGTAAAGAACTAAAACAAACCTCTTTTTTTTAATAAGAAGATTTCTGTTGGAACTGGAGTTTTATTTTGAAGGGAAACTGTCTTCACATGTATGTGTCATGTGGAGAAACATACAACAGACAGAAAAGTGGAAGAGGCAGCCGGGTGTAACGAGCTCCAGCGCTGACCTCAGATCTGCTCAGCCTGCTGTGGCGAACACGTTTCAGAGGTGTATAATGTGTGACGGAGCAGTCAGAGGTATCAGGTCTGTGTGTGGTGAACCCACCAAGTGTGGTGAGCTGTGGGGGGGGCGGAAGGGGGGCGTGTCTGCTGGATGGATCCTGTGTGCTGAAGGAGACAGCTGGCAGGTTGAGATATACTGTCGTTTTGTGTGTGTGTGTAAGAGTGTGTGTTAATGGAGTGACATCACATGCAGAATGGTGGGCAGGAAGTGGAGCTACAACCAGGGGACACACATCAGAGCTCAGGCTGGATCTGGGTCACATGGTAATAAATCCTCTTGTTCATCAGCTGCCCTTACACACACACACACACACACACACACACACACACACACACACACACACACACACACACACACACACACACACACACACACACACACACACACACACACACACACACACACACACACACACACACACCAACCATCACCTCAACACACACCATCTGTCCTCCAAAATCCGGGCTATTAAATCCATCAGGGTCGCACTGGCAGAGACCCACAGAGCTGTGGAAGCATGTGACCCGGTCAGCTGACGGTGACCCTGTTGCTCCAACACACACAACATGGAGACGGTTTCTACAAACACACAGATTATTACCGAGCAGCTGGAGGGACGTGTTTATGTAAAGAAACATCACCAGCTGATTTCAGGAGTCTGTCAGGTAGCAGAGAATAAAAGATTCCAGGAGCTGCAGCTCCAGCACACACATCTGGGCTCACTGATGTGAGGCTTTAGAGAACCGAAGTCAGGACATCAGTTAGGATCAGAGACAGTCTGGTTCAGAAACAGACAGCAGCATCAGGGGGAAACAGGAACAAGAAGACCTGTCAGCTGACCATGTAACACACACAGAGTCACACTGAGTCTTCAAGCTACCGACGTGACGATACCTCACTGAAGGAGCGGTTCCGTGGGTCGGGTTCCATCAGGTCTACAACGAGACCAAGGAACAACTAGGGATGGAGCTCAACTGTCAGAAAACAGAACAACCAGGGAAAACTAATAGTAAGAATGGACTCACTGAGTGTGAAGACAACTGTTTTCAATAAAACTATAACAGGATCCATCAGCACGAAACAGGGTTTACGATGGATGGATGGATGGATGGATGGATGGATGGATGGATGGATGGATGGATGGATGGATGGATGGATGGATGGATGGATGGATGGATGGATGGATGGATGGATGGATGGATGGATGGAGCTCCACCCTCCTCTCCGTGTATAAGTGCTGTTGCGTGTTGCATGACGCTGCACGTGTGAGTGTTGCTGATATGTGAGAAGCTCCTCATGCCCGTTCATTAGGATTCAGACAGGGTAATTAGTGGAGATGCCGCCGCTGCCTCCACTCTGGTGTCTTCAGAACATCAAAGCAGCTTTGGCCCGCTTGGTGGTCGGCCATCTCGCGCTTCTTTTCTCATGCCCTCAAGTTGTTGAGCGACATTACTCTTTAATCAGCTTGGCATCTGGGGAGACTCTGCCCCACAGATATCATGCAAATCGGCCCCCCCTCTCTCTGCGCGCCGGTGGTCTGCCTCCCTGCGCTCGGCACCGGAGCGGTTTGTAGTTACATAAGACTGGATTTTCACAAGCCTGAACCAGCTGTGATGTAGTGGTGCTCTTACAGCAAGAAAATAAAGCTCTTAACCTTAAAGAGTCTCGCTGTTTGTGTGGGTTTCCACATGGATGGAGCTGGAAAGTGATCTTTCCTCTTGACTCCCGAGCCGTCTGCGCGGGTGCACGCTCAGGTTATTTCTGGCTACGATGCTGGTGGCTCTTTAATAGAGAACCCATTAAAGGAGAGGAACCTAAGCTCTGCAGGCAGTGAGAGGTCTGAGGCTGCTGCTCACACTCAGACTGACCAAATCACTCGCTTGTGTCTCTTTTATTCCCAAACTGAACCAGTTCCGAACCACGATGAAACAGCTGCTTTGTGCTGATGATGTACATGTACAAGACTCTGGAAATCACCTTCATAAAGGACTAGTAATCTGTTCCTGAAGCAGATGTCATTTAAAGCTCTTCATATTGCAGAGTAATTAATGACGTGTCTGTGGTGGATCTGAAGTGCCACATTGAGGAAAACCACCAGAGCTCAGAACCTGTCAAATAAACCTGCCCCCAATTACGTCTGAGTCCAGAGGTTGAGTTAGAGACCGAACGAGCTCCTCGTTCATCACGGTGAAAAGGAACTGTGAAGAATTTACCCATTAACCCGAACTGATCCTGTTTCAGTCCCAGCTGACCTCTGACCAGTAGGAATGTTCTGATGAAAGTGAAAGCTTGGTTAAACCGTCGTGATGGATTTTATTTAGGACGTTCTGATACTTGTATCACTGGAGAGCAGGTGCATCCTTTTGTCTTTGCAGTGTTTCCTCCTCTAGTTGGACTTAATCTGCTTTTAAAAACAACAACAACAATAATAAAAATAATAATAGTAATTAGCCCCTTGCTTTAAGAAAAAGTACTCATCTTCATCCTTGTGGCTCTGACTTCCTCCCTCCTGATGCAGGAGAGGCGCCCGCTGTTTGGAGCAGTAATAATGTCTGATGGCAGTTTTTAGCATTTAGCATCACTAAAGATGTGCTGCCTTTGATGTGCTGCCTGCAGGACCTGAATGGAGGTTTTGTGCAGAAACTTGCTCTTCAGCCATGACTGTGAGGCAGTGTTACTATAAATATCCCTGTGACGGTATTCACACCTTTGATTCATCAAGGCTCGGTGACGTCTTCAGCCGTGCTAATAAACGTGTTTTATAAAACTCTAATCAGGTCATGTGTGACAGCTAACACACACAAAAAAATGTGCTTTATTATTCTTTTAAGAGACGTGACCTCTGATGGGAGTTTTCAGGATCAAAAACTGGTTTCTCACATGAGACTTTCTGAAATTCACAACATGAACAGATCCACTTCAAACAAGTCTCTACAGTGTTCAGAGTGGAAAGATGTGTACCAGCGTCTCAGTTTCATTGCACTTATACATGCTAAGTCTTGGCTGATATTTCCTTAAAAATCTTTTTGCTGATGCTAAACAGTAGAACTACTGTATACTTTCACACTGACAGACCATAAAGCCTGTTTCATTTGACTATCAAAGTTTTACTTAAATAAACATGTAAGGTTGTCAGTGTAGTTACAGGTTTTAATGACCTATCTGTAGCCTGCAACAACTTCATCCACACCATCAGCACCAAGAAGACCAGCTCCAGGTAACCAATACCACAAGTTACTGAGCTCGGTGAATGGACAGACTCTCTGGTGCGGCTAAGACCTTCACCTACCTTAGCAATACCCTCTCTCGCACAGCTACCATTGATGCTGAGATCAACAACAGGATCTCCAAGGCAAGCAGTGCATTTGGGAGACTGAGGGAGAGCATCTGGGAGGGGAATTACCCTTGAGACCAAACTGAAAGTCTACTGTGAAGTTATCCTCACCACCCGACTCTACGGCTCAGAAACCTGGACCGAGTACAGATGGCATGAAAAGCAACTCAACCACTTCCACCTCAGGTGCCTTTGCAACCTCCTTCACATCTGATGGCAGGACAAAGTTCCTGACTCAGAGGTACTGAGACGAGTAAACATCCCCAGCATCACCACCACCATGCGCAAGACCCAACTAAGATGGGCAAGAGGCGTTTCCTGCATGCCTCACAATCGCGTCCCCAAGCAGCCCCTTCACGGAGAACTCCATTACAGCAAGTGCAAAGTAGGAGGTCAGTGAAATACTTTAAGGACAGCTTGAAAGTCTTCAAGACTTCAACATCAGCACCAAGTCCTGGGAATCACTCGCCTCTGAGAGATCCTGCTGGTGACATCTAATAAACAAAGGGTTAGCTGGCAGCGCTCAAGGCCAGAGTCACCAACGGCGACAGCACAGCACCTACCCACTGCTGTCCCACCTGTGGGAGAGGCTTCCTTACCCAGGTTGGTCTCCTCAACCATCTCCAGACTCATCATGGCAGCTCTATTAATGAACAGATGTCATCTTCGACTACGAAGGACAAACAACAACAGTCACAGGTTTAAATGTTGACTTTTACAGTGTAGTTACAGGTTTTACATGTTGAGTTTTACAGTATAGTTACAGGTTTTAAATGTTGAGTTTTACAGTATAATTACAGGTTTTAAATGTTGCATTTTACAGTGTAGTTTCAGGTTTTACATGTTGCGTTTTACAGTATAGTTACAGATTTTAAATGTTGCGTTTTACAGTGTAGTTACAGGTTTTAAATGTTGCGTTTTACAGTGTAGTTACAGGTTTTAAATGTTGCGTTTTACAGTGTAGTTTCAGGTTTTAAATGTTGCGTTTTACAGTATAGTTACAGATTTTAAATGTTGCGTTTTACAGTGTAGTTACAGGTTTTAAATGTTGAGTTTTACAGTATAGTTACAGGTTTTAAATGTTGCATTTTACAGTATAATTACAGGTTTTAAATGTTGCATTTTACAGTGTAGTTTCAGGTTTTACATGTTGCGTTTTACAGTATAGTTACAGATTTTAAATGTTGCGTTTTACAGTGTAGTTACAGGTTTTAAATGTTGCGTTTTACAGTGTAGTTTCAGGTTTTAAATGTTGCATTTTACAGTGTAGTTTCAGGTTTTAAATGTTGCGTTTTACAGTATAGTTACAGATTTTAAATGTTGCGTTTTACAGTGTAGTTACAGGTTTTAAATGTTGAGTTTTACAGTATAGTTACAGGTTTTAAATGTTGCATTTTACAGTATAATTACAGGTTTTAAATGTTGCATTTTACAGTGTAGTTTCAGGTTTTACATGTTGCGTTTTACAGTATAGTTACAGATTTTAAATGTTGCGTTTTACAGTGTAGTTACAGGTTTTAAATGTTGCGTTTTACAGTGTAGTTTCAGGTTTTAAATGTTGCATTTTACAGTGTAGTTTCAGGTTTTAAATGTTGCGTTTTACAGTATAGTTACAGATTTTAAATGTTGCGTTTTACAGTGTAGTTACAGGTTTTAAATGTTGAGTTTTACAGTATAGTTACAGGTTTTAAATGTTGCATTTTACAGTATAATTACAGGTTTTAAATGTTGCATTTTACAGTGTAGTTTCAGGTTTTACATGTTGCGTTTTACAGTATAGTTACAGATTTTAAATGTTGAGTTTTACAGTGTAGTTACAGGTTTTAAATGTTGAGTTTTACAGTGTAGTTACAGGTTTTAAATGTTGAGTTTTACAGTGTAGTTACAGATTTTAAATGTTGAGTTTTACAGTGTAGTTACAGATTTTAAATGTTGAGTTTTACAGTGTAGTTACAGATTTTAAATGTTGAGTTTTACAGTGTAGTTACAGATTTTAAATGTTGAGTTTTACAGTGTAGTTACAGATTTTAAATGTTGAGTTTTACAGTGTAGTTACAGGTTTTAAATGTTGCGTTTTACAGTATAGTTACAGGTTTTAAATGTTGAGTTTTACAGTGTAGTTACAGGTTTTACATGTTGCGTTTTACAGTGCACTGTAAAACTCACTGTAAATGTTGACTCTTAAAGGGAGAAATTGTGAATTCTACAATAAGGATAGAGAATTGGCCATCGGTCACACAAAATAATAGTATTATTATTTCTATCTCACATTGTTGTGATTATGGTCCATGTGTCCATGTCTGATTTAATTCCAGTTTTGGGGATTTTTTTTTAAGCAGTTCATTAAAATGAGGTATTATAGAGCCTGTTTTCATTATATTTCAGTCCTGCTCTGCTGCTCTTTACAAAAGCCAAACTGTCAGCCATCTCTGAAAGCAACATTAACAAAATAATAATTTGCACCACACAAGTCGTGATAATCTTTTAGTTATAATAGCATTCAGTCAGGGAAAAGCCCATCGCGCTCATCTAACATACTGCATGAGGCTGTGAGGGGAGGAGGCAGGTTAAAGGCTGTTTCTGCTGCAGCCATTTTCATCTGTCATCAGAGCGCCAGTCTGGGGTGGGGGTGGGGGAGCACACAGCACTGATTCGTGCAGATTTAATCAGGCTCTGACAGGAAAACTGTGTGGATAAATTCAGAAGACTAAAACTTTAAAAGACATTCAAACAGAGCTACATCCAGACATGTGTGCTCAGATTTGGTGCGGTGTATTTGCTGGTTCAGCTCAGCACAGATTTCCATCTTGTCTCAGGAAATCTGGGCTGTTGCCTCTCAAATCCCTCCCATGCATCTGTTGCATTTTGTAGCAAACAGCCTGTACAGAGCTGCTCTCTATGCTGATTGAATCATTCCCATGGCTAACAATAACTCCTCTGACTAACCAACATTGTTACTCTCCTTCCAGCCATTTCAAACAGCAGTGAGTAGCTGACGTCCAAATGAATCGGGGCTGTTTTGTTTGGATTTGGCATGAAGCAGAGCTAAAGGCTGTGACAGCGCTGACCTTTCAGAGCCTGGTTTGGTTGGAAAACACCGACCTTCGGCTTATATAACAAACTTTACAAAGTGTTATAAAAATAAACACAGTGATGCGACACGGCGGCGTCTCAGGAGAGCATGCCAGCTGTTCATCTGATTACTCTGAAGAATGGTTTGGAGGTTTGGAAACATCTGGATGTGTCTTAGTTCTTTAGTTCTCAGCAGGAGCTTCTCTTTGTGTCAAAATCAATGAATGATGACGACATTGGAAAACAGAAAACATTCTGAACTCGCCTCCCCCACGGTTCCTCCTGGGGGGTGGGGGGGACATGGACCAGATTAAATAGATTCTCTTGTATTTCTAGTCTGTGTGTCCAGCTCTCTGAATGCATCCTGGAAGAAGTCCACCTCTGCCTATCTGACTCAAGCCAACCAAAACATCTTTGTGGCCTCTTTAAACTCCTTCCATTTCAGAGAATTTGGTTCCACAGCCACAGAAACTACGGTTCTTTTGTTCTCTTGGTTCCTATGAGCTCTACCTGAAGAACTCAGAGATATCCAAACTATCCAGGCCTCCATCTTCATCTTAATAACTTCCATCAGCAGCAGTGTTCACCAATAGGTCCTCTGGTAGGTGTCTTGAAAGGACAGAACTTTATTTTCCATGGATGGCTGAGTGAAACACGTGAAAATAAACGTAAGAAATACACCTTTAATTTAATCATTCATAATAAACCTTGAACTTTCTGATGTTTCAGTCAGGATCCGATCAGTCAAAGCTCAGATTCACCATCTTTCCAAGGACGAGCATGGCTGCAGGAGGCGGCTGCACCCCCCCCGGTCAGGAAGGGATGACAGCACGAGCAGAGTCACATGGAGGAACGTGCCATCTAATGACAGCGGTCAGCCGCAGATCTCCGGTCCAGCAGTGAGTCAGAGTCTGAGCTGATGTCTTCTGACGTGACGCCACAGTTGCAGCTGCAGCTCACAGTGTGCTTGGAGAAATGAAAAGGCCCAGAAAGCACGTTCATCATCTGAGCCAGGAACAGGAGGAGGGAGGAGGGCAAGCTGAGTTGCTTTGGCTTATTTACATGACAAATGGAGCTCTGTGCGAGTCCTGGTGCTGCTCGGTTAAACTGGACCTCCGATGTTTGTTTCATAAACAGACACAAAGAACCACACTCACCTACAAACCCCGAATCCCTGCTGTATGTCAGCTGTTCTGAACCTGAACCTGTTGTTCCTGAAGTTCATTAAAAACCAGAGGAAGGGGTTCTATATTTCTGCAGAGGATCTAATGAGACTTTGTGGTTCTGGACAGATACAGAACCAGTCATGATTCTGTATCCACCTCCTGTCATTATTCTAAACCATGAAACCTCCTTGTAGCATCTTGTTGTTTATTGTTACATGAAGTCTCACCTGCCAGGTAGTTAAACATGTCTTCAAATCATTTGTTTAGGGATCAAAACATCTCAGATCACCTGGTCTTTACCTGTGGATGTTTATGGGTTCTGTGCTGGAACATTCAAGATGTTTCAATATTTATGGGCTAGACTAGACATGTGGTAGATTTGGATAATTTAATGTTTCTAAATTAAAAAATGTAAACATAAACACTTTTTCCTGTCTACAACCTCTTACATTTTCCTTTAGTTCTTGTATATTGATTTCTCAGTTCTGGATATTCATTATGTACTTTATCTAGAATGAATATTGTTTAGATCTGCAAGAAGTAACAGTTCAGATTGATAATGCAGCTGTTACTGTACTTGTGATTATTTTCATTTATCCTGTTGTCGATTTAAATAAAATCTCAACAAGTCTGTTAGATAGCACAAAACTATGTGTTGACACTGTTTGTTTGTTGTTCAATATTCAATTTAAAGGAAAGAAATCAGGATTAGTTGTTCATTTTAACCATGGAAATCCCACTAATGCCTGATAAATGCAGCGCTGTAGTGATAATCTCAGTGTGTTCTGTCATGACTTTAATCCAGAACTGTAGAGTTGTTGTTTTTTTAACATACTTTTGAGGTCATTGCTGTTTATGATCTTCTGAGTTTTCATGTGGTTCAGAACATGAAATTCATCCATATTTTAAGTAGGATTCCTGGTGTGTCTGTTAATTATTTTCTTGGAAGTCAAAGACTCTTATTCTATCAAGAACATCTGGTCATTTTTCTATAAAACATTGTTCAGACTCAGATAATAAATAAAAGGGAAATAATAAGAGTTAATTAGCCTTTCTGTGTGGCCCGGTGCCGAATGACCAATGGACCGGTACTGATCCATAGTCCGAGGATTGGAGACCACTGCTATAAACTACCTGAGAGCGACCATCCAGAGCTGTCCTTTACGACTAGGTTCTAGAAAAACGTTCCTCTGCTTCAGATGGAGAACCATCAAGCTGCATCCAAACAAACACATGACAGCAGATCTGTCCTGAGACTCAGTCATGAGACTGAGTTTGACCTTTAACCTTCAAAGATCCTGTAATGTTACATGTAGTAAGATCACTAGTTTCTGTTGGTGTGTGTGTGTGTCTGAATCATCTGTATGAACTGAAGCTCTGGAGATGATCCAGTCTCTGACAGCTGTCCAGCAGCATGTGTGAGCTGTAGGTGCTGATTGATGATGAGTGTCCGTTGACGTCTCACCCTCCTCCTCCTCCTCTTCCTCCATCTCACCCTGCCGGCACTGACACAGCGTCCAGCTGCTCGTCCTGCAGAGCTCGCCGTCTCCTAACACGACACGTCTGCTTCAGCCCGATGTCACACTGTTCACACGTTTAGAGCACCACTAAACATTAGAACCTCCAAGCAGCAGCTGGAGACGTCTGTTAGAATCATGTGACTCGAAGCAGCCAGCCGTTACTGCAGGTCAGGATATTTAAAAATCTCTGCTGTCACCTGCAGAGATTCTCTTTTCTACAATCGTTTACGAGCAGGAACACCAGGAACAAGAATGAACCCAAAGTCTTTCCTGTAGTGAGGCAGAAACCCTGACCTGACCTGACCCTCTTGCATGATCTCTGCACGTATGTTTCTGTTGGAAACACAGATATTCCTCTGTATGACTGAACTGGAACCAAAAGACAAGCATCTCTTAGCCTGGATAAATCAAACATGTCCCCTTTCTACTAGGTCTGGAACGGGTAGATTCAGACCCGTTTTTACACATTTTCTTTACCTTTGTCTGGGTCAACCCAACCCAGTTTTTTTGGACCACTTAGACACTGCTTAGCCTGACGGTGTGCATGTGATGTGATGTCACAGAATGGCGCCGGATCAACCTCAAATAAACAGCCGGCAACAATGACACGTTGTAACTTGTTACTTCATTAAAGATGTCAGAGCCAAAGAATCTCCCGAAAACCAAAAATACCTCAACGTCCTCCATTGTTGTTTCCTACTCTCAATGTGCACGTCCACGTTTGTTTACTACTCTTGTATGACTACGAATGATATCACGGACCTTTTGTGCCACTTGCTAAACTGAGCACGCCCATGCCCACACCTATGTTCACATTACTGAGACGGTAGTGGAAATGCAACCATCCTGTTCTGGGCCTTGCTGACCCGACCCATTCTGGACCAACCAACCCTAGTGGAAAAGGGGCAAAACAGACCAGGTTAGCTGGTTAGCTAACTAGATCAGTTAACTTAGATTGTGTTGTTGTTAGATGTGTGTGTTTCTCCTACAAGCAGTCATGTTCCCATTCAATGATTCTGTCAAACACTATAATAAAATCAAGGTGAGGACTACTGAGCCGAGAAGTTTCACTTATCATCAGATCATATTGAAATAGAAATTCCCAGAAGATGGTCAGGACATCTGATGTTTGAACCCCTCCATCATGTGCGCAGAATACTTGGATTGAACAGGAACCAAAACAAAAAGGACTGGAGTGAAAAGCAGCATGACAAATGGGGAACCAAGTCTTTAAACTGCTCAGGTGTTCTCTACTTGGATTCCATCCATCCATCCATCCATCCATCCATCCCCTCTTCCCTCTCAGCTCAGACTATCTCAGAAACCAAATGCTGGACTCACCCAGAACTCCCAGTCGGTAGTTGATTGTGATGACGATGACGTTCCCATAGCTGGCCAGGATGCTGCCGTCAATCATGTTCCCCGTTCCCTCCACGAAGGAGCCTCCATGTATGTACACCATGACAGGCTTTAACCCATTCTCATCATGGATGTCTGCAAACATGAACAGTGCCATTAACATAGTATCAAACACACATGTTCTATCAGTTATTTGTCTCTATGGCTGCCACATGGTTTACAGCAATAATTAGGCCCGAGCACCGACGGCGGTGTGAAGGCCTATTGTATCTGTAGTGTTTCTTATTATTTTAAATCCTTAACTAAGTTTTTTGCCTTTTTCATGACTTTATTATCTTCTGATATTTGGCACGTTCATTTAACTAGTCAGATCAGTAAATATCTTCAACAAACACTTTCTATTCTAAAGTAATAAACAGTTTCTCCTATGAATATTCAAACTAGTAACCCTTCTGAAAAGGTTTGATCTAGCGTTCCAAAAACATGGCTGTGAGAGACGGGATCTGCGTCCCACAGAAGGTCAGACATTTTGGAACAAAGTTGCCTTTGGTCTGATTGAGCAGAGTCTTGCTGGCATTTTGGGGGCGAGTGTGTGGGCGGGGCTGTGTTCTGGGGAGGTGTTTGCCGCGCAGGCTGGAGCGCCGCCAAGGTGCAAGGGCCGCTCATCGCCGCTTACAGCTTTAATTCTCATTAGAATTATAAACAGTCCCAAAAGTTCTGCCCTCAGCTTTGAAGCAGTGACTCATGGGAGTTTTAAACTGCTTCTTTTCTAAGGCTGTCTTAGAAACATTTACACAGTCACCATATGGTGCACTATTTAAACAAATTTTCATTAAACACATCGGTGATCAGTGTTATGGAGACGGATGATGTTATAGACATGGTCTCAGTCTAAACGGACACAACACATGTTCCTGTAGTTGTTAGCTGTGCTTGGACGGGCGGCTGTAGCCTAGTAGTGAAGGAGATCGCCTCTTGTTCAGAAAACTGGGGTTCGATCCTGGTGCCGTCAGGCCAGGTATTAAAGTATCCTTGGATAAGCTACTGTATCTGCAACTGCCCTGGGGCGGTCATAGAATAATCGGGCCAGAGGTCGTTCTCCGATCGGGAGACCGAATTTCAGAGGCTACATGTCGAAGTATTATTGGTCAAGATTCTGAACTCTGCAACTGTAAAAAATGGCTGCCCTCTGGTCCTCAGAACTGAGGATGGGTCAAATGCAGAGCTTAAATTTCCCCAAGAAGGATTAATAAAGTATAAATTATTTTATTATTGAAACAAGTGAATATTTGGTTTCTGTTGCATTTAAGTTGTTTTGGTCTTAAGTAAAAATACTAAAGCTAACAATGCTTTTGTTATGAATAAAGCTTGTTATGAACCCTGAGCCGGGTTCTGCTAGAGGTTTCTTCCTGTTTAAAGGGAGTCGTTCTTTTTCACTGTTGCCAATCGTACTGCTCAGGATGGGGGATTGTGCTGAATTCATGATTCAGCCCAATCGGCTGGTTCCTTAGATAGGAAATGTTTTATTTTTACTAATTGGCTGGTAAAGGGCCTTGAAATTGTGCTTTACAAATAAATTTGAATTGAGATGAATTGAATTGAATTGAATTGAATTGAATAACTGTAATGTCCTTTGCTGCTGATGATAATGTCTAAATAAAACATGAAATATTTAGATCTGATCACAGCACATTCCTCTTCAGATAAAACAGAGAAATCTAAATGTAAAATAAACCCGATGAATGACACAAGTCACTGACGCATTCCTTTACAGCTCTAATCTTTACAGTAACAAAAAGTTCTAAAAAATAAGTGAAGATGGATGAAAAGGACTTTGCTGAAGTATTGTGACGGTAACATGACCCTTCAAGCATCGTATACACACACACTACAAATGAATCTGTTCTTTTAAACCAAAAACACTGAATGTAAAGATGTTGTTGCTGTTTTTGATAAACACCAACAATCAAAGTCTTGAACGGGGTTGGTTCTGAAACAGGAAGTTCAAACCTGTTGAGTTAAACCAATAATCTAGAACCCAGCAGCAGTTAGACCTACAGTTTGATGCTGAGAATGTGATGAGCGTTTGTTATTTATGCACAGCTCAGAGAAGGAGGTAATTAGAGCAGATGAATACCTTGTTTACGAAGCTCTCCAGTTGTGATTAAGCTCTGTGATTAGTACATGCGTAGGAGGTAATTATACAATAAGACTGGAATTTTTGCATTAAAAAAATGTAGTTCCTGGGATAAATCAGACAAGTCTCTGCTGTTCCTCCATCTCACTCCTTTTATCTCCAGAAGGAACATCAGTGCTGCGCTCCCTGCCCAGGTTGGAGGCAGGTTGAAGGTAGAGGTTTAGTGCTGCTGTTACAGGAAACTGTTCCATAGGAGAAACTTGAAACAATGACACAGAAAGAAGGTCAGGATAGGGAAAATAACATCCAGCACCTGGACCGTCAGCACTGGCATCCCCCAGGGATGTGTCCCGTCCCCCCTGGGACGGAGACGAGTCTGCTTACAGACAGGAAGTGGAACAGCTGGTCCTCTGGTGCGGTCAGAACAGTCTAGAATTCAACAGTCTAAAAACTGTGGAGATAGCAGTGGACTTCAGGAAGAGCCCCCCACCCCCGTCCCCCATTATCATACACAACACAGCTATGGTGGACAGGTTCAGGTTTTCGGGGACCACCATCACCCAGGACCTGAAATGAACAGCCAACACAGACACAGTCATTAAGAAGGTCCAGCAGAGGTTGAACTTCCTGCAGGTTTAACCTGCTACAGGAGCTGCTGGCGAACTTCTACAGATCAAATCTCTACCAGTCCGTTACAGTCTGGTTTGTTTCAGCAACCAAACTAGACAAAAACAGACCTATAAGGTCTGCAGAGAGAATCACGGCTGATCTGCCCTCTAACCAGGACCTGTACTCTTCCATCCATGACCCTGCCTCTTCCATCTAGAACCTGGACTCCTCTAACCAGGACCTGTACTCTTCCATCCAGGACCTTGAACTCCTCCATCTATGATACAGCAGTGAATCAGCAGTGAATGATTACTGTTCACCTCTTGTTCTTCTATTTATGTCATGATGTTGCTTCTCCTCCAGCAGCTTCAGAAAAATAATTAGAAAAATACATGAAACCATGCAGCTCCATCAGGAACAGTGCACCTTTGATAACAGCACTGTACAGGAATTTTCAAAAAGCAGAAATATTTCCACATAAACAACCACAAGTGAGAAAGCCCCGCCCCCTTTGGAGCTCCATATCTCAGACAGATGTGACAGGAGAAACATTATTCAGAGTTTAAAGCACTCAAAGAAAGTTGGACTTCCATTTGATTTCAAACATTTAACCTCAGAGTGTGATGATGTCACACCTTTACTAAACATGAGCAAACACAGTCTTTTAACTACACACTGATTCTACATCAAAACATGGAGATGTTTTGACTTAGTGTGTGTCGCACTGCTGTAGGACTAAAATCCCTCCTATGTGCAGCCTGTAACTCAAACAGGAGAAACTACTAATAAAACTGTGTGGTTACCATAGTGACCCTGATAATCCCCTGGTGGTTACCATGGTGTCCCAATTGAACCACTCATGGTCACTGTGGTGACCCTAATGAGCCCCTGGTGGTTACCGCAGTGACCCTAATAAACCACTGCTGGTTACCGCAGTGACCTTAATGAACCACTGGTGGTGACTATGGTGACCTTAATGTGCCCCTGGTGGTTACCACGGTGACCTTGATGAACCACTAGTGGTAACTATGTTCACCCTGATGGACCCCTGGTGGTTACCATGGTGACCCTGATGAACCACTGGTAGTTACCGGGGTGACCTCGCTGAGCCACTGGCAGCAGCTTTACCTTTGTTGTTTTCTTTGACCTCTTTCTTCTACAGTCTAAACATGAAATGTAGAAACATAGTCAGGGTTGAGAGTTTTACTAAAGTTAGATTTTCTTCTGACTGTTGGTCAGTAAAGAAGAGAAATGATTGATGTGACAATCCATCAGATATGTGTTATTCCTCTTCTTGTTTCTAACACTTCCATGACATCATACAGGAACTAGCTCTGTGTTTAGGAACATGAAAGAAAATGAGGTTTACTAATAGGCTGAGAGCAGATGTCCTGTACACACACTATTTAATGTCCTTCCAGTTGGTGGGGGCTGCAGTCTGAGAGGTGTGCTGTGACTGTGTGTGTGGCTTGCTGCTGTACAGCCATGCATGTACATGCAGGCATGAGGGAGGAGGACAGAGAAAACACTGAGACCGAAGAGTCAAAAGCAACTCTCAGTCAGGTTATTAATGTCTGCTGTGCTCTCAGTGGGCGCCTCCGGTTAATAATGACTCGCATCACAAATCTTCACCTGTAACCAAATCTACAGCAGCAATAGTGGAGGGGGGCATCCAAGTGGTGAGCCTGGGGAGCCATCCGAGGTCAGGGCCATTTTAAATGTAGGGCTGGTAATTACAGAGGCGGGGCAGCAGAACGCTGTCAATAACTTCCTGTTTCTCAGTCAGTTCCACACAAGTAAAAGCCCTCCCCCATGGAGCAGGGGGGAGGGGGCGGGCACGTATAACCTTCAACAAGCACATGCACATAAAACAAGAGCGGGCCATTAAATTGTCATAGTTCTGAACAGATAGGCATCTGATGGTCGCTGCAGGCATCTGTGGGCTCCAACAGAACTATTCTATGGCTCTCAATCAGACAAACAGTCAGAGTGACTGTTAAAAACCATCTCCTCTAGTGTATCTACAGGGACCAGAGCTCACGGAGGTGGAGAGGGTGGGAGCACTGAATTACAGTCTCACTGACTCTATCATGAAAAGTTACAAGTGCAGTTACTTCAACAGATAAAAGTTTCAACATTAGAGGAGAGGAGAGTTCCAGCAGAGGAATTACTCTCACTTCTCTGCATTTGTCCTGATGTTCTACACATGGACAGTTGTGTGTGTGTGTGTGTGTGTGTGTGTGTGTGTGTGTGTGTGTGTGTGTGTGTGTGTGTGTGTGTAACCACCCTGTAATACTCTAACATGTGATCTACAGCAACGTCAAGAGATTTCTCTCTTATACTCATGGATTCTACAGGATGGACTGACTGACTGACGGGCGGACGGACAGCTGGATGGATGGACGGATGGACGGATGGACGGATGGATGGATGGATGGATGGACAAACGGATGGATGGATGGACGGACGGACGAACAGCTGGATGATGGATAGAAGCTACAGTAGTTCATCCAGTACATTCACTCAGCACTCAGTAAGGTTCATCTGAACCTTCCTGCTATTCACACTGTCACTTTACAGCTGAAGTCTGTCTCTTTGTGTGTGATCTGTTGCTACGACTGGTAACAGTCAGCCTTTGTTTGGTAACAGCTGATGTGTAGGTGTATCACCATGGTAACCTCCCCTGGAAATGCACATTGTTATGAATAAAAGTCAATAAAGAGGATTTTTTTCCTGCTCTGCACTCAAAGTCATTACCGTTGGATAAACATGACAAACAGAATGTCGTTTCACAGTTTCTTGACTTCTTGTTGTTCCAAGATGTCAGAGCTGATTCACCTTATTTGCCCAGACTGGATCCGATTGAAAGAAGCTGTGGCTTTTAACCGATACCGTACATCTCAACAAAGTGTTTCAGGTGGATTTACCTGAGTGAGTATGGTCACCTTAATCACTGTCAATACCAACAGAATAGTTCAGTTCAGGTAACTCAAACCATGACCAGTACTGTAGCCAATCACACCAATCAGAATCATCCCTAACAAATGAATCTAGCAAACCAGGTTTAACAGGGTCTGTAGTGCCACATCTGTAGTTCTTCGTGTCTCTACGGTATCTGTAGTTCTTTATGTCTCTAGAGAATCTGTAGTTCTTTATGTCTCTACGGTATCTGTAGTTCTTTATGTCTCTAGAGAATCTGTAGTTCTTTATGTCTCTACGGTATCTGTAGTTCTTTATGTCTCTAGAGAATCTGTAGTTCTTTATGTCTCTACTGTGTCTCCAGAGTATCTGTAGTTCTTTATGTCTCTAGAGTATCTGTAGTTCTTTATGTCTCCACAGTATCTGTAGTTCTTTATGTCTCTAGAGTATCTGTAGTTCTTTATGTCTCCACAGTATCTGTAGTTCTTTATGTCTCTACTGTGTCTCCAGAGTATCTGTAGTTCTTCTTACTGTCTCTACAGTTTTTGAGTGTGCCTGATTCGGTGGACTCTGCAGAGCTGCCTCACTGACTGTGCAGCCAGTTCTTCTTGGACATTTATCATTGCCACTAGGGCCGCAGGGATAATATATTCCTCTAGTGGCTGTGCATGTTGCTCACATTACTCATCTTTATATGGGTGAAGGGGGTGGAGCGGGGGAAGGGATGGTGTTGGAGGTGGGCCGGGAGCTTGTTTAAGGGGAACCAAATGAATTTTCTATTGCTTTCAGCATTTTCTGTTCATAGCAGGACACATAAAGATGGCTGTTAATGGAAGCTGTGTAAAGTGCATCCCTGCCCTCAGCACCATGACTGCTCTGTCAGCTGACAGCAGCCATATTCCTGATCACTACAACAGTATTGACGGGTTTGTCACAGGATGTCAGGATCTGACCCTGAGCCAAGAAGCAATCTGTAAAACACAGCGCGCTATCAGGAAAATCATGTTTCCATCTATGATGTGCCTCGTCTGTTCTGATGTGTGTTCGTTATGTTTGCAGATAGCAGTAACCAGACCCTTAATGTTCTGTTTGAGGAGTTCTGGTGCAGCAGTACCTCCATCTGTATGAAATCAAATGCTGCTCGACTACAGTACATAAGATGTGAGAGCTTGTCTGCAGTGCTGTGAGGTTTCTCTGCAGCAGCTGCTGAGGTATAGGTGGAACCACAGGGGAGCTGCACAAGTAATTTATTGCCACTGCAGATGTACAAACAGTCAAGATACATCAATCCTGCACGCCTTCCTGAAAACACCAGCAGACCTTAGTAAAGTCTGAGTATCATCTTCAATCAGGCACCTAAACGTGTTTTATACTGAAATATTCATACAGATAAATGACATGATCATAGAGGTCAGATGAACCGTTTACTTCCTGACAAGTCTTTCACCAAAATGTTCTCTGTATAAATCGGATCACATGTGCATTACACATCTAAAGGCTTTTCCATCATCCTATAAAACATTTTCTATGTAAACGGTAATATCTCCCTATCTATTAACTGGTTCAGCAGTTAATATTTACAGGATCTAAGATCAGGGTATTCATTCAAGAAACATGTCTGGGTTCTAATCAACCCCTCCATGAACAATGTAGTTGCTTTTTATTAAGTCTTAGTTCATCATAAAACTGAACATCTGCATGTGCTGACCCATTTATCACGGTTTTAACCCTTTGATACATAACATGGGTCAAAAGTGACCCGGCTGAGATTTTATTCTTAATATCTTTGCAACAAAATATTCTCATCATTCAGTATTCAATGAATTCCTCAATTAACTTGTTTTAGACCATCATATATGATTATTTTATATTTTCCCTTTCTTTTTGAGTAAAAAACGTTTTTGTATCAGTACCCCTCTATTGCGCAACATGGGTCCAAAATGACCCATATCCATTTTCTATGTTATTTATTGTATAGCTCAGTGTTTCTATGATATCTTTGAATTAAATTAATTTTATCAGATACTCTTCCAAGTATGTGGTAAATATCTTGTTTTTGTTTACCACAAATAATAGTTTTCTTTCGGTATGGCAAAGCACAGCTTTAGTATTTCTACCTCAACTTAGCTTATATAACTTATATATATATATGTGTGTGTGTGTGTGTGTGTGGGTTTGTATTTCTGACCTCCTGAGGACCAGTTTCCTGACTTTTACTATCTTTCTGGGGTCCGAGGGTTCTTGTGGGGACCGAAGCCTGGTCCCCATGAGGGGGACTCCCCTTTTTAGGGTTAGGGGTTAGGTTTATAGGTATGGTGTGAATAGAGTTTTAGTTAGTCTTAGGGTTAGTTATAGATCAGTAATGGTTAAGGTTAGGAAAAGGGTTTGGGTTAGGTATAAATCTAGTTACTAAAATCAATGGAAGTCAATGGACGGTCCCCATAAGGATACCAAAACACACGTGTGTGTGTGTGTGTGTGTGTGTGTGTGTGTGTGTGTGTGTATTTCTGACCTCCTGAGGACCAGTTTCCTGACTTTTACTATCTTTCTGGGGTCCGAGGGTTCTTGTGGGGACCGAAGCCTGGTCCCCATGAGGGGGACTCCCCTTTTTAGGGTTAGGGGTTAGGTTTATAGGTATGGTGTGAATAGAGTTTTAGTTAGTCTTAGGGTTAGTTATAGATCAGTAATGGTTAAGGTTAGGAAAAGGGTTTGGGTTAGGTATAAATCTAGTTACTAAAATCAATGGAAGTCAATGGACGGTCCCCATAAGGATACCAAAACACACGTATGTGTGTGTGTGTGTGTGTGTGTGTGTGTGTGTGTGTGTGTGTGTGTGTGTGTGTGTGTGTGTGTGTGTGTGGGTTTGTATTTCTGACCTCCTGAGGACCAGTTTCCTGACTTTTACTATCTTTCTGGGGTCCGAGGGTTCTTGTGGGGACCGAAGCCTGGTCCCCATGAGGGGGACTCCCCTTTTTAGGGTTAGGGGTTAGGTTTATAGGTATGGTGTGAATAGAGTTTTAGTTAGTCTTAGGGTTAGTTATAGATCAGTAATGGTTAAGGTTAGGAAAAGGGTTTGGGTTAGGTATAAATCTAGTTACTAAAATCAATGGAAGTCAATGGACGGTCCCCATAAGGATACCAAAACACACGTGTGTGTGTGTGTGTGTGTGTGTGTGTGTGTGTGTGTGTGTGTGTGTGTGTGTGTGTGTCAGCATCAGCTCAGTTAGCTTGGTTAGCTCTATTAGCTCAGTAAAGTGAGTTAGTTCCATTAGCTTTGTTAGCCTTGCTGGTTTGGACATTTCACCTGAACTGTCCCAGCAGCTCCTCACACATTCAGCTACTGCAGAAGAAGAGACACTTTACTGAAGGATTCATTCAGATTATCAACTCAGAGTTGATGCTCTGACCTTTGACCTCACTTTGTACAGATTATGCAGTTTATAAGTGCATGCTGCCAAACAGGGTTTGAGTCTAACTGAAATATTTTGGGCTCATATTCAACAAACATTGTTGGATTGTGTCAGAGTCTTCCCCTCTTTAGGAAGACTTTCCAGTGTTTCTGAACGTTTCCTCCCAGAAAAACTGCGTTGCCCTTTCACTGAGGCATCTTTGGGTTTTTCAGTCCAATATGATTCCCAACAGAAAGAATCCAGCAGAGTGGTCATTGTTATGCAGCTGAGTGAGGTGTTAATAGAAGAAAAAGACGTGAAAGACATTTCTTTGAGCTCCTGATGAACAAATTACTGCTGTCAGAAGAACGGCTCGCGCTTCACTGAGCAATGGCAGACGGCGAGAGGGTTATATTCAGTTTAAAAATGCAGTTCATCAAAGGATGAAAAGTTACATGTATATTTCACTTTAAATCAGAATTATGTGGAGAGTAAGAGATTGAAAATGGGATTACAGGGATTTTCTTTTATGTTTAAAGGTGTTCTTTAGCTTTGAACATGTCCTCTGATTTACACAGACCCAAAACCGTAGACAGAGAATGCTGAAGATCTGCTCTGTTGTCCCCGTTAGGTTCATCTGGAGATGACCTGGACCAGGAGGTGAAAAACACATCTCCTGTATATACTTAGACAGGAGCTATGTTCTTAAACCCATCACTGCTGACTGAATCCTGATTTACAGCCTCAAATTAAAGACGACTCATTGGAGCAACATCATCAGGGTTCTGTATTTGTTGTGCAGTTGGTAGTTCTGTTGCCTTGCAGCAAGAACGTACTGGGTTTAAAACCATCCAGGTTCACATGTTCTCCCTGTGCGTGGTGGGTTTTCTCCAGGGACTCCAGCTTCCTCCCACAGACCAAAAACATGCATGAGTTGAAGTGGCAACTCTCAACTGGTCTTAGGTGTGAGTGCTTGTTTGTCTATATGTGGCCTTGTGATGGACTGGTGACCTGTACAGGTGTGACCCCGCCTCTCACCCAGTGACAGATGGAGATAGACACCAGCTCCCTGCGACTCGGAACAGGAACAAGCAGGTACAGAAAATGACTGACTGACTTTTGACATCAATGATGGTGCATTTCTACACTTCCATCATGGAGGACAAGGCTGACTGCAGCATATCACCTGCCTGGCTGAGAAGGTGAAACTTTACTTTCTGTTCTGAAACTCAAATATCACAGATATATCAATCAAATTTAAAATGGAATTAAATGGACTAATATTCATAAATCCTTTGTTTTTAAATTGTATTTATTATTATTATTATTAACTCACTGAAACCACAACTGAAATTTGTGGGATTCCTTGATGCTTCTATATTGTAGACAAGTCTAAGATTTTTGAACACAGTGTAAATGGAAAAAATATGCTTTTGTACAATTTTGGGCGGATTTTGATCAGTTCACACAGATACGATGTCTTAGCGCTTATGCAGCGCCCTTTGAAGCCGCCCCTGGATTTAGAACATGGCTGTTGGAATCTACAACTATTTTAATGTGCAGAAATGTACAAGCATTTTAATTAAAGGGAAATAATCTCTGTCTTCTTTAAAATCCAAACATAAAAACGAATAGAAGGTGCATTAAATTGGGTGCAAAGCTTTTTGGGAAATGCAGTGTTTAACAGTTTCTGGGCATGACATTCACATTTCTATGATGACTAAGCTTCAACAGTTCCAGATCTGCACACAAACATCACACACTTTAATTATTGAGCCTAACATCAAACAGGGGAGCTGACGTTTGTGTTTGATGTGCTGTTTAATCTCACTTTCATGATCATCTCAATAAAATGTGATACAAGTTTAAACAGCGGTTCTAAATTTGTTCAATTTAATTGGCTCAAACAGGAAAATGTTCAGTTTGGAATAATTCATTTTACATTCGCTCAGGTAAATGTGAATTTAAAAATGACATGAAAAAAACCCAAACACATGGATTTTAACCTGTTAATCCAAACTAAGTAATATTTATTTCTACGAGCTCTGCCTCTTTAACAGGAGTAGTACTTTCAATCTGTATTTAACTCTAAGCGCGTACCCTGTCCCCTGGTGGTGAATCCAAGAAGAATCTAGTTCCTAATTGATGCAGTTCTGAGGAGAGTTCCTTACAGCTGGACCCTAATGTGGCTAAACATGGATCTGTTTGCAGGTGAAAGCTGGCTCGATCAGAACTGGACCGGCTCTACTCATGCTGTCTGCAGAGGAGACAAATGTGGTGGAAAATAATCCAAAAAACATTTGGATTTACAGCTCTGTCAGTCATCAGTTAAAGCAACACAAAAGAACAAAGGGATTATAAAAGGTTTCTGCCAGTAATATGAATAAACAGCAGGAAACAAAGTGTGTGTGCGTGTGTGTTCAGAAGTATTTAAACTCAGCGTGACACGAGATGACAGACTGGAACGTTTCATCTGGTTAGTATGTTGTTCCAGAGGACCTGTGGTTCACCACAGATCCAAAGACTCTTTCAGTTCAGTCGGATTCTAAAGAATCCTGAGCTGCTGTCATTGCTTCATTTTACTCTAACGATATGCTGAAATTCTAGTTTCAGCCGGATAAAGAAGCGATGAAAACAGGCTGGAGAAGAAGGAAACATTCACCTGAAGCTCCTTTATTCACAGAAAGGTATAAGATACCTTCAGGTGTTGTGTTTAATGGTCTAAACCAGGGGAGGAAATGAGAGCATCCATGAGTCCACCTTTCTTTAATAACCAGAGGAGTGATAATGCAAAGTGTTAATGGACAACATTAAAGTAAAATCACTGTGTTTCCATTAGTGAGACCTGCTGCTGATGGATAATGATGCACTTATGTGTTTGATACGAGGGAACAGCATCTGTAAGATAACAAAGACAGAACATTTTATTGGGTCCACCACATCAGGAGCTATTTATATCTACAGAATGTTTGTTTAGTTATTACTCATACAGGAACTTCTCATGTAGTAACTGTTCTGGAAGGTTAAAGTTCCCACATGACACAGAACTTCTCAGTATGGTCATATTTTCTGTTTAAGACATAATTACAGAACATAGAACACAGTTACATCTGTCACATTACAAGTTCCACCGTGACCTAGCTGTCAAGCAGAACGTGCTCTTCAAAGCTTCTGGTGCAGATTTGGGAAACCTCAAACAAAAACTTCTCTAAACACATGGATCAATCAGGAACCAGAAGACATTTGGTAGCAGTTAGTTGTGCAGTGTTGATGAAATTCACCAGAAACAACAAAAAGACCGCCTGTGGCTCAAATCAGACCCCCACCATCAGATATTTGGAACAAATCCAGTATGAAATGTTATTGACTCACACCAAACACAGGTGTTAGTGCAAAAGTATGATTCTGCTGAGGGACAGAAAGACCTGGACCATGTGGAGGGAAGCTGCATTGATACCCAAAACACTGCATTACAAACATTCTGGTTTTGGGGGGTAAGGGTTATATTCATGAGGATGGTAATAGATGGATCCTGATTGGATGGTTCATAAAACAATCATGTCCATAAAGGAGAGACAGGGTAGAGTTTGCTCAGAGTCCGCAGACCTATGTAATAGTCTGATAAGCACACATACCATAACTTTTGTTCTGTGTTTCATGGAGTTTTGTCTTCAGGGGGAGGGGCTTAAAAAAAGCAAGAAAAGTTCATATTTGTGGGCAGGTTAGCTGAGACAGGTGAAATAAGAATCAAGTGGATCTGACTTCAACCCCAGAACTCTGCTTAGGGGTGTGGGTTAGACTTTGCATGTTAATAGTAAACAGGTGTGTGTTTATTGTTAAACTGGGACAGAATCAGACTTAACACCGGTGCATCACAGAAGCACTTCTCTGTCTGTTCCCTCCTTGTTAGAACGTACTGCTGTGATTCCTTCAGTTGAACCAACACAAGCTGAAGCATCCTGTCAGTCAAAGTCGGTCCAGCCAGACAAACACAGGGACTTCTGGGAGTTATATGACGCTGAAGTTTACTTGATGTAACTGGATTGTTTCTGACCAATCAGAACATGTTTTTTCATGCTACCTTCCAACTGCTTCCTGCCAGAACTTCAGAACTCGCTCAGCTATTGGTTTAGTACCAAAATCCCTAAAGTTTTCACTCTCCAGTCACAAATAAACAACAACCCTCATGCCTGAAGCCGTGTTCAGGAGAACACCACTGTGAGGGAGGTGGCAGCAGCAGCTGGGGTTTCGTCTTTTCCTCTCTGATTAATTCACTCCAGCTGAATGCCAACTTACCCAGCCTCACTGCCAACACACCACACACACACACACACACAACCTCCTTATTCATGTATACATGACTGAACACAGCTCGTGGACATTCACACTGAAGACACTGATGGATTCAGCTGAAAGAGATTCAATATTACAGTCATGAAGCATGCTCAGAGTCACGGAGGACTTCCTGTTTCCAGGTCAAACTAGGCAGCACCTCATGTGTTGGACCTAACCTTCCTACAGAAAGGTGCAAGGCATCTCTTTAACCTAGTCTGATCATCAGGTAGTGGACCTTTCTGTTGGGCTGCTGTGGGTTTCTGTTGGTCAGCTGTTGGGCTGATGACCAGGAAGGAGAGACATTATGATTGGTCATCACACTCCAGAGTCTCTGTTAGTAACAATGTGACAGAAAGTCACATCTGGATTATTTATCATCCTAACAAGCAGTAAAAGCTCCTTAATCAGAAGGTTTATCCTTCACCTGGAACCCACGGGTTCTCTGCTGAAAAGTCCACTGCCACAGCTGATAGACCTAGTCCTACTGGCTGATGTGTCACATGGTCTGATGAAGCTGTAATCTGGAGTTTCAGCCCTTTTCTCTATTTCAAATCTCAGATTCAGAACAAAGAGCAGAAGCTCAGATCTCAGAGTTCAGCTGCCAGATCACCTACAGAAGTTACAGTTGTTCATGTAAAATTCATTATGAGTCCCCATTTCATGTTTTCTCCTTTCTGGATCCATCCTGCCATGTTGTAATCATGTTCATCCCTCTCACCTAATCCCACTCATCCAACACATCTGTTTATTAAAGCTCTCCTCAGTTTGAATCTTATTGCCAGACTGATTGTCTGCTCATGCTACAACTCTCCAGCACCAAGTCACTATTGGGTTATAGTCTGTTTTCAGATCCTAGAGCATCAGCCAACCTGACCATGTCTCTGTCTTCTCCCTCAGTCATAGTAAGGCACAACCTTTCAAATCTATTACTCACAACACTTTCTGACCCATTCCTGTTTTTTCCCATGAGTTTGATTTTTGGATTTTGGACTGAGTAAGTGTCATAAGGATTTTCTTTGTCTGACCCTGGACTATTTGGATTAACTATTCTCTGCTCTGCCCTCAGAAGTGCTTCTTCATTGTCCTGTTTCCTGCTCCGTGTGTTTATTTTACACCTAATAAACATTGTTGAAACTCCAGTCATTCTCTGTGAGATACATTCGAGTCCAACTTTAAACACAAATATTACAACCATTATCATGCCATTATTAGATAATGCTGTAAATAAATTCAAAGAATCTATTTTATTAGTTTTATGTTCAGTCCAAAAGAATGATATAACTGAGCAGCTTCAAATATTTTACAGCCTCACAGATGAACTTACTGATAATGTTACAAAGTACAAAGTATTACTCATTCCTCAAAGGAGAACAGGAACAACTCCAGGTTTCTTTTTAGTTCTGCAGTTTAGTTTCTTTTTAGTTCCAGATGATTATTGATCTATATACAACCTACCCTTCCTTCCAAACATTCTAGAAAAGACAGTAACAAAACAATCAAATTGTTGCTATGTACCGTAAATTGGCAGCAGGTCCAAGTAGCTCTGTATGTTTGTGATGTTTTTGTAGTTTAATGATTTTTATGTTTTTTTGTGGCTAAATTATTATTTTCTCAACAATTTTTTCTTGAAAGTATTTTTTTTCCTCATAAAACCACATTCCCAAAAACAAATGCCCATACTCTGGAAGATAATGTGGTGAAATGCAGAACTTCTGTGGTACAATGAAAACACATTTAAAACACAAGATAATATTGTTTTTGATATGTTCACAAGAAAGCATTATTACCCACAATTCAGTTTGCCTCTGAAAGAGGGCCGCTGGATCTACTGGATTTAATAGGGCCACTGTTCTTTAAAAATCACATTACTTCTGGTTCAATGGAAAATCTCTTGAGAAAATCTACCGTCATCAATAATTCCACCAGCTGATCTTTGGGTTTCAATAGAAAGAAACAGGCCATATAATGTAGTTATAACCAGGTTATAAAACCTGACCAAAATGTGCTACAATCCTGGTTCACCAGAAAGAACCTTCCCTGTCCTCGCTTCCTTCTTCTGACTACAGACTGTTACATTCCAATTACAACAAAAATCTGAATTTCTAGTAGCCAAGAGGCCTGGTATAATTAGTTATTGATAAAAACTGCTCTTAACCAACTGATGAAAGTAGAATATCCACAGAAGAAAGACTAGTATAAAAGAAAGGCCAGAGTGCAGGTCCAGGTGACTTACCGTCCTCCGTGGGAACGTAGATGTTCAGGTAGAGGCAGTCCTCGCTCTGCTCCTGTACGTACGTTACAACTGTATCCAAGTTGGCAGTGAACCAGACCGGGAGCATATCATTCAGTAAAAATCGATCCTCTAAGAACTGAGGGCAAACTGGAGCAAAGTGGGTAGCATTCCTGATACCAGGCCAGGACATCGGCGGTTCTGGTGGTTGGAACCGCCGTTCTCCCATTGGAGCCAGTGCATACGGGATTCCTAAGTACTGCTCCACTGGTCCCAGAATCTCATTGGGTAGTGTAACCTTCACTCCACGCAGTTTTCCATAATTGGTGGTAACTACAGGCTGCTGTTGTGCCTGAAGGGTGACCCCACCGACAAAGACCAGCCACACCCACAACAAAAGGCTGGCCTGGGCCTTGAAGCAACACATCCACAAAGGTCCCTCCAGAGCCGACATCCTGCTGCTGAGCAAAGCCTGAGTCCGGCAGGTTGCCCTTATGGTCCACCTTCAAGATGCGGTGTGCTTCTCTTCAGGTTGAAAGCTGATTGAAGGAGCTCCAACTAAACAGAGCAGCGTTCACAGAGCTCCACATTCTCAGAACATCCATAAGATCTACAGCTGGGGGACGACCTTCCTGAGACTCTCAGGTTATCCGAACTCCAGGTTGGTCCTGGAGAGTCCTGGAAAAACAAAACAAACATCAGAAAGGCTCCACCCTGAAGTATCTAACAACAGTTCAGTTATCTGTGTCCCACTTTATACCTTGTGGATTTACAGCATATCTGATTATTTGAATATATGTGTAAAAACAGATGGGAGGCTAATGATTTATTGTATTTCCTGACATAACCTTTGACCATATTCCACTGCTCCAAGTCTTAAACATTTGGAAGTTTATATTTTGCATATCTGAAGTGGCTGGGCTGAAGAAAATCCCACAGCTGGCTGCTTCAATCTAAAAGTGTTGATTAATTACCCTGTGAGTGCCACTGAAAGTCAGAGCAAATCAATTATTAAATCTCCTGCTGACCGCCTCTGACTCCCATCTGCTATCAAATATAAATGAAAAGACCAGATGAGACAGTCTCTGCTGGCAGGGTCAAAGGACACAGAGATCTGCAAGTAAGATTTTTAAAGTAAGCACAATTTCAACGCGTTCGTGAAAAAGAAGAAAAAAATGGAGAGGTGGGTGTATGACAAGACTCCCAACATGGGAACAGGAAAACAAGATGTACACACCACATGTCAGAGGTATAGAAGAGAAAAGCAGAGGGTGTCCATGCTGTTTTGAGGAACAACTACTGTACTAATGTTACTGTTATAGAAACACCCTGCTGCACACACTTAAAGGTTCTGGTGCAGAAACCTGGAATAATCCATCTTAGTTGTGGATGCAGACTGCTGGACAGAATCCCAAAAAGACCGTCAGACAGACTGCCTTAAAGACAGACTGTGTTAACAACATACTTCAGACAGACGGCTGGATAGACTACCTGACAGCACAGATTAAGTTACACAGATAGGACACTTGCAGCGCTAGTGGTAACTGAGTCACGCAATGCATTGTGGTTAATTTTGTGTCTCATGAGGTCATCTGTCAATAGCCACTAAATGTGTGCTTTGCAATGCAGAATTTAACCAATGGGCAAATGTGGTCTGCCATCAGAGGGCCCCTTCCATGCCCTGGACCAAAGACATGTCTGGTACTAGTTTGGATGGTACCTCTGCAACATAGGCTCGCCTCTGGGGTCCGACGTGAGCATTCATGCATGGGTAGCAAGACCAATCCACCCCACCCCAGAGAATCCACCAGCAGAGCTTTGCCCCTCTGCCCACAGCCAGGTGGGGGATGCGGTCCCTAGCTCCACAGGAGTCCCTGCCAAGAGCATGATGTTTCTCTCATCCTGTGGACCAGCGAGTCCTGCTGCCAAGGTGCGTGTGCAGTGGAAGCAGCAGTTACACTGAGAGCGTGAGGGTGCAACCATGCCACCGACTGCTGTCCCAGGGGGGGACTTAGCCATTGCAGCCCCCGTAGTTATCGATTACATGTACTCGAAGCTTGGGTGCTGGTACCTGCACACTGCTGATCTCCAACAGACACTGGATCTCTGGCAGTAGAACTTAAGGAACCAAATAGGACAGGGTCTTGATAATGAGTGGCACTAACCCCTGGAACAAGGTTCAGCTATCGGATTCTGACCCACACATAGTACCCGTTGGAATTGTACCCGTTTAGGGGCAAGGTCCTGCCTTTCTTGCTTCTTTTATTTAACCAAATCAATATGTCAGCATAAAATATTGCAGATAAATTATGCTAAATGTCATCAAAATCCCAGATCAAAATCCCAGTATCTTGCCCAAGGATACTTGGGACACGTAGTCTGTTGGCAGAGGGGATCATTCAAAGAACCAGAGTTCGATCCTCGGTGTTGGCAGGCTACGAGTTGCAGTATACTTGTGTAAGATATTGAACCAGCAACTGCCTCAGAGCGGCCGTAGCCTAATCGAGAAGGAGGTGCCCCGCCTCCACCCGTGGAACATATATATACAATGGAATGTTGAGAAGCTGTAAAAATACAAAATACGATTTGACTCCTCACTCCCTAGACAGAGTCACTCAAACATCTCCCACCCATAGTAAAACTATCATAAAGCTATATTTGAATCTGGAAAGCTGATGTGTGTTTGACTTTTGTTAAGTACTTTGAAATTACTTCATAAATAAAACTGAATTGAATTTATGAGAATAGTGTATTTTGATATTTCACTTCTTGACTTTGGTACTTTGTACCTCACCTCTGTGATTCAGTCATGTATGCTGCTGTGTAGAAGATGGCCCTCAAAGTAAAAACAATGTTTGTTTTATAAATAACAACAGCACCAGCTGATTATAGCGTACTCCCTCCGGTGTCTAAAAGGTGGCCAGAGAGCCAGTTGATACCACTCACTTTTTACTGAGAACATTATTAGTGACAGGGTGGGGGATGAATTACACATCTACACACACCAGACAAATGCACTAAGTGCTCTTTGTAAGGTTGATTCAATTGTCCTTATGATATGTTTCAAATTTAGGATCAAATTCTCAGCACCAGAGTGTTAGACAGCAGAAAAATCTCCAGATTTTAAATATATAGCTGCATAGCCTGACCAATCAGATCGTCCTGAATTATCTTCAAATGCAGGAGGGTCTGACACCGGAGCCGCACCCGATCATTTCCACGTCAAATTTTATGACGGACCAATTACATATCATCTTTGTTGTGCGTCATCCTGAAAACACGGAACTAGCGTTTTCCACCCAGAGTACAACATGTGGATGAAGTGTTTACTTCTGTGTTTGCACAGTGTTTGCTTGGGGCGGTCAAATACCTGAACCGAGTGTGCAATGACACCTCGTATTCACAAGTTTTTGACACAAAAGCGACAACTGTCATTAATATTCGTTTTTTTCTCCTCCATTAACCATGGCTCTGTAGCTACCATTACGGCTCCGCTCGCTGAACCTTTTGTTTGTGTATCCGCTTTAGCGTCACATATGTTGCGTCACTTCTGGGTTTCTGTGATTGGTTTTCTCTCAACTGGCTAAGCCCGCCTTCAAAATTGAGAGACAGTGGTTCACGTCTTTGTAAAGTAATCTGTCAAAGACGTGAGGGCCTGGTTGATCAGGTAAATAGCTGCACACTCTAAGCCATACCATAATAACCCTTTTTGTTTTTATTCATTGTCATCATTTCCTGTCACAAATGACCTGTCAGTCAATAACTGACATTCTAATTTAAATGCAGCCACTCCAGAATAGAGTGAACAGACCAGCAAACTCTGTCATGTTTTAAACTGTAGAAGAAGAATAAAGAGAAACAGGAGCAAAACCAGATGACAAAGCAAGGGTCACTATGGTAACCAGTCACTCATCAGAGTCACGATGGTAACTACTAGCAGTTTATCAGGGTCACCATGGTAACCACACAACTGTGAAACAAATAAATAAAACGGAGCCTAAAACAGCTACAATGTAAAAACCCAGTCATCTTGAAACAGTTTTGTGAGCAACAGGACAGTCTGATGGTTACAGTTCAGTATCTTCGTTATAGCTTGCCAGTACCGGGGATCGAACCCGCCGTCTTTTGATCGATGTGTGATCGCCCTTCCGCTAGACTACGCAGCCCAACAAAGTTAGCTTAGGACTGGGCGGTATACCGGTTTGTATCAAAAACCGGTGTTTATTTTGGCTACATACCACTATACCGGTGAATAGCAAAGACAACACCCAGAATGTCAGCAGTGGGAACTTATTTCTGCAGGGACCGATTTCAGTGCTAAACATTAAGACCGCACATGAAAAATAAAGTTTTGAATGAAGAATGGCTGCTGGCGGAGGCTGTAACAGCGACTCACAGGTTAGTAACTGAGAACAACTTATTCCAAAAAGGGGAGCTATGTCTGTAGTATGGAATTTCTTCGGCTTCATAAGGTCAGACATGGGCCTCAACTATCAATTGTGGTAGCCGACAGCTAGCAACTTAACTTCAAGAGGTTGTGCAACAAAAACACGGTACTGTGCATATGACAGTAAAATTGACAATTTAAAGCTAATCTAATGCAGTAATTATTTATTTATTAGAAAAGAATGTGGGAAACATTGGTCATATAAAAAAATACAGTTAAATACCGTAAAACTTCATAGTAAAAACTGTAAAAATCAATAAATAGATAAAACTAAATAAAACTTAAATTGTATAAACAGGTAAACATATAAAAACAGCAGTTCAGTCATGTAATGTCTGCAAGTCCTTTAAAATCTAAATGATGTTTCTATTCTAAAATCTTTCTAAGATATGGTGCTTTAAAGGGGGCGGGTCTTTCATTCACTTATTGTACTGCATGTGTAAACTGGTAAAAGTTTTAACAAAGTTGATCTCTGCTGTGTCATAAAGTGAAATGAGAAGTCACATTCCTGTGTTTCTGATCACATTCCTATATGGTTCATTTAAAATTAGCAGAAGAAGCAGTGGCTCTGAAATCAGATAGAAAGAGGGAAAACTTGGGGTTTAGGGTTAGGGCACTGGAACCCGGCGATCGGTTCTGATGAAGCGTCCTTCTGATGATGAGCCTCTCCTTGGCAGCAGACGCACAGGCGGCTCTGAACAATGGACTCACTCTCAGTAATTATATGGGATCAGTCTTCTGAATATCAATGAAGACTCTGGCTGTCATTTGCATTTCAATCATTGTGAAACGATGCTGTTGGAGACACAGTGTCCTCCTAATGATGAAATGTCACCGAAATTTTGAACGGCCTCAGATTAGGCACAAAGGCAGAATATTAAAGACGAAGATCTTGTCCAAAGGCCCGTTCACAGGTTGATGACTGCTTTAATACAGACATACAGGCTAGTAACTGACAGGTGCAGCATCTGTGAGAACAGGTATGTTTACACAGAAATGTTTCATCTGTGTGTGTTTCCACTGACATTCTCAGAAACCTGTCTGTAGAAAACAGGTGTGTTGAAATGAAACAAGCTTCTTGTAGAAAAAACAGGTATGTTTAAACAGAAACGCTACACCTGTAGAAAACAGGTGTGTTAAACAGAAACACTACACCCGTAGAAAGCAGGTGTGTTTAAACAGAAATGCTACACCCGTAGAAAACAGGTGTGTTTAAATGAAACAAGCTTCTTCTAGAAAAAAACAGGTATGTTTAAATGAAACACTACACCTGTAGAAAACAGGTGTGTTTAAATGAAACAAGCTTCTTCTAGAAAAAACAGGTATGTTTAAATGAAACACTACACCCGTAGAAAACAGGTGTGTTTAAATGAAACAAGCTTCTAGAGAAAACAGGTGTGTTTAACAAAATCTTTATCTGTGAAAACAGGTGTGTTTAAATAGAAACAAGCTTCTTCTAGAAAAAAACAGATATGTTTAAATGAAACACTACACCTGTAGAAAACAGGTGTGTTTAAATGAAACAAGCTTCTTCTAGAAAAAAACAGGTATATTTAAATGAAACACTACACCCGTAGAAAACAGGTGTGTTTAAATGAAACAAGCTTCTAGAGAAAACAGGTGTGTTTAACAAAATCTTTATCTGTGAAAACAGGTGTGTTTAAATAGAAACATTTCACCTGTAGAAAACAGGTGTATTTAACAGAAACACTATACCTGTTGAGAACAAGTGTGTTTAAACAGAAACCCTACACATGTAGAAAACAGGTGTGTTGATATGAAACAAGCTTCTTCTAGAAAAAACAGGTGTTTAAACAGAAACGCTACACCCGTAGAAAACAGGTGTGTTTAAACAGAAACGCTACACCTGTAGAAAACAGGTGTGTTTAAACAGAAACACTACACCTGTAGAAAACAGGTGTGTTTAAACAGAAACACTACACCTGTAGAAAACAGGTGTGTTTACAGAAACAACACACTTGTACAGAACAGTTTGGTTCTGTGGACATGATTTCCAACTTATTTTACTGAGAAAGGATGATAAGTTAGCAAAAAGTGATACAGGAAAACTTACCAACTCATTTAAACATGTGCTGAACAGAAAATATACATTTTTAGATTTCAGAAGAACCTGAAGAACCTGGACCCACTGAAGAGAATCAGACTGCTGCACTAACAGCTAACCAGAACCAGGAACAAATGTGCTCTTTATACAGCTGGCAGCCGTTCATGTGAACATTTCTAAATCTTTACAGAACCACCATTCTAATTCTGACAGAACCTGTATGTGTAGTGGTTTTATTACCAGAACCAAGATATGATCATGTGGTCTTGGAGCTCATGCTCCCCTCCTATGGTTCTTTTCAAACCACAAATGGACCCAGTGTCACAGGAACAATTCGGTTTAGTTCCCACATCCCTCCTGTGTCTGGGTCACGTGGTTTCTGAAGACAGGCTGATCACACTAAAAGTCCTCAAAGATTCTGTCTGCAGCCCAGGGAAATCTGTCGATCCAGAACCGAACCGTACTAAGATAAACCCATTCTCACTCCTGCTCTAACTCAAACCTGAGCAGATGCCCCGCCCCCCGCACACCTGCACGACTTCTACAGACACATGACAGAGAACTTAAAGCTACCGAGCTCCATCGTCCTGTTCGGGTCCAGTGTTCCCGGTTCTGTTCATGTTCAGCGGGAGTATCTGCAGTATCTGCCCCCCCGCCCCCCAAACATCACACACACACACCTCTGTTTCCAGCTGTCAGGGTCTTTTCAGACCTCCACACCACCATCTTGTGGTGGCTAACTGCGCGCGGAGCAGAGCGGTGCTGATGCGGTGCGCATCACTCAGACTCAGAACCTGATCAGTGTCAGACCCAGAAACGGCTTTAAATGTCCCGTCAGCTCGGAGAAAACGGTTCTTGTGAGACTCAGAACCGGCTCAGATGGAGCGGTTCTGTGCCAGACACGGGACCGGCTCTCCTGTCGGTTCTGTCGCAGTTAGTGAGCTGTTGCTCCGATACTGAGTTCGGCTGATCACTGATGAATCAGAAACACAGTCGGGATGTGATGAGCGTTACAGGTTCCGATCACCGAGTCGGTCTAGACCAGAATGCGTAATAGAACCTAACTTTAACTCAGATGAAAGTACAGCTGCTGCAGGTTTCAAATGACCGGTCCTGTCCCCGTTTCGACCCATCGGTCCGTCAGAACCAGGCTCTGGCAGAGGCGCATCGGAACCAGCTGTCAGGAGCAGAAACTGTTTCGGTCCAACTTACCTCAGCTTGGTTCTCCTTTGTCTGGGCTCTAAATCCAAGTCCGGAGTCTGGGTCAGGCCGCCCACTATGAACCCAAAAACACAATAAATCCACGTCCTGGATCCTGCGCTGCAAATCCAAAGTAAGAAGCGCAGTCCGCACGCGCGTGCGTGTGTGTGTGTGTGCTGGAGGAAGCCAAGCACTCCGCCCTGGATTAGTGTCTGGCTGTGTGTGTGTGTGTGTGTGTGTGTGTGAGGTGAGGAGGACGGAGAAGATGTTTCAGTGACTCATTGCAGAGGCGCTCGGAACCGCTCAGTCTAATTGCTCTCATAGCGCGAGTGGAGTGCGCGCGCGAGATTACTGATACAGAAACCAGGTCTCTCTCTCCCCCTTCGTGCTCTCTCCCAGGCTTCCTATTGGACTACACACGCTCAAATTTACCAGTCTGCAGCCAATAGACTCTGTCCATCAGCCCGAACCAGCTGTATTGTTGTGGCAGCTCCCAGGACGGAACCAGGCGGTTCTGTAGGTCCAAACTACTGCTCACATGGACAGGAAGTATACTCCGACAGGAGCTGTCTTTCTGTTACCAGTTCTACATGCATGTGTTCTGAGTTTAATAAGCCCTGCAGCCCACACAAACCCTAACCCTGAAACAAGTTGTCTTGTTCCAGTGAACATCTTCAGGTCCAACATCGCAGAACAGATGTTATGGGTTAACATTCATAGACGGAAAAAGAAACAGGGTCAGGGTTAAGAACCTTATACAGATAACACTGAGATAGCAAAATGTTGGTCTAGTGCTGAAGAATAAAAGTCTAGGTTAGGTTTTGTTTAGACTGGTTCTGTCATGAATCTGGATTGATAGTGTTTCTGCCTTTTTGCTATCTTATGTCATGATCTCCCTCTGCTGTCTCCATGTCATCATGCTCATGCTCTTCACCTGTGTTCATTTACCACACCTGTGTTCATCAGGGTCAGTCTGTGTCCTTCACATTGTTCAGGGTCAGGATTTTGGATTTGAGCATGTGGATGTTCATGTACCAAGTCAAGTCTGTTTTGTTCCTTCTGTTTTGTATTTTACTCCTGTGTGTCTGACTGCTGCTCCCAGCCACGCCCACAGCTACACCCACACTACCGCCCCATGATTACTTGTTCTCTTTTTTGTATTTGCAGTTCTCCAATGCTGCTAATGCTAATGAAACTTTTCATACTTGATTCCATTGTTTGGTTGAACAAATAACAGGAAGTTTAAACTTCAATTGTTTAATGTTGCTCCTTCTGAACTTTGTGTTTAAAGAAGTCCTTCCATTAACAACATTTTTTCTGAGGTTTCTGTTGAATATTTTAGCTCCACAGGTGTTCTTACCTTCATAGTGGGTGTGAAAACAGGTCAACAACTTCTCTTTCAGTTTTTATCTCTCAAACTACGCAGGTGGTGATAAAACCCAAGTTCTCCCGAGTCCGAACGGCCTGTATCTGTTTCGTCACAACTCCTTTGCGCGTTAGTATTNCAGCAGCTCCCGCAGTTGAGACCACACCTAGCATCCTGCTGGCTAGTTCGTGCACTGTTGCCATGCACAGCGGGGGAAAGAAACAGGAAGTTGTGCTTTCATAGACTAGTTTGTTAGCCAATCAGAGTCCAGCAAATTTGAATAATGAATATTAATGAACAGACAGATTGTTTGGCTGTAAATCAGTGTTTCCTAACGTTTTTAAGATATAAAATGTTTCATATTACAGGCAAATACTTCAGAAATAACCACAAAGTCATGAAATTTGTGTGAAATTCCCTCTTTAATGGTGGGTGAATTGTTTTGAATATATTCAATAAAGGTTAGAATAAAAACTTCTTCCTCCACTTCCTGTCTTATTTTCTTCTTCCTCTGTAATGTTTGTATAATATTGTTTAAGCATAACAATCCAAACTGTCAAACAGCTGATTACAACGTCTTACAGTACAAGTAACAGGGACTTGACGACTCTCAGGAGGGTCAGGTGGTCAGTGACCCTTGTAATGAGCTTGTTCATTCTGCAGTCACAACATATAAACTTGGAACTCTTGAACGAGGATCAGAACTGAAGAAGACTTTTGAATGAAGATGAAACCATTTCAAGAAGCAGAAGTCCAATAGATTTTTTAATAGATACATATTTTTGAGGTCCGAGAATCTACCAAAACATGTGGTTTCCACCATTTTTAAATACCACATAATTATCCCATGTCCTGTTTTTGATGTGTTTTTATTAACGTTAACCCTTTTTAAGTCATTTTAAATAGACTCAAGACATAAACGGTAAACAGTCCAGTGTTACTTTCTAACTGTATAAATATAGAGCGCTGCTCTGTCTGCAGGTATTATCTAACTGAAACAAAGTAAGGACGAGGTTATTTATAAGTGACAGGTGATATTTTTTTCCTTTTCCATATTTAAATTTAGACAAATACTGAAACTAAGAAAGCAAGAGCCTTTAAAATGAAGGTCAAGCTGATTTCAGATCTGCTTCTCTTTGGGTTACATAAAAAACAATAGCCTGAGGACGCTGCTGAATGAGAGCCTCTCTCTCTCTCTCTCTCTCTCTCTCTCTCTCTCTCTCTCTCTCTCTCTCTCTCTCTCTCTCTCTCTCTCTCTCTCTCTCTCTCTCTCTCTCTCTCTCTCTCTCTCTCTCTCTCTCACACACACACACACACACACACACACACACAATCACAGCCTTTGATATGGTCATCATTTATTCCCTCTCCCCACATCAGAAGCCTCAGCTGTTGGGGGTGTCCTCTCCTCCTAAGAATCTATCAGCTTCAGTCAGTGCCTTGGACAACACTCACTGGGTGACTTTCATCAAATTGATGAAGATGAGAGGAAGTCACTGCAGTCTGACTCACATCACACGAATATTCAGCAGGATTTCAGACTCACCTGCAACCTGTGAACCTCTGAGAATAACATACATGACCTATAAGCAAGTTAGTTACATGGAAAAGCTGCTACTGCTCATGTCTTACAGTAAGTCTCAAGGTTTAGGATAGGACATAGATTTCATCTTAAATTTTACTTCATACATCCTTGAAGAAATAATCTGACTCAAAAGTCATATTTCTTTTTAGTTTAGGTCTCCATTTTAACACTAGAATGGCTGAAATTTTTTTTTGAACAAAATATGAAGACAACAGAGCGATCTTTAGAAGGGGGGGAGGCAGGTATCTAGGTTGTTAGGCTTTGGTGCATGTTTTACCAGATACTCTTTATTTTGAAAGAGTTTGGTTTCCTGTTTTATTTTGTCTGCCCTCATTTCCTTTTCTTTGTGTTTTGCTGTGTGGTTCACTGATCTTTAGTCAGATAGTTTTCTGTATTTGTTTAGTTTAGTAATTGTTTAGGTGAGTGAGTTTCGTTTTTAGCTTCAGATGTATTTTTGCCCTGCTGTGTCTCCTCTGCATTGTTTATGGTTCTTCACACATTAACATTCATTCTAATTAGTTTCCCCAGCTATTCATCACCTACCCACCCCCCCCACCCCCATTCTGCCTTCTCATTTCAGCTTTTGGTTTTTAGTGTTTTTAAAAGTATTACATTACTCGAGCCTTAAATGAAAATCTTTCACGTTTGAAAGTTAGTGATTGCAACAGGCTACATGACTACTGTGTTTACGGAGAGAATATGTGCTACAATTACTGATTGATCACACTGACAAAATGATACAGACACGTCAGATCAGCCGTTAGCTGGAAAAGCATGAATGAAAGAGAGAAACAGTAAAGTTTTTCTGAACAAACAGTAAACAGACTAGCAGGTGATCTGCCTGATGTTAATGTTTGTAGCGATATGGACTGAAAGAAGAAAAATGTTAATCTGTAAAATGGGTTGCAACCTTTTATGAGAACAGCACAATTGAAACAGTAAAAAAAAGACTAGAAATAAAACAGAAATTAGATAAACAAGTCAGGTGGGAGAAGTTAAACCTGTTCTGTTCTATGTGAATGTCCGATTGGTGCTTTTCCAAAACAAAAGCCTGTAAACAAGAAATCTGAGGGAATATACATTGACCCTTGGTGAACCCAGGGATGGATTTTCCCCTAAAAATGTGTAGGCTTTAACCCAACTAGTGTTAATGTGTGACAGGATGGACCATGTGTATCTGTGGAGGCATGTGTGAGAGGGCGTGTGGTCTCCTGACTTGAAGGATGAAGAGTCTGTCAGACCTGCAGACGTACCATCAGTGTAGTGTAGCATGTAATTCTTCACATCATACTCAGATGATTAAGAGAGACAGTGGCAGCAGTCACATACAGAGAGACACAAGAAGACTGACAGGAAATTCCAGGACCCATGAAACAGCTACACGTCCGCAATTAACCATATAGGTCGATTGTGACAGCTCCAAAAAAATGACCTATATGAGCCTTTTCTGGGGTCCAGCATACTAACTACCAACAACACATGCATGTCCTTTCCCAGAGGAGCTGCCAAGTACAAATGCACAAGATTTGTCTCAGTTCAGTCAAAGAAAACACAAATTATGCAGCAATATGTCTCATTATAATATAACGGTTTGCTTTAAAATGTAAAGATTTGCATGCACACACTGAAAAGCAGAATATTTTGTCATTCGATCACGTTAGTAAGCGGAAGGGTTGAGGTTAGGGTAACATACAGAATATAGGGTCATTTTTACAGATTGTAAAATCAACCAGCATGGTTGTATTTCACTGAAGGTCAGTCTTAAAACAGAGTGTTGAGAAAGTTCCAGGACTCATGAAGCATAGTATTCAGAAACAGTGAGAGCCAAAGTACCTCATACTCTCATTCTTTTATATTTTCTTATCGTTAAACAAGTAGAGAAAAATCACTTTCACATCTGGACCTCACTGGTTCACACAAAGGTTTTTTGTTTAATTTCTAAAGGTCCTGCTGATGTCAAGGGTTCTGATGAGATTGACAGTTCAGCTGATCTTGAAGGTCCAGTTATATTTGAATATTTTTTAATTCAAAAGGTTCTGTAAAAGTTGAAGATTGTGATTATCTTGAATGTTCAGCTGTTTTCATTTGTTGCTCCTAAAGGCTCACCTCATCTCAAAGGTTCTGCTGATCCCAAGTTTAAATAATGTTTTCATCTGAAAAGTAAAAATAATAGCAGTAAATGTAATATTGTAATAACATGTACAATAAGGTAAAAATGAGAAATTAGATTTTCTATGATAACACATTGTTCAGAAATTATTTCTTTTGAATTTAATAGGTTTGATAAGATGAGTAGATTGAAAATGATAATAATGGTGCAAATTTTATCACTTGGACACTTCCTCACAGGTTGTTTTTGTCTAAGTGGAACATGCAGCAGTTGAAAATGTTGAGCTTCTCATTTCAGTCAACAAAGTTTATTACCTGCATGTTCAGCATGATGGAGACTAACCCTCAGACAAATGAAAGATTTCAGTCAATGGAATTTTTAAAAAATATAAAATAATCATGACATGTTTTATAAAGATAAACTGATGTAAACACTCGTATAAGGTTGAGGATGGTTTTAGTTCATCACCCCAACTTTAAATCAAGACTCATTTTATAAGCTGAACCTGTAAAATCTGGAACTTTTGCCAAAGAATCTATCATCACTTTGATCAACAGTGAGGAAGGATATCATCAGTCCCATCAACCGGTCAGCAGGGGGCGCCAGTGATCAGACACCAACCCCCCGAGCATAGAATTATTCAAATTCATCTGGTTTACTTCCTTTACCTGTTGATTTATATCAAGATTCTAGATAAGGTAGAGGTTTGTTAAAGCTCAAGTAAAACCACGTTCGGCTTGATAAAGATGACATCACATGATGTTTAAGGTGGTCAGCTGTTTTAATCTGACCCCACAGTCTGACTGACAGTTTGGTTTGCACTCCTCTCCCTCCACGATCTGCTTCAGGTCTTTGCTACTCTAAACAGCACCCCTCACAGTGTCACCCGCATCTCATGGCTTTTCATGGATTATATATGGCCTGCAGGTTGTCCCTGACCTCAGATGAGAGAACTACTGACCAGCTGGGCCTATGATGCAAACCAGGAATAACAGACACCAAAAATGGGATATACACACAAATGTAAATCAAAAACTAAAGACACAAGTGGAAACTCAGACAAACAGAAACACAATCCAAGAAAGTGAGGCAACAACATAAAAAACCTGAACACAGAAAATACAGCAACGCAACAAAAATCAAGGAAAACAGGAAACAAAAATCACCTACAAATAGATTTTAACTGTTTTTGAATAAACACATCAGGTACGTAACCCTTTTGGATATTTTTGTCAGTTATTCCAAACAAAACAGGAAGTTGTTGAGTTTCTGTTTCTCTGGTAAGTCTAGACAACAAGCATGTTTCAGTTATTTATTATTCAGGATGTTACAGGAAATTTAATGAGATGGTATTGAACCAGCCTTGGGCTAAAATCATCAATCACTTACCTGGACGTTGATGGACCGGACTCATGATGACTCACTCACCTGGTTACAGGTTTTTTCCTGCAGAGCACATGCCGTTATTATCAGATGAGTTCAGTTAAAACCTGATTCATAGCTGGGTGAATGGGCCTCAGCACACCATGTGTGTTAGTAACAGTATTAAGGCTCTAAGAATCATCCAATGAAAATTTTGATGATGCCACTCAAGTGTTTATTATTATTTTGGCATAAAATGGTTCCATTTCTTTCTGCGTGAGCTCATTTGATTGAAGCACCCTCCAATAAAATACTATTTAATGCTGAAGCAGGTCATTGGTTTATATTTTCATCTCTGGCAGTCAGAAACATATTTGTATTCTGTTCTTAAGGATCATTTAAACCTTTGTAAAATCCACTTCCTTTCTTTCTTATTTTGACTTGTAAAGAGAAGATTGAAGCCAAGTAGCAGATAGTTTGATTATCCACTACAATATGATGTGAAACTGCTGCTGAATATAAAGAGATTGACAACAGGATGCAATTTGTTAATGTATCCATCTCTTACATTTGTCTGTTTCCAAGAAAACATCAAATTAAAACCTAAGACCAATAGAAAGGTTTATGTTTTATTTATTCAAATGTAACATTTAAGGGACTAATTGATCACAGATACTGTCTAACCGATTCTGATCAGCAGTGTTAGAACAGTCTGATAATGATTATTTACAGTCAGCTGGCTACAAGCTCCACCCATACACAGCTGGCTACACGCTCCGCGCAAACACAGCTGGCAACAACCTCCGCCCAAACACAGCTGGCTACACGCTCCGCGCAAACACAGCTGGCTACGACCTCCCTGCAAACACAGCTGGCTACGAGCTCCCTGCAAACACAGCTGGCTACACGCTCCGCGCGCACACAGCTGGCTACACGCTCCGCGCGCACACAGCTGGCTACAAGCTCCCTGCAAACACAGCTGGCTACACGCTCCGCTCAAACACAGCTGGCTACAAGCTCCCTGCAAACACAGCTGGCTACACGCTCCGCTCAAACACAGCTGGCTACAACCTCCACGCAAACACAGCTGGCTACAAGCTCCCTGCAAACACAGCTGGCTACACGCTCCGCGCACACACAGCTGGCTACGACCTCCATGCAAACACAGCTGGCTACGAGCTCCCTGCAAACACAGCTGGCTACGCGCTCCGCGCGCACACAGCTGGCTACGACCTCCCTGCAAACACAGCTAGCTACAAGCTCCGCCCAAACACAGCTAGCTACAAGCTCCGCCCAAACACAGCTGGCTACAAGCTCCGCCCAAACACAGCTGGCTACAACCTCCGCTCAAACACAGCTGGCTACAACCTCCGCTCAAACACAGCTGGATTTTAGAAACTCTTGGAAGCAGAAGCAGACCTGCAGTCTGAGAGAGAAGTGTTCTGTTAGGAACATCTGGAACAATAAAATCTTTAATATAAGATGGATCCTGGTTGTTCAAGGCTTCATACGTTAAAAGTAAAGTTTTAAACTTTATTCTGCAACAGCAATGTGAGGATGCGGGGGGGTCTGCCCACTCATCATGTGACTTGTAGTGGATCAGTAATCATGCATGGCATGTCACAGCATCTGTGACAGCATTGCCCATCTACAAATCTGACTAGCAGCTGACTTTAATGAAATGAATCAAAGCAAATAACACAATGGATCAAAACAGTCCCAGAGGGCAATGTGAAATGCAACTGGAGACAAAGTTGGGTCTGATTGAATCCTCCTCAACCTGTGACCAGATGCTGACTGACATCTGATGCCCCTCCCCCATCTGTCTTCTCCTCTCGCAGCTGGGAGGGAGATGAGTTCAGAGCCTCAGCTTTACAACCTCACCTTGGGCAGTTCACAAGCAACAAAGTAGCCTGTGAAATATTAGTGCAAAGTGAAACACATTAAGAATCTAATTGCTATTGATCTTATGCCTGTCTGCTACCTGAAGGTAAACTAATTTGGCCATCACAGTGTACTCCATCAGCTGAAATCCTGCAGTTTATACAACAGCCAGCAGCAAGTGAAGCCTGGAGATCAGGTCTGACTGATTCACCTAAAGAACAACGTCAGCTTCATCAGACCAGCTGAGATTCATCTTCACTTTTTTCATTGGAAGATAATAAAGTATTGTTCTACATCTCTACCTTGAAGTCTGGGGACAACTGAACTAGAACAACTTCTACACAACAGTTAATTCTATTCATTATGGATGGACTGAAGACCTGTAGTGATGTCATGTAATATCATGCTAACAGATGATAACCACGGTCAGGAACATTGTGTTTGTGGGAAGTTTGAAGATTTAAGCAGCAATCTGGAGTTTTTTCTCAGAAGGCACCACTGAGGCGAAAAATGTGTTGCACCTTTAAGTTCCGCCCCTCTGCTTCCATGATACCCTGGCAATGATAGAAAATGCAAGCATGCGCACACCTTTGCACCTTTGTTTCAATGGAAACTTCATGGGTAAGTTACATTTATACAATTTATATGTTTATTTATTTTAATTGTTTTGGTTTCATGTGTCGTAGCATTCTAAACGCCGGCCAGCAGTAGTTGCTTTCTCCTGTTCTCCTTGCCAGTCCTCTTGCGATGGACTGGCAACCTGTCCAGGTGTATGACCCTGAACAGGAACTAGCAGGTAATGACTGACTGACTGTTCTGCTTGTGTTCTCGGGTTGTCCTTTTAGTTCCACATTCTTTTTAATTTTCATTTGTGTACCCCAGTACCCTGTATAAGTTATCCTCTGTTATTAAAAGTATTTTATTTTATATTTAACGCCATGTTCCTGAGTTTTACCTGCACCTGGGTCTTGCTTCAAACAACCCATTATAACATTCATGAGTTTGATTAAACATGCAATGTTCCATGCAGAACCCTGCAGACTGGAGGCTGTTCTCCAGTCAACAATCCTACATTTCTCCCACTCTCACTGACAGAGCTACCTTTAGATACCATTAAAGTTGCATTCTGTTCACAGTGAATATTGCAGATTTGCTTAAAACTGATTGGTGGATCGGTTTATTTGATGTTTTTGTGTTCTGCTCCATCATCCTGTTGGAGTGACAGAATTCTGTATTTCGATTCTTGTTTGAGTGTCTGAAGGACAGACAGGGTTGTTGTTGCTGAAGAAGATGGTGATGAACACTGAGGTGATTCTGCAGTGAAACCAAGTTTTGATTTGTTCATGTGTTCACTGAAGCAGCTCAGGACTCTGTGTTACTCCAGCCCGAGCCTCTAATGCTGAAACCATGTTGGGTTAATTAATGCAGTAGCATGAACTTTCTCTAATGGCTCGTGTCACACTGAACAGAGTCTTTATACATTTTTTACAAATTAACTTCAGTGGCATCAACCAGCAGTTTGACGAAAAAGACTCTTACTACAATATTTTGATGAGAAACAGTCCACCACTGATCAGAACTGAGTCCACATTCAGTGGGACTGATAACCAGACAGACCTGTAATGAGCAGGTTTTGTAGCTGGACTCAAATGCACAACAGACTCACAGGTGGTAATTTAAAGAGGCCATTTCATACAAATTTCATGACTTTGTGGTTATTTCTTAAGTATTAACCAGTAATATGAAACATTTTATATCTAAAAAATGTCAGGAAACACTTTTTTAACAGACCTTTCAATCTGTCTCCGTTAAAATTCGGGTGGTTCGGGCTCCTTCCGTCAAGCCTCGAGCAGCAGCTTGTTCATATTCATTATTCGGATTTGCTGGACTCTGATTGGCTAACAAACTAGCCTATGAGAGCAAGGTATACTGTTTCCTGCCCCGCAGCACATGGCAACGTCAGACGTTATCTCTTCCTGTTTGCTACATCTTATGCTACAGTTTTTAGCCAGCAGCATGCGAGGCGTGGTTTCAACTGCGGGAGCTGATGAATACTAAAGAACGGACTCGGGAGAACTCGGGTGTTATCGCCACCTTCGTAGTTTGAGAGATTAAAACTGAAAGAGAAGTTGTTGACCTGTTTTCACACCCACTATGAAGGTAAGAACACCTGTGGAGCTAAAATATTCAACAGAAACCTCAGAAAAAAATTTAATATAAGGGCCTCTTTAAAAGATTTTATTTTAACAGGGCAATTGCTCTTCAATTATCACCTGACCGGACCAGGGAAACATCAGTAAGGACAACTGTGATGAGGAGAGGACAGGTTAGCATCAGGTAATTTTCAGGTCAGTATAGGTTTGACAAAACAAGAGTTACTGTTTCACTTCGGCTGGAGAATCAAGGCAGAAATGAATCGGCACAGGTTGGTTACATAATGACATCAATGGACTACACGGTGGTAGAATTACTTGTTTTTGTTTCCAGGCTGGAAGGCATCAAAAAAGCTAAACAGGTCGGGAGATGCACATTTAAAGAAGAAAAAGTAAGTCTACTTGGCAAGAAAAAGTGGCTGTTATATCACAGATGTGGGGCTAGAAAACTGCATATTCCAGTAAACAGTCCAAAAGTAAGAACAGTCAATCCAAAAATCCCATATTTTAATCCAATTCAGAATCTAAATCTAAAGTAATTTTAAAAAGGTTTGAGTAAGAACCCCTATGAGCAATTTTAAAAACAGACTGATGAACAGACTTACAAGACTGATGTGGAGCAGGCTGGAATGTAGCCAACACGAGGATCTCTGAAGCCAATGAAAATGTTCGTAAAATCCCTTCCTGGGTTCACCAAGGGTCGACAAAGATATTCACGGATCTTCTTTGTTCTCACATTTTTGCAATGCATATACAGCAATTGGATAATCACATTCCACAGGGCAGCAGCTGCACTTCTGCTGGATCAGCTGAAATTTATTCATTTGCAAAGACTTTTGTTCTGTTAGACTTTTTCCTTTTGCACATCTTAACCTGGTTTAAGTTTCTACATTTTTTGTTCTTTTGGAGCAAAAAAGTATATCACCTCAGATATTAACATCAGGCAGATCACGTGTTAGTCTGTTTAAATTAAAAAACAAGCTGTGGTGTTTCAGAAACATGTATTTAACATGCATTCAAGCCTCATAGAGGGTTTTATGATACAGTACTGTGAAAATGTGAAGCGGACTTGTCTATATTTGTCCAGTTAGATCTCAGTGCTGCGATTGATCCTGTAGATCATACGATCCTATTGAAGAGGCTTGAATGTGAGATCAGGTTTCAGGGAACTAAACTAGTTTCAATCATATTTATTTGACAGATTCCAGTTTGTTCATGTAAAAAATGAATTATCTTCATCTACCAGAGTCGGTAATGAAGTTCCTCAGGGTTCAGTTCTTGGACTGATTCTCTTTACTGATATGACTTTGTAAAACTATTAGACAGCATGATATAAATTTCCTTTCTTATGCTGATGATACTAAGATACATTTATCAATGAAGCCTGTGATATAAGCCAGTCACTTACCTAAGGAAGAATTCATTTGACCAACAACAGCAACAACAGCATATAAAAACATCTGTGTCTAACTTTCTGCATTAACGGTAAGAGCTGTGATCCAACTGAGATGTTTTTATAGGCTCCAGTGAAGGCAGCAGGTATTTATGTTGTGACAAATTCTGAGTAAGCCACTGATCTCTGACCTGTAGCCAACTTTAGGCTGGATTTTAACTGTAGTCTGTAGGGAAAGCTATCAACAGGAATCATTTTGGATTCATAGACTGCAAAGGAGCAGATGCTGGTGTAAATAGTAGGAGGACTGAGAACATCTAGGTGAACTCATGTGGGACTTTGTGTTGTTACACTGATGCTTCCTGACAGGATCTAAGAACTCTTCAGTCAGTCAGAGCCACAGATTTATTCCTCTGTCTAACAAAGATCCAGGGAAACACTCACCCAAACGTAGCTTTCAAACTTTAATCTGATCTTCATTAAAGATAAATACTAGCTGTGAAGAACGAAACATCCATTGAAGGATAAAACCATCTCAGTTTGGGTTTCTGTGTAAAGGTTTTCATCATTCATGCTGTTGTGATGAATGATGTTAGTGGCTGAGAGGATTTAAATTTGTTTCCTGTAACATGTGGTGCATCTTTGCATCAATTTTCTGACAAACATACCTGTCTTGTCGTGAGAAGCAGATCTACAGAGTTATTATTTATAAAGCTGCTGCTAAAGGTTAGTCAGACTCGTTGCTCACCCGAGCGCTGGTTTCACAAAAACACATGGAGCTTCCTGCAACAAAAACACAGCAAAAACATCCGATTCAATAAAGCAGCTTACTTCATTTGTCAGGAACTTAACTGAATTACCTCTACAGCGTGCCATCAAGTTTGGCAAAGACCTGCTAATGAGCCATTCATTCAACATTCTGGACAGTGCACTCAAGGACCAGGGTTGAAGACGCATTCTTTACATCATGCTTTTTTTCCTATAATTTTTTTAATTTATGTGCGTTTCTGCTCTATTCTGATTCCTTCACTTCTCAAACAGCTGTGATCAGTTCTAAAGAAACTTGATTCTGACTTTCTCACCATGAAAAACTAACATCCTAACTCTGATCTTCCACCTTTAACCCCTTTTCTTTCAATTGAATTGAAGGTTCAAACCAAGAATCTTTTACTATGAATTGGACCTAATATTTCTGTGTAGTGACTTGAAATGACATTTGTTATGAATTGGCACTTTATAAATATGACAAATTAAAAAATGAGAAAAATACTCAATTTGGGCTTTATTTGTCACAAATTCTATACTATATAATTTAGTTGTCACCTTCTGAAACTCTTAAAATAACAAAATTTGTGAGTTTATCCAGGGGAACATTGTTAGAAACACCTCAAGAATAGTTTCTAAATATAGTTTTGGTTCATTTAGCATCTTATTGTGAATTGACTTGATTGATTAAAATGTATAGAAATGATCCACAAATAAACAAATGGTGGAATGCTCCCTTCAGGTTGGAGGTGTGTCTTTACCTGGAGGAGTTCATGAGTGATGCAGGATAGAGCAGAAGATGGACCGACGGATTGGAGCTTCATCCATTAAGATGCTGCTTCAGTCTGTTGTAGTGAAGAAGGAGCTGCTTCAGCTCTTGATTTACTGGTTTGTCTACGTTCTGACCCTCACCTATGGTCATCTGGATCATGCCGTAACAGATCCAGATCCTGCAGAGACAAAGTAAAAAACAACAGTGACTGATGTGTGACTCATCCTTTTGTTGCAGAAAATGTGGCTCCTGCACCTCGAAGTTTCGTCCACATTTATATTTCAGGAAATCTGGAACAGTCAGCTCTCTTAATGTGTTCTCTGCCCCGGGCTCTTTCTATTGAACTCAAACTACCTCTTTACTGCATCATTTGCTTTCCTTTAGACGGCAGTATTCTCTCTTCTGTATACGTGTAAAATTTATTCCCTTTCATTGCAGCAATAACAAGAACGTCTCTTTGTAAAGTGGAAGCAGTAACAGTAGGACTCACGCTGCTCTGCAGGGATGGAAGAGGTCTTTTCTTTGCACCCAAACTGTGTTTACTCCCTGAAAAAAAAACAATTAACAAAACACATGAAAAAATAACTCACTGATAGTCGTTTGTTTCTGATTTATCTTGTACAAAGACCTGCAACGAATGCAAATCTTTTCTTTGCTGTATTATTTTTTTCCAGAACAGTGTGATCTGTGACTCTCTGTTGTTTTGTAATAAATAAATAAATGTCTGCAAGAACAATGTGATATTTTAAAGGTTTATAATGAAGGAGATCAGAAAAACAACTTTTCCCCCTCAGATTAACTCTGGTTACAGCTTGTCAGTAGGGAAAGGTGGAATACTTTGATTCATGGTTAAATCAACACAGTGGTGCAGAGGACTACCGGTCCTCTGTACTAGACATTAAAAGATATTTTACTGAGAGAAAATAGGGATGTGTGGTGTAAACAATACATTTATGAGGATTTGAATAAATGAAAAGTTTATTTTGGTATGAAACAAAAAAAAAACCAAACAGATTTTAACAGTTGGTTTATATAACTGAGAGGTATAAGTTGAAGTATATGCTTATTATACACCTATCCCTTTTACCTTAGGGAAACAAACAAACAAACAATAACCTAAAAGACCTAGTGCACTATACAAAAATAATAGTACCAATTCAAAATACGCAAGTTTTCATACTGTACTGAAAATTCTTTTGTTTTAATAAAGCAAACTAGAATGTAGCATAATTTCATACTGTTGGGACAGTTGTTCCAGATGTTTACTCCTTTAACTGAATATGGAACAATTTCATAAAAAGGGGCGTTTGGAGGGGTGCAGAATGAACATATATTTGAATTAAAATATAATAAAATATTGATTTTGATGGGCACAACGTTGGCATTATGTTTACATCTACCAGCCATTAGTGACACCATTGCAGGTTGCTCATTACAGTGAATGGTCCATTTGACACAGCGAGGCTGGTACTGTGAAAAATGGTGGAGTCTGCAAGTCAAGCAGCTGCTTCAGAGCAGAGCAGATTTCATTATCCTTCTCAGAAGAGGAGCGACAAGAGAAGATCAAAAACCAGAGTGATACGTCACGTGTCGGCAGCGAGCCTAGCATACCGACGACTGGGGGCCTTGTTCTGCAACTGCAGCATCCACACGCTGGATGTCACTACGGTCTATCTAACCTTTAACGTTCTGTTAGCTCTCTTCTCTGCCACCCATTTCTTTAATCAAATGAATTGTCTCATTACTTGGATGTGATTAAAACACGCGGCCTGTTTTATAAAATGTAGAGCTCCATCTGGTCCGAGTCCTTCAGTAAAATCCCAGCTGGTTGAAGCCGAGGCCGCTCACTGTAGAATAGAAACATCTTAACGCAGAGCTTTTTCCAATACGATTGTGAATTTCCTCCTTGCAGCATCCGGCCTCGGTAATTCAACAGCAGCCTGTGCTGCACAGATATGCAGACTGAAGATACGTTTGGTGGTAAGAATAGAGGAGTCTATCTGTAAGCTTCACACTTAGCAGACTTGTTTGTTTTGGTTGAATCTTAAAAAGGGAATGATTCCCTTAAGAAAGAAGCAAAGTTTTAGAAACAAACTTGAGGATTCTGTTATTTCTGTCACATAAATCAATGAAAAAGATTAGCTGCTTGTAGATTTCTTCACTTGGAGTTTTTAATTGTTTGCTTTGGGGAGGATGAGGACCTGGTCCTCAGAGATGTGACATTAAGTCACTGAGACTCCTTTCTTCTCTCCTCAGATGGAGTCACGCAGCCTGTTTGGTTGCCTCTTAAGGAGGAAATAAAAGATTTAGTGTTTAAATGAGGTCATCCATATAACGTCCAGCACTTTGACTTTGTCAGTAAAAGAAGCTGTTTGTCTGAGCTCTGATAAGGTCCGGGAATAAAAAGTGACATTGAAGATGAATGTGTCCCGCAGCTACCCTCGTCTATCAGTGGAGAACACATGAGAACACGAGCCTGGAGAACATGTCAGGGAGATATCTGTGCTGCCCTCTTCACTTGGAGGCAGAATTAAAGCTCAACCCGTTTGTGGCAAGGAGACGAGACAAGGCTGATTGGCAGAGGTGGAAAGAATACAAATGTGTTTTTAAAAAGAGGACAATGGATGGCCACAAGTGTCGGGCCAGCTTTTATCAGAAGGAGTTAAGAGACGAGCTGTCACAAGTTCGTCTGAGCTGCTGCAGCCAAGGGCCAAAGAACAGATGTTGGAGAGAAAAGCTTTCCACTACAGGCATTTTTCCTGAAGTGGCTCAGAGAGAAACAGGAAGACAGAACATTCTGGTTCCCAGATCATGCCATAAATTTGATTTCAAAAAAGCAATAAGAATCAGTTCACAAAAACAATTCTAACTGGTTTTAAGCTCAAACGCTGTCAGACAGCTGCTGTAGTGAAACAAAAAGTCTGTCCTGATTCAGGTAAAACAGGAAGTTCGCCATCGTTCAGATAAAACAAACTTTTACCAAATATATTAAGACAAGAGGTGTGGGAAACACGCGACACAGGCTGAAAAGTGACAAGGAGCATGATGATTAATGACAGTACTTTTGTCAAACCACTACACAAACAGACTTTTTTTTTAACACAACAAATGTAGCTTGGATTAAAATAACATGGAGGTGTTAACTGACCTGGAACAAGCTGAGCTTTCTTCTTTGTGTCAGTCCATTACAAAAGTGTTGATGTTACGAAGGCTAACATTCATTACAAAAACAAGCACCAAAATATTTTTTTTTCTAGCCCACTTCACTTTTAAACATTCTTTGAATGGGAATAAAACATTTTTAAGAAAACAAATTTATTATCCAATCAGTCTTTGGGGTTTTTTGTTTTGACAATTGAACATCCTCAAAATATCTTTCCTTGTTTGCATTTCGGGGCTGCCAGAGGTTACTACTGCTGAAGATAGTTAATCACAGTGGATCATCTGTTCCAGGATGACAACTAGTTTTTTTTTTTTTATTAACATATTATACGTATATAAATATATATTTTTTAAACTTGAAATTTAGTGCAGTTAAGATTTTTGATACCAGATTCACCTTCAGAACAGAAACTCTAATATAGGATCTTTCTAACCATCGTACAGTTCATGAAATAATCCGTACCTTTATAACATACAGTAGAAAAGTATAGAAAGAATTCAAAAGAACCTTCACAGATTTTATCAGAAGTTCATTAAAATAAGAACTTTTTGCATGGGGATACATGAATATGATTTTAGTTTTAATTTGATTTGATTAACATAATCAGACAGTCGGTCCAGAAGAACTGGTTGCATGTTTATAGCACTTTTTGTTCCAAAATTTATCAGACAGAGGTACAAATTATTAGACATAACAAAACATTCAGTTTCTTTAGAGACTTTAGCCATATTGTAATCCTGGTCTGTCCAAATCTGAACCTGTCTAAACTTAAGAGGGGTCAAAGATCAGCAGGATGAGATGAACTCTGACCCAGAATCACACTGTGTGTCTCGTCCTAACACTGCAAATCAATCAAACCCCGGCAGGCCGAAGAGCTTTGGGTCAAACTCCTCCATAGACTTGAGTTTCAGTGTGGCACCCCGTGTGAGGCCAGGATCCAGGTTATCATCAGGAATCATCACCACCTGCATCCCTGCTGCCAGAGCTGCCTTAACGCCATTAGGAGCATCTTCAAACACCAAACACTGAAGAAGGAAAACAAACAGATTTGATAAGATTCATTTCAGCCAAAGAAATTTTAAACTAACAGAACAGTGTGCTGGAGGTTTACAGCTCTGGAATATATTTCCAGAATCATCTCAGGCTCCTGAACACCTTTCAATCAAACAGTAGATGGTCAAGACGACCGACATCATCATGCTGTAAACTCCATAAGCCCTAGTGTCTGTTGGTTCCTGCCTATAACTGTGTCAGTGGTTTTAGTCTAACCACCTCCACCAGCTCTCTACAGACATCAAAGTCTGATTTATTCTTCTAAAACTGACTGATCCTCCTGTTGACCGCAGGTTGCCTAATACAGTGAATAGTCCATAATAGGGAGGCTGGTACTGTGGAGGGTGAAGCTGCTTCAGAGTGCCGGGGAGATTTTGTTGATCTTCTTGGAGAAGGAGCGACCAGAGAAGACTGGGGGCCAGAGTGGGTTTGGGTGAGGAATTTTCGCTGCATTGGAGCGCATGCGGGAGTCGTGAGCATGGCATCCCACCAGGTGGCGGCAGAGGAGGTTATGTGTCTGTTTGTTAACAACACAAAAACTTCAGGATGGATTTTGATGACATTTTTAGGGTAGGTTTAGTTCCCTGAATCCTGTTCTCATATTCAAGCCTCTTATAGGATCTTATGATCTATAGTATCAAATGCAGCTCTAAGACCTAACAGGACAAGTAAAGACACAAGTCCACTGTCTGAGGACACAAGAAGATTAGAAACTTTCACCAAGGATGTTTCAGAGCTATCATGATCTAAATCCTAACTGAAACTCCTCAAACATTATTACAGTTAAAATGATCACATAAAAAATGTATTTGACATGTCCAACAACATCAATCACAAAGCAAAATCTGCTTTGTACCAGACTGAAGCACTCAGACTGCGCAGCATAGAACGGATGATGTAGAGAAGTCTTTGTTCTTTCCCACCAGTAGCTGGAGTTCGTCCAGTTTGTTGCACAGTGAACGCAGATTAGATAGAATTATTCCAGGCAACGCAGTACGCACTCTGCATCTGATGAGACGCACAAGCGAGCTCTCCCCCTGTGCAAAGGTGTGAACACCTTCCACTACAATATCTGTAAATTCCGTTCTTTGAGAGAAAAATGTAGGAACCAAAGTCCCAGTAGCTCCCTGATTTGTAGGAGCTCATTCCTGGTGACTGCGGCACCTGGATGGACGGATGAATGGATCTATAACCGCCCGCTGAAGATCACCATTATCACCAAACATCTCTGTGTTTTTACTTAAAAATGCTGCTTCTGTTTGGAACCAGAACTCATGTCAGCTGTAAAACAGTAAATATAACTGTCATTCCAGCTGATATTTATAGAAAATACATTCCTACATTAGTCAGAAACACACTCCGGTGACGGGAGACAGAGTGTGTGTTTATATCCGAATGTTCGACAGCAGTGAGTAAGTAAATGACAGTGACAGATTGCTCGCTGTATTCTTTTAATGATCCTTCAGCCTGAGGGGTGTGAGTAAAGAATGTGGAACGTTTTTCCTATGATGTTGGAGCTTCATGCTGCTGCTGCTGTTATATGTGACTGTTCAGGTCCATTCAGAACAATTCTCCTCCTGAAGCCAACGTTTAATGACTAGATGTGACATGTTATTAACACGCTGCTGTGAGGATAAAGACGCTACACAAAGGAAACACACAACCTGAAGGTGTCAGGAAAACAACATGGCTACCAACAATCTTTCCAATATTTACCTGACTATTGTTATAATTATTAATATCATCAGAACCAGGTTCTACATGTTCCAAACCATTAGGAAGAAACCCATCCCAAGACTTTAACTGAAAGACCACCGTGCCTGGTAGACAAGTGTCGGGTTTCAGTAGCTCCTCCCACAATCTATCTAAAACACTTTGAACTACAGACGTCATCATCAAGAGAATTAGTTCCTGTATGTTATGTGGTGATGATGGTAGGTCTTGCATTATTATCTCTGATTCTTTTCATGCTATCTAAGACCTTTTTCATACTGTGAGCATTTCTTCAGTCAGCGCTGCTTTAAAGAGCAACTCACCCTCAAAACAGCTTTTTTCTGTTTATAAACTGTATTAGTGGGTCTTTACCAATGCAATCTTTCAGTTTCTGGGCATTTTTGTAGAGTCACATGCAAACTTGTTAAATTTCACACTCTTTGGTCTAAAAACGTTTTAGTGCTGCCCTCTTAGGGTCGAAAGGTGGCTATTGCATTTAAAATTTGTGATTGGCTGAAAGCAGTACATGTCTACATCACCAGCATCGTCTCTAAGACACGCCTCCTGGAGTATAAACTCTCTCAGACACACTCGCACCCGCTCGCCCGTTGTTTTCAGCTTCTCACCAAAGAGCTGCACACAGGAATTTAGAGCAACCGACCAAAAACTACAACAGAGAATAAATAATATCATTAAAAGAATAATTAAATTAGGGCAAAGACTTCCCTGCAGTGGTTGTGATTGTGTGGATGTGATTTATAAACGTTATATTCTCATCGTGCTCTGGTTACCTCTCTGCAACACGGCAGAGTCACACTGGAGATAATCTAAACACAGAAGTGCGACATGTCAATCACAGCTCAGCTGCTACTCCCTCAGGGTCCTAAGTGACGCCTACTTTCAGCATTTTTTTAAACAGCAGCTAGTAGGCAGGAACCCCCTCATTTAGAGGGGGTTGAGTTCCTCTTTAAAGAGCTGAAAACCAGGCTGGAAGGTTGTTCTTCCATTTAGACCTGTAGAATCCTTCAGTCATGGAAGGTCTGCAGCAGAATGTTTCCAGAACACTTTACGTCCAGCATTAGTGATGAAACTAAAAGATTAGCTTGATGCTGTTTACTGAAATTAAATCAGCAGGTGGTTCCAAAACATTTCATTTCTCCAAGGCTCTGGGCTCTGCACAAACCCTGGTGTAGAACATGTTCTTTAAAGACTTTCTACAGTGAAACAGCTGTTCCTCCTGCTGCTGCAGCATGTTGGTGATATGACATCTCCGTGTTACGGGACAGAAAGGCCCACAGGACTGAGCACAGCTTGAATCAGACGGTGTAAAGCAGCGTCTGACCACTGAGCTGCGCCACAGACTGAATATAATCCTGCAGCACCGTCATTTGGCCCAGTGTGTAAAAAAAAGATCACTCTAGAACATTATTAGAACATCTGAATAAGGCTGAGCTCTGCAACCAAAGAAAAGAAATTCAGTTTATAGTTCAGAACAGAAAACTGTTGCTCTATTAAAGTGAGAAAAACCCACGAAGGTCCCTAAAACAACTGAAACTGACTAAAGTTAGAATAATCATAATCTTTAGTCAGTTTCCAGTTATTTCAGGGACTTCATGGGTTGTTCTCTCTTTAATAGAAGGAACCAACAGTTCAGTCTGAGTCTGTACCAGAGTTAAATATCTGAAGACTTTATATGATTAATGTTCTCTCTCTCCTTATAAGTGTGTCAGAACTAGTTTAAGGTCAAGTTTAATTTGTTTTATTAAAACTTCTAAGCAAAGATGAAGAGCACCAGGAGATTATTTGATCTACAGAACAGCTTTAGAACCACACAGAACAAGAACATAAAGATTACAGTTATCTCTATCGGTGGAACCGAATGTGGAACATGAGGCTAGGATTTAAAAATCACATTTCATTTTAGCTGAAAGTGGAATGGACCAACAAGTCCTGCCAGAGGTTAGAGAAGGCTGGACTGAAGGACTGCACAAAGGCCAGGGTCTACCACATCACACAAGACCTGGACTGAGGGACTACACAGAGGTCAGGGTCTGCTCCAGGCTGTAGGTCCTGCAGTCAAATTAGGAAGCTCCACCAGGACCGGTGCAGCATGACAGGGCGAAGATACTGTGAACTTCCAGATCCAGACAGTCAAGCAGTTGATGCTAATCAGCCTGATATAGTTGTCAACAACAGAAGATGGCAGAAGTGAGATGAATCAATCTCAAACAATAAAAACATCAAGACCAAAGATCATGAGAAGCTCAAGAAAGTCCAAAGACTGAAAGAGGAAATAGAGAAGTTGTGGAATGTCAAGGCCTCAGTGGTACCAGCGACCTCGACACAGTGTCTCTAACAGATTCCAGGAACAACAACACAGATCTCTGTACAACAGAGTACAGTTCTAGATAAAATCCTCAAGCTTCTGGGCCTCAGAGGACCTGAGCTTGAAGCAGAACAACTGCCTATGTGGAAGAAGGATGAGCAGAAAGGTTTTCCAAACTACCACATCGAATCAGGTGTTTGCCTTGGAGACGACTGTATCTAGACAGTACCAAGTCCTGAGTATTAAGAAACGACGTACATGATGTCTAATCATGTAAATGGGAACGCTAGAATAAGACAGATGCTGCTCCTTCTCATCTCTTATGACTGTAGGTGAAAAATTAAAAATGGTTGAAGGTTTTTCAGTAGTGTTTGGATGTGTTTCTATCCTCTTCCCCTTTCTGCTTTACTTCTTCTCTCCATCTTGTCTCTGTTGCTTGTCTTACGCTTTTCCTTTGCTACAGAGTGAAAATCAGAGTGATGCATCAGTCATTCATTACTCCTCTGCACACTGTGACGATTTCCTGTCTGAGCTGCAGTTTCATGTCTCATTATGAAAAATGGCAGCTTTAACTCTGCCGTACTCCAGATTAATAAATAAATAACTCAGGTCTCTCAGCAATCTGGAGTCTGAGACCCAGGAAGACCTGTCATTACAAGGAATTACATCTACTACGTCCATCAGATTTACGTCTTGATTTGAGTCTTTAATGATCAAATGATAAAAATGTTTCTTCTTATAAATTTAATTGAGTTTTATTTGTATAGCACTAAATCAGAATCAGTTTATTTCCAGGTATCATTTGAAGGATTTTGTCTTGGGTGAAGGTGCACAAAGAATAAATCAAAGTAAGAATAACATGCATAACTAAACAGCAATATTTATATAATCAAAGCATTCATGCAATAGTGAAAAGTCTGTTTTACAAAAGCTGTAAGTTGCAAATTAACCTGGGAGACAATGGGGTGGGGGTTGATATGAGTTTGTTCAAATAACACATATACAGAGTTCTACTGGGTTCTGCTCAGTAGGCCAGTAGCAGAGGGAAAGAAATGGTTCCTGTGGTTGGAGGTCCTGGTCCTGATGGACTGAAGCTTCTTCCAGATGAGAGTCTGAAAGATTTTCTGTCTATGGTGAGAGGAATCAGCCACAATCGTTACTGCAGGTTTTAGAACCCTAGAAGTGTCCAGGTCCTGGAAGTGTCCAGGTCCTGAAGGGAAGGAAGGTTGCAGCCAATCACCTTCTCAGCAGAGTGGATGATATGCTGCATTCGGTCCTTGTCCTTGGCTGAAGCTGCAGTGGACCAGATGATGATGGAAGAGGTGAGGACGGACTCTGTGATGGAGGTGCATAAATGCACCATCATCGATGTCAGGAGGCTGAATTTCCTCAGTTGTTACAGAAAGTCAATCCTATGTTGAGGGAGCTGATTCTTCATCTCCCACTTAAGGTCCTGAGAGATGGTGGTCATGAAGCAGAAGGAAAAGTCCTTCACCATGCTCTCTGGAACCAGCCTGGAGACCTAGTATCAGCTGGCTGTACACTACTATATAGCAGACATGCTAACCTCAGTATATTCCTGCTAACAGGCTAAAGGCCTTCTGAATCTAGTTTAAGTTCTGACTCAGTGGTTTCTTTTCACTTTTTAACAGGAATACTGAATCCAGAGCCACAACAAAACCCAGGAACCAGAACAGTGTGAGAGTGTGTGTGTGTGTGTGTGTGTGTGTGTGTGTGTGTGTGTGTGTGTGTGAGAGAAGCTCTACAGACTGAAAGAACTAGATTTCAGTCTGATCTGGAGCTCTTACCTTCTCTGGAGGAGCTGGGGGGTTGAACCTGCGAGCACACACCAGAAATGAGTCAGGCTGAGGTTTCCCATTCTTCACCTCAGGATCATCACCCAGAACAATGTGATCAAACAAAGCAAAGAACTGTGTGTGCATGCTGGTCTTCAGTCTGAAGGTCTCAGCAGCTGAGCTAGTAGCCACCGAAGAGGGGACATGGTGCTTCTTCAGGTGCTTTACCAGTTTCTCTACACCTGTTGGAAAAAGGTCCAGTTCAGGTGCTGCTAAACATGAGAAAAACCTGTAGAACATCTTTCTGGCTCCAAAGCTGTTCTTGGAGTTCTTTATATTCGATGTTCTATATTTCAGTTCAATTAATTTTATTTATAAAGCAACAGGTCAGAACAAAAGTAAATTCAAGGCAGTTTACAGAAACGTGAATTCCAGATGCGAAGTTAGCATAATGAAAACAATTCAATCACTTTTTCTAGAACAGTGCAACACAAGAACAAACTATAGATCACCAGTGTTAACAAGAGAACAGAGCTTTTAGAAAGAGAGACAGGGACGTATTAAGAAGTTTACAAAGAGGACATAAAGTTCAAATAACAAAGAGATGTAAAAGAGAAAGCTGGAGATCATCACCTCTGGGATGAAAAGAGGATCCTGCATACTGTTCTTCACAACCTCAAAAGATTGAGTCTTCGGATTTAGTAGCTCTCCCTTGTGCACCAGCTCTACATTCATGTGGGGCCTGAGCTGCAAAGCGCGGTCGGATACTTTAACGTTTTCAACCCAGCGGTGCCTGACGAACTTCAGCATTGCAGTGCTACATCAAAATTCTCCTGGCGAGAGGGGCAGTTATGAAATGACTAGTACAGGCTCAACAGGGTGTGTTCAATTTCCCAGCTTGCAGCTTTTGCACCATCTTGAAATGTGTAATAAACACGTGTACCGCATGAACCAACGCTGAGAAACACCTTGTCCAACTGCTAATGTATCTCCTATTGAGTCAGTTCAAAAACTTTCCAGTTAACATGTGGCCCTTCCATGGACAGTTGCAGGAGGTAGCGCAGCCTGCTCTTGAATAGAACATTGATCAGTTTTTAACTATATTGAGTGCTGATGAGTGCCCCAAAAATTCAGATCTAATGTATTTAGTTTTGACCTGTGGTCCATTTCACAATCTAACATGAAAGTCCATTTGTTTCAACTGCAAATGTTTGTTAAAACTTTCGTCAAATAACAACATATGCTGTTTGTTGCTACACCTTCTTCAGTATCAGCATCTTAAAATATGGGGTTAGTCCATGTGCACACATAACTGCATTTTTTCTCACCACATGCAAACATCCTACCAATTTGACTGTTGGGAAACATTGCTGGAAAAGATGAGCTAAGCCGTCTAATAATTTGTAAGAGTAGTAGGAGTTCATTACTTTTAATGTCCACAATACTTCAGCTGAGAACTTCTGATGCTGTAGATGCATCCAAGTTTGGCTGTCTTACCATTGAAATTGCAGCCGCCGCCGCATCAACGACTGTCTGTGTCTGAGCAGACTGTAGGTGTGAAGACTCACCTGGCAGGAGTGCAGCAGAAGGAAAGATTCTTTCTTGGATTCTCCTGCTTTCACTCAGAAGTTCTTCAGCTGTCATTGGAAGCTCCAGGGCATCTCTGATAATCTGAGCAGCATCCAGAGCCTTCTTACCCATCACGGATGACTTCACATCCCATGTGTACTGCTTTCCAAAGCGGTCACAGATCTCCTGGAAGGACACGGTGTAAAGTCGCTCTGTGTCTGCAGAGAGAAAAAGATCAACCAGCTGATGAGATGTATCTCAGTTTAAGAGAACATACAATACTGAGAAGACCTTTAATTAATATTAATATCCCTGAATGGTTAACTTTTTAAATGAAAGCCATCAGTACACACCAAACAATATTTAAAAAACTAAATAAACATATTGTAACACCTTTGAGGATTATATAAATGAACAAATATACAATTATTATGGTAGGATGATCAGTAGATGCTATCGTTAAATTCGGCACCGGCCTGTCTGAAAATATAAATAATATTAAATATAAATGCCCCAAATTCATACAGGTCGCATGTGTTATGACGGGCTCAGTGAGGGTCAAGTCCTCAGTTTATTCAGTCACCAAAACCAACTTATGTAGTAAATATTTGCCGCTTGTAACATTCATTGATATTTGAAATGTAAGCCGAATTAATCCAAAGAACATACAGTGTATTAGAAAAATAATGTGTTAGAGTTACTCTGTGTTACGTACGTTTTCTATAAAATTACTATAAAATGCTACTTTTCCTACAAAGTTTGTAATGAGAACTCTTGAAACCGTTCCATTTAAACTGAGATTCTCACTCAAAACAATACAAGGTCTAAATTACACATCTCTAAACATGTTTACATACCCAGCAACAGTCCATCCATGTCAAAAATGACATAGCTTACAGGTTTGTAGCCGTTGTTTGACACAGACATGTTTCACTAGTGAAAAGTTTCGGACTTCCGGGAGGGATGACGGACAACAAAAAACTAACACGGAGATGCGCAATAAAACACTAACAACGGTTAAAACGTCTCAATATCACTTATATATCATACAAAACTGCTTAAGCTAAAGACATAACAAAACGTATCACAAATAAAAGGGCGTATTTAAATACCTGCATTAGCCAGTTTAGGGGATACGTTCAGTTGGCCCAGCGCAAAGACTTATGGGAAACGAAGTTCAATTCAGGTTTTATTTATCTTGGAGAGTTTTTTTTTTATATCCCAGCCAGAGTCACTCTAATCAGAGATATTTATCAAAACTCTTAATGCATTATTTTTGTTCAGTATTACATAAATAAGCTTTATTTATCTAGCCATCACAATACAATTAGGCTAATAAATGGAAATTTTTCATTATTTTTAAAATAGTCAAATTTTGAAGTCACAGTTAGATAAAAAGTGTTGATCAAACTGATATGAAAAAATCCAACTGATATTTAGTCTATATATGTGTTACTCAAATGTAATTTTTAGTTAAACTTTAAAAAACACATTGTTACATATTCACCGTCTCAAGTGCTCTAGCAGAAAAAATCAAGTGCTTATGGAGAAAAACTGGTTTTCAAGTTCAGCCGCTTCACCTAAAGGCCCTTTTAGCTTCTTTTAACAACACTGTTAGACATGGGAGGGCTGCATACATCTCTAACCTCATTTCAAACAGCAAAGGAAACCCCAAGGTGTTGTAATACCATCAGTGACATTGTTTCTCCCCTCCCTCCTGCTGTTCTTATTTCCTCAAATGAGGACTGTGAAAAATTTATAGCCTACTCTATTGAAAAGATCAGAACTGTGAGAGGTTTGTTGTCTCTGTCAGCTGTCTCACTGTCTGTCCCTTGTCCAGCCCGCCATACAATTTTTAATCAGTTCACACTAGCTTCCTTACTAGAGTTGACCAACTCTATATCTAGGATAATCAGTTCAATGAAGACAGCTTTGCTCCCTTGATGTACTTCATACCTCCTTATTTAAAAAGGTCTTCCAGTCTATTTGTCCCTGCGTGCTCTTTGTAATTAACTCCTCCCTGCTGTCTGGTCAAGTCCCAGTTAATTTCAAGAATGCTGTTATCCATTCATTTCTGAAAAAAACCCATACTTGACCTACCTCAAACCTGCCATTTATTTCCAAGATCCTGGAAAAAGATGTTGTTCAACTTACATTTTTGGATAAACATGGCATCCTTGAACTCTTTCAGTCTGCTTGTCACTGGACTCATTCCACAGAAACAGCCCGAGGAGTCACTAATGACATTCTGATGCAGAGTTATGCAGGACATTGCTCCGTCCTCCTGCTGATAGACTTGACCTCAGGGTTTGACACTGTCAATCATCATGTCCTGCTTGTCAGGTTGAAAGACAGGGTTGGGGTATCAGGTTCATTTTAGATTGGTTCTCCTCATCTATCTGAAATATCTTTCTCTGTGTTTTCTGCTAAATTCTTCCTCTTTAATCAATTTCAGTGTCAGCAGCAGCTAAAAATACATCTTGTTAAATTGGCTTTTATGTAGTTTGATCTCTTTTTATATGTCATATACTGTTGTTTTAACCTGAAGCACTTTGTGATTTTTATCTTGAAAGGTGCTATATAAATAAAGTTTTACTTACTTATGCTGTGTTAAGAACGAGACACATGTCATCAGTCATAGACATATACGCAAAGCCCAGATGACTCACCACTGCTGCCAATGGAGTCAAACATCTGCAAACAGCAGCCATCTTACCACAGTGAGCTCTCTCACTCAAGACTGTTTATGGTCCTCAGATTATTAAAGATACCCTGGAGCTTACTGAAAAATGGGTACTGGAACAAGGCAGAAATGGACAAGAGGAAAGAACAAGACTCTGCTGGAATGCTTCTATACTCAAGTCAGTCAGAGTGGTTACACTCAAAGAATGTGGGAACGTTGGTTACTTCAAAACCCACCGTCGACACTAACAGCCAAACTACTAACAACTATTACAACTTGAGATTGACAAGGTACAACACGACATGCTACGACAAGGGGAGCCAAGACACAAGGTCAACTCCCCATTCAGACACTGGGTACAAAACCCCAAAAACTATAGCACTGGAAGAAACAACTACTGACTTGAAAGATAAGATCCTACCAAGAACACCAGACAACCCTGACACCAATTACAGAGGCTTTGTGAAGTACCATTAGAACGTCTCCTAGAGGATGTGACTGCAGCATCCCTACATCAATCATTACACTGAAACCAATAAGCTGATATACACTTCAGCAGCAGTGATTCTTGAAATGTTTGGCTATCAGAAGAGCAACCATGAGATAAACTAGCCACCATGGAAAATAAGGTTGGAGGCTAAAATCAAGGCTGCACAGGGAGGAGTGAGTCAATAGACAGAGGCCCAGAAAGGTGCAATGAATAAACAAGTACCCAAGAGATATGACCAGATGCCCATACCTGCAGCTCTGGAAACTGCTAAACAAAGGCACCTTGGCCATTCACTTAGGTACACAAATGATAACAAAACCAGAAGAATAAAACAAGCTGTTCTCGACTCAACAAGTGAAAGTGTATGCTCAGAGGCAGGGTTACATTACCAGAGCATATCCACCAAGACTAGACAAGGCTCTGAGAGAGGACCATAGAAACCTCCCTGAACATAATTCAGTCACTATCACAGTAGCAGACATCAAGAGGTTCAGCTGGATCAATTGAACATTCTTTTAGGAAGAAATTTTACTGTGAGAATAGTCTCCCAAAGTCTGAGAGGACAGGAAAGAGACACAAACAAACACAGATGGATTTGTGCCAGTTGTCATGTCTATGGAAAGATAAACAGAGATAAAGTTAATAGCAGCAGTAATAATAAATACAAACACTGAGAGTAAAGACAGCAGATTATGCTGCTAACAATGACACTTGTACAAGAGGGCGTGCCCTGAAGATACACACAAACACACACACCTGTTTACACTCACATTAGATGCTCCTCAGTTCTCTGTGACTGATCAGTATCACCCTCAGCTCCAATTTCGTGGCCAACCATTTGTCCTGAGTGAGATATCAGCAGTCACCATTTTAAATGAGGAAGGGTGATATGAAATGCTAATTCAGCAACAAAGATCAATGCTGGGGAAGAAAATTTTGTACCTGTTACAAACTGTTGTCCTTGAGTCCTGACAGATCACTTCTCAGCAAACAGAGGGTTTCAGACTGAGTCCAAAGACACAGAAGGTTCTCTTCTGGAATCCTGTAAAATAAAGTGTGTTATACTCCTTTCATTTTGGAAAGATGGCAATAACACAACTATGCCAGGAGCTGGCCTGCTGTAGTGTGATGACTAAAGCTTAATGTTTCGTCTTGGCATGATCTCAGAAGACATTTTACTTCCTGAGGTGTGTTCTTCATGTTCTCCTCAGAGGTCCTGCAGATTTTTCTTAATCTTCTCATCTAGCAAGAGGTCCTATGGGGGTTTTCTTCATGTTTTCCTTCGACCAGAGGTTTTAGTTTGTTTCCCTCAACATTCTAAATCATGAAGATAAAAAAAATCTTCCTGATAAAACACTATCAACGCTATATTTCTACTCGTACTGAGTTGTTCCAATCCAGGGTATAAAAGCACAAGATAAAACCTGCTGAGATCAGCTCTCAGCAAAGTTTAATGTATGTTTTAAATAAAATGCATCAAGTCTTACCAAATAGACCATTTTATGGACCTCTGGTAGGAGTTCTAAAAGGCATCATGTACTTTGGAGTGGACTGTTGATGCATGTGCCGTCTGTCATTAAACTAACAGCATCAGGGTACCGAAAAGGAAAATCCTTCTCTACTGGATTTTAAATTCTTTGTTTTTTCAAAAGCAGTAACATCCCTCTGTAATCCTGAAGAGTTCTACATCTAAAAGCTGACTCAGTAACCAATCAGAAGACAGAATCTATAATCTATGTGTAGCAGAGTCTTCTAGTTAAACTGGTAAATCAAAATTCCTGAGAGCGAAACTTCTCGAGGTCCGGTCCTCTGTCTCCCATCAGTCAGTGAGGAAAGCAGGACATTACTCTTGAAGGTGTGAAATCTTGTTTCACACTACACTGAACAAAAAATGGCCACTGTGCCAAGGTGGGAAGCTCTGCACCTGAAGTGATTGCAAACCAGGAAGCTGGAATTCACCATTTATCTCAGTGCTTAGAGCTTTCCACCTCAGAATTTTGCAGCGTTTATGGTGCCTAACTTATAACGAATACCTCAGGGGACATCAGGACCTTAAAAAGGAGTTTGTTTCCTACCCTGAGAGGAAATGTTATTACTTTTGCTGAGTCATGAATAATGGATGGAGTTACTACCATCTCTTGGGTGATAACTACAACAATCAGCATGCAGAGAGAAGCTGAAACAGAAGGCATGAAAACCAAAAAGAGATTTCATCTTTACAAAATCCTCTGGATGAAACAGCCTCAGACACCCCCTCCTCATTACCCACCACAGAAACACCTCTTCACTCTCTAGACACACATCTTGTCTGTGTGCACATGCATCCACCTGGACAGAGCATGTTCTCACAGCAGGAAAGACTTTAGCTGGCGATGTGGAGGGTCACAATATCAGCAGCAACTAAGGGATTTTTATACTGCATAGATGGATCTCAAGAACATCTTTCAGGCAAGTTATTGTATTAGAGCAGCTGATGAGACTAGAGAAGCCCTTTTGACTGTATTAGAATAACAAGCAGGTTCAGGAGGAGACTACTGCAGTGTAACAGCTCCCCCACATGGCAGTAGCTGGTATTACATTGCTGGTCTGAACTCCAGGCTTAAAAGGACATACCTTCACATCAGATGGAACCCCTGATGTTCTTATAGGTAGACACTCAGAAAAAGCTGTCATACACACACCTATAGCAGTGGAATTATTCCTGATGTATAATTATTCCTACACATTACGTGATCTGGATGTGTTTGGTTTTATCTGTTTTGTCATTAGATGACATGCATTCAGACCCTTTAGTGCTGAGATGCAGCTAAACCAGTTGTAATTACTTTGGGGTTCCAGTAGGGGGAGTAACATTCCTTTTCATCACACAGACAAGTGAAAGCAAGAGCTGTGTTCTGTTTCATTTCACCAACATTACTTCACCATTTCCTTTTCTTGTCATGTGTCAGTCTGATAATCACTGATTATCCCATTATTTCCACCTGTGAGCAGTTACACCTCATTACCATCTACATCCCTTTATTAGGGGAGTGAGTTCATTATTAGTGCTAGTCTGTCATATGGTTTAGAGCTGCACTCACCAGGACTTTCCTAAAACCAGTAACCTGTTTGCCTCCCAGGCAAAAATCTAATACTTGCATATGTAAACCAGAAGTGACATTGGTTTGGTTATTGCTTTACTAGTTCTGAATTAAGGGTTCGCCAAACAAAAAAAAAAACAAAAAAATCCTGACAATATGGTCCTATTATAATTCATTTGGTGATATTTCAGTTTAATTGTTTTATGTTTAAAATTAAAGTGAGGGGGGATGATATCCTACCAAAAAGGATCAGTGAACCTAGTTTGCATTAATAGTATTTGTCCAACTACCTTTATAGCCTACTTTGGTGATTTAGTATGGAATAGATGTGCCCTTGCACCCCTAAAAGAAAGTGGTGTTTTGTTTGTTTTTTTAAATCAGTAACCAATTATAGTCAAAAGTTACTTTGAACTACATTTGAGCATTTAACCTCTACAAAAAAAATAAAATAAATAAATATAAGGTTGTCACATCTTGGTGCTTTTGAAGAACTTCCCCTTTTCTTAAACTTAGCTCCCCAAAGAACCTTAAGCAGTAAGAAAAGGTTCAACAGAGCAGTTAAGGAAGTTTTATTTAGTGTATCACAATAAGCCTTTTGTCATTCCAGAACTCCCACAGCATTTTCTGGAAGGAGGATCTGACTGACCAGCAAGACTGTAACCAGGAGAGAAGCTTCAGTTTGAACCAGAACACCAAGAACTAGAAGGGCCACATATTAAAGAGGAACCATGAACTCGGATTTTATTTGAATGGGAGGATCTCAGTCATTGTGAATAGCAGCTTGTACTGAAGCTGGAGACACTTTATGGATCAAGCAAAGAACTGAAAGAAAAATCAGGACAGGAGTTCAGAGACAGTAGTCTATCTAAAACTTAAACAACCTATAGATTAGAGGTGAGACTTCTTACCAAGTCAGGTTTCAGCCAAAGATGTAGTTTACACCATCCCATGAGAACTCTCACAGGTGAGAAGGTTTAATGCTTTTAATCCCATAACATGCAGATTATGTTGATTAAAAGTCTCAGTTCAGTAGTTGGAGTCTGTAGTTCCTCATTAAGCTGTTAATTTTAAAAAGGGAGAGGGAAAGTTCAGTTAGATGGTTAAAAGTCACAATAACCAGTATCACTTTAATCACTAATGAGTTTCTCTCAGATTTAGAATTCAAGGCAGTTAAAGGTCAAATGGTAAAAGCCTTTAGCCGACTATTTAGAATTAGTTTCTCCTTATTTTGTAGTTTGTCAAGAGCTACTGCGGCAAACATTTTAATTTGTTCAACTTTTCCTACAAACCTTCACGTCAAAAACTCACAAGTGTAGCTTAACTTTTCAAAGGAGGATTTTAGAGACAACCTTAACAGACTGTTAATCCATTTAACATTTTAACAAAAGTCCCACAATAAACTTAAACATTTTATATGAACTTACTGTCAGCATTTTTAACAGTTTCAATTGACTGGATCAATAACACATTTTGGTGAAGAATCACTGAGGGATGTCTGTAAAACAGAAAAATAAAAGTTAGCATTAAAATAGATGTTCAAACATTTCACTCTTGTTCTTACCTCCGTGTCTCAGCTGCAACTCATTTACAGCTCACTGATGTTTGTACACAAGCCTGTAGAAAGTTTTTTTTTTAAAGCCACATTTGTTAAACATGACTGAATAACTTCATATTTCATGGGTAAAGTCATCCATATTGTTAAATTGAAATATTTTGTACATTTGCACAAACCACAGCTTAAATTGACCAAGTTCAAATATAAAACTATAACAAACCTTTTTCAAGGCAGGCTGTCGGTGCACACACCTCACAAGGACCCAACCAACTCCTATTGTTCCACTCATAAAGTAAAGCTGCAGCTCTCAGGTGAGTTTTTAAAGTCTTCATTATGCAGATGACACAGCTGTTCCACATTAAGCTTCATTAGAACCTTCTTCAGAGGAGTTGGTTACAGGGGGCAGTATGCACCTTAACATTGGTTGCTAACTGCTGTTAAAATAAAAAAGAATCAATCCATAGAGATTCCATTGACTTTCACCTTCTCATTTGAAAACAGGAGTGTTATAGTATTTGTAATGAGTATTTTTTTTTAAATGTGGCAGAAAGAATGGGAAGGGGAGCATAGATATTAGTTCATTCTGGTAGACAACCATCAACCTCTTGTTGTAGAGATGAGGACATTGTGGCCTTGAGGTTTGGGATGGGTAAGCATGTAGATGGGTTGTATGAGTGTTTTGTTGTCATGCAGTAAATACAGGAGAGAAAGGCAACAACTTTTTATAGAACTGGCCGGTTGGGGTTTATCTTCTTTTTCCTTTGAGTCATTTTTTTCAACTGATCTAAAGCCTGAAGAAGTGTACGGTTCAATTATTAAATTTTTCCACCACACTGGCATTTATTCAAGAATATAATGTAATAAAGATACTGTGACAATGAAGGGCAGCATTGTGCATGCCAGCTCATAGCTTGCTGTAATCCCATTAGAAGAAGAAGAACAGGAAGCACCACTGACAGGAAATAGAATCAAGGTGGGTTGAGTGGGGACAATGGTCAGTAGAGTAAAAGCTAGAACGTTGGAAGGACTTTGGAAAGAGTTTAGTGATGTGTTGTTGAGGGTTTGCAGAGAGGTGTTGTCCAACAACCTGTAAGGTCCAGTATTGGTATTTTTCAGCAGATTAAATAATCAAACAATCATTTGGGTGTGAGCAGTAGACAGGATTTATTATTATTATTATTAGCAGGGCTAGATCTGGTTTTTACCAGGTTAGCAGTTTATCAGTTCACCACCAGAGGGAGACAAAGACAGCAGCTCAGGAGGGTCTGACTTTATCAGATTCAGGTCTTGTGTTTTACCAAGGGCTGCTGGGAAATAGAGTTCTAATAATGAAACAGGAACTTTAACAGTTTAAGCTGAAACTAACAGTCTATCTGAATAAACGTGTTTGTGTTGTTTATCTCTATTTGAACTCATTTTAACGGACAGAATAAAAACCAGACGAAAGATGGAAATATAAACTAACAGGACAAACTTTCCACTCTCCAACAAGAAGTGATGACGGTCTGTGTAAAGCTTCAACAATCATGTAGATGTTTACTCCTCCTGAACAGAGTCTGAAGTTCCTGATTTCTAACTGAGTGCCAGATGTCATAAAAATCTGTTTATATTTTGAATTTTTTAGGCTTCTCTCTGGTTTATAGTCACTCATTGAACAGTAGATGTTCGAACTTACAGGCCTAACTTACCAGATGAAACCTGTTTCTGTCCAGAAGCTGAAGGCTCAGGTGGCGCTCACCTACTTGAGGACAACCTCTTCAGCCTGGATGATAAGCTGCAACTAACTTCTGTTTTCAAATCACAGGATGTCAAAAACCAGGACAGAGTTTTCAGACACTGTTTGGAAGAAGTTGGACTTTTTCCAGAAGATACGCAAAGATTTTTGACTAAAAGTTTCTGTTGACAGACGCTGACCATCAGTGCGGACACAGCTACAGTGGAGGTGAACAGACAATAGAAAATGAGGACTGACGCTCTGTGGAGCTTCTACTGTCCACAGGGGATGTTGTGGACACAGACACCAAGATGTGGGGGCCTGTCTTAGAGACAGGGAAAGTCCTGGAAACAAAAACAGAACTTGAAGACACAAACTGAGACACTTGATGGTCCTTTCTGCTGAAACGTGGACATACAGCTAATGTAGTTAATTAATAAAGCTTTTTAATGTTTAAGTTTGTTATTTAATACTATAACTTTTATATTGATCATGTATTTTATATTAGGATACTCTTTATCAATTTATAGTCTTATTTCATTAAAATAGTTTGAGTTCTGGTTTTTAAAGCAGTTTGGGGAAGTTAAAAAGTCTGTAAAGGATCTGAAACCATGTGAGAAGGTCTTGTTTGTAATAAAGGGATGAGTCAGCACATTTCCAGGTAACACATACTTTATAAATAACTAATGATCCACTGATGATTAAATCTGATCAATGATCAGGATGTTCTGCTGATAAACAGTCTAAAAACATCAACTTTCATTCATCAGATCTACTAGAAAACAGATGAAGCAGCTGATTGAAACAGCTGTTGTGTTTTAAACAGATCTGAACATGTGATCATATGTGAACATGAACACGGCTCCGTCACGCTGCTGCAGCTTTTTATAACCTCACATCACTTTCTGTTCAACACAAACTCATATAGTTCAGACCTTTCAGAGGTCAAACTTCATCCTGATCAATGATCAAAGTGTTGCAACAGTTTTCATGGATAGAACTCGGTAAGTGAATCAGAACCAGGACCCAACAGAACCGAAGCTGTCAGGTGTGAACCCTGGAGGGAGAGACAGATCTGACTGGATCTGTTTCAACATTCAGAGGAAGTCAATGTGACTCTGACACCAGACACAAAAATCACATCCTGTTACTTCTGACTCGTTTTTATCATCACATGTACTTTGTGTTATTAATGGCTGCTGATCTGTGAGGAACTTTTCTGTATATTGTAACATTCCTCTGTGGATTCACAAGATGATCAAAGTTTTTATGACAAATACAAGAACAAAATAAAAATGAGCTGTTGGATCAGGAAGTCTCAAATGAGTCACTTCCAGCAGTTCACTTTCACTTTTCACCACGTTGTGTCACAACAGATTTTCTCCGCGTAAACCTCCACCTTCAGGTAAGAAAAGCAGTTTGAATATTTGTCTGATTATACTCCACTGTCAGAAGCTCAGAAACAGCACAAATCTGATGCTCCATAGTTTGAAATGAACAGACTCTCACGTAGAACTAAAGTAGGACGAAGGAGGTTCAACGTGTCCTCCATATTGTGTCTGTGTGAGCAGAATCTGTGGAATAAGAGCAGCAGCAGAGTTAGTTGATGGTCAGCAGCTGAACACAGAGTGGTTGTTGCTGTGGAGATCAACTTCCTGATAATTGAAGCAGCTTTTACTGCCTGAATCAGCTTGTGGAGGAGACGGAGCTGAGCCGCTGCTCTTCACACTAAATGCAGGATGAATTCTGCCAGACAGCCGCTGGATTGAAGCTCCGGCTCTTGTCTTTATATTCAACTGCAGCACAGATCAGAAGGAGACTTACTGTTTACCGCTGGGGCTGCTGCTTCAACATCTGCTTCAGATTAAGGGCCCGATTTATTAATATTCCAAGTAAAGAGAGCAAAATTGTGTGTGCGGCAAAAATTTTGGGCCAAGGGCGTGTTCCTGATTTGTGGGTGATCTACTAAGATTAATTGCACAATTGATTAATGCTGCAAACTGAAATATTTGAATGAGGATTTTGCCTGCGCTATTCCCTCGCCATGGAAGTAGAGCAAAAAATGTGTAAACGCAAAATGAAATTTGAGCTATTGGAGCTTCAAATATTAGTGGAAGAGGCAAACAAAAATGTTGTTAAGCTGCAGCAAAGACATCTCAGTTTTATCCAAAGGGCTGCAATATGGAAGGGAATCTGTGAAAAAGAAGAACAGCAGATGAGGTCAAGAAGAAATAGCCAGATATCAAATAGAGAACCAAAGAAAAGGTTTCTCATGATAAAACCTTAGTAAATAAGACGAGTGGGGGGCCTTCAGAGGAGATTCCCCTGACCAATATTGAGCATCAGGTGGAGCTCACTCTTTACGAGGCTGATTCTCCCTCCCGCTTCCCCCCTGGAATGTGTGGTTGATTCTCCTCTTCGTTTTCCTCAATTTCTGTGATTTCAAGCTCCACTTTTGTGCACAGCAAACAACAGGGCAGGGCAACCTTTACTGGTGCATAAAGTGTCCATCCAGTGCAGTCCAAACACTGAAACCTGCTTTCAGGATGCCGAAGGTGCTCCACGGTGTTTTTAGTGCGTATGTGGGCCAGATTATATCAATGTTCCCTCTCAGTAGTTGGGTTGAGCACAGGTGTTACGAGGAAGGGGTAAAGGGGGCCTGTGCCATCACCTTAGGAATAGATCATGAGCTGCTATTAGATTCATAAATGTGCTGAATGATATTTACAGCCCGAATAACGTAACACACTAACACCAAGAGCCAACCATCTCCATGGTCACTATCTCTCAACCCCATAAATACAACACTGTTCCCCAGAATTAAAGAATCGTGTTCTGAGCCTGGATAATTTGCCACGTTGGTTAGAACGCCTTGCGAGTTGCACACTTGAACATATAAAGAATGCATGTGTTTTTGGTCCCTGCACACAGTCTTTCTGTCTGAGGGGGAACAAGTTGTACATGGGTGCAGGTTATTACTCCAATAATGTTAGGAAAGCCAGCAATATAATCAAAGCCTTGCTTAGTGTCATTTAATGCATCAAAAGTGTTTGGAAAATTAATATATCTGCCATCATAACTTGATTCACAACCTGTGACACACACACACTGGAAAACTGCACGAGATACCAGAACTAACTGTCACAGTGAGCTGGACTGATCCAGACGTCTGTCTATGCCTTCTCATCACAACAGTCACTGCATCCATTTTTGCACCAAGTTAAGACATGCTTTTCAAAGGTAGTATATAGGCGCAAAATTAGAAGCTGCAAAAAGTTTCAGGTTTGATAACTGCGCATGGAACGCTCACTTATTTGCATGTTCTCCTCCCAATTATTTTACCTTTGATAAATCAGGCCTTAAGACTTTTGAATAGGTCTTATAAGTTCCAGACTCTCTCTAGTGGACTGATAGTAGAAGTGCAGCAGCAGCTTCCTCTGACTCACACTGCTGTCTGAGTGACAGAAAAGAAGAGCCAATCAGGAGCAGCTGATCATTTTTCAGCTCAAATAATGTAAGGGATGATTAGAGTTGATGTGCAGATGTATGATGTGTTTTCTGTAGATGAAGGTACAAAGTGTATGTGAGCTGATGTGGATGTGAATTCAGCATCATGGATCAGAGTGAAGACAGAGAGGAGGGGGTTCCTCCATCTAAAAGCAGTCTGTGTGGAGAACATGAGAGCCAGAGCAAAGCTCAGAGGTAAGATGATCATCTCTAACTGTCCAAGACTCTTCTTCATGTCAGAGCTCAGCACTCACACCAACAAACTGACTATATTCACAGGAAACAGCCTGGACCTGGACCCAGCTGTGTGTCTTTTAAGAGTGACATGTCAAAGGGCCTTCCTATTGGTTTTATATCCTCTGAAGCTTCATTATCAGAGAGGTGAGCTATATCTAAATGACTTACCTTTGCTCATTTTTCAACCATGAAATCGTCTCTAGTTCTCCTAAAACAGATTTAATAGTCGCTTTTATGCGTACATCCACCTGTGCAGCCATGTTTGTTTTGCTTTGCCTGGGCACTTGCTGCCAATCATACCTGAACACCCGCCCTAAAGCACAATGCTAACACATGATTGGTCCGAACATTTTTTGACCGAGTCAGAGGGTTTAGTTGGATGGATTTTCGTGGGTTAGGAAAACTTCAAATCTCATGAGAATTCATCTTGCAGTGCAAGGTTAATCCAAACTGTAAGTTACCAACAATTGTTGGTCTCCTGCTTTAAATAGGGTTCTGTTATTGGGTTTTTGACACTTTAAGGGTGATGTATCAGTACCTTGAGTTCATAATCTGAAAATCATGAGTTCTTGTCTCATTCCCAGGAACTTCATCCCTGTAGGGTGTTTAAACAAGTTGTTGGTAAACAAATAATTTAAGAGTGAATAAGTAAATGCCAATCATCAGTTTCAAAGCAGAAACAGGAGATTTTCAGATAGGGTGAGAACTCGAAGGAGAAATGAGCTGTTGAATGTGGCTACATATACAACAACCTAACAAATGTAACAGTGTTTTTTTATATTTTTAAAGATCAAAGTTTAAGGTGGACCTAAAAGTAGCTTCAGGCTTTGAAATTATTCGTTTCATAAACTGAAAACTAGAAACAATTTGATCTCCTTTTGTCACCAACTGTAAGCTGATGATAATCTTGTTGGTTAGGAATTCACAAACCCCTTCAATAAGGTCTTTGGACCAACTGAAACAATGTTCTGGAGCCTCACTACTATTTCAGATTCATGATGTACATGTTAAACAAAGAAGATCCAACTGGTTCCCTTGTTTCAGTCAACTGGTGATCAGAAGATCAGTGCATTCAGAGAAAATTATGAAACTCTGCATGTTTTAACCCTGACATCACTGTTTACTTCTCCATCATGTTGCTTGATGTGGTATTCAGATGGAACAAATTATTCTACTACTACTACTACTACTACTGTCATTTAGCAGACGCTTTTATCCAAAGCGACTTACATTGAGAGAACATACAAGCAAGAATTCAAAGAGAAGGAAAAAAATATAAGGAGGCGGACAGTTTGGAGTCCAGTTTAATTCCGACGCTGATACATCAAGTGTATCAGTACACTGTACATCAATTTTTTTTTTTTTTTTTTTTTTTTTTTTTTTTTTGAGAGATAAATTCTCAAATCGATATCATGACTTTATCATGACTTTTTAAATTGTTTTCTCCTCAGGAGCTATCAGAGACTTGGAGTTGAACCTGGACCTGAACCCACCTGTATGTCCTTTAAGAGCAACTGGTTAATGGATCTAAAAATTAATTTTAATTCCTCTGGACATTCATTATCAGGGAGGTGAGCTGCATCTAAATGTTGTAACTGTGTAAAACGAGTCAGTTTGACATGTTTTTAATCCAACATGTTTAAAGGTCCTGTATCATGAAAAATCAACTTTTTGGAGCTTTTAACCATGTTGTGATGCTATTTCTTTATTTAAAAGACCTCCAGAGTGGTTTTTGGATTAATTCGTGCATTCCCGAGTAATCCTGCTGAAACCTGCGCTCTGAGCAGCTGCTTTACTCGCTCATGTAAAACGGCTGACTTGAGCCCCTCTACGTCACACTGTCCTGACCAATCCCTGCTGCCCCTGTAGTAGGTACGAGGCGAGCTGCGAGAGTCCGAAACAATTTGTCAGGAGCTCATCACGGCAGATGTCTAACCTACAGCCCAGAGTTCCCACACTTCAACCACCTGCTGCTCTTTATTAGCATGAGCTGCTAATAAGGACTTATCAACTCGACCCTGCTAATCACATATCAGTATGACTCCAGCTTTACAGCTGAGCTCCACGTCACCGCAGCCCGTCCCACCATCGGATAAAAGACACAACCACTCACCCTGCCAGCCCTCAATCAGACGTCTCGTTTGCCACGAGCTCCTGTTAGCCTCCGTGCTGCTTTATCCGCCTCATTAATCCAGCCTCAGACCTCAGACCTGTCCCAGTTGATCTCTCTCTCTCTCTGTCCGCCTCGTTCTTGGCTGCTGGTCTCGCGGTCAGCGACTACGGTCGCTGCCTCCAGAAACCCGCTCCTCGCCTACAACCTGTCTCACTTCACCCATCCGATCCCAGTCGGGTGTCATCTCCCAGGTCGGATCGCATCCAGTCGCGAGTGGACCGTCCTTCCCTCCAGACGTTCCTCACCACCGAGCGTCCTCTGACAAATTAGCACCTCCATTTCGTTGTATTTCATTCTAAAAATTTCTCCTCGAAAATGTGCATTTGGCTGCGAGAGTTACAAAAGTTTATTTAGTGTTTCTAAACAGAAAAAAAAAATCGGACTCACATTTGGGAGGCGGGGTTTTAGGTAAACCGAGCGTTTTTACTTCCTGGTCACAGAATAACTCGAGAATATAAGTTATATTTCAGGACAAATGAAGTCAATATAACTCAAACAGTAAGGTTTTATCATATATGTGCCGATCCCAGACGTTGAAAACTGTAAAATAGCCTGATACAGTCCCTTTAATATGAGCTCAGATCTTTTTCACACACATTTCTATGTTCAGATGTGAAGCGGTGTGTGTTGGATGTTTTCTACAAACTCAGCAGTCAAAGTGAAAGTACTGATGTTGTAGGAGTTTTAGAATGTCTGTAGTTCACCAGTTGGTCTAGCAGGTCTCACCTTTGTGCTTTGGTTCAACCACAGTGTAGGTAGGAACTTCCTCTCATGTGGCAGGTACTATTAGATGGAGGAGGACTAAGAGTTTTGAGAGCATGATGCCACATGGACCTTTAGCTTGTGTTTGTCTCTGTGTGGACAGACAGAATGTGAGCTAATTCTTCATGATTCCTCCACAGAGTTGATCAGCAGAGCTCAGAGGTTAATCAAAGACAGCTGGACTCCATATTTATGGTCTGTACATGGACAACAAATACTTTTCCATCTTTTCTGTTCAGTCATCTCCATGCTGCACTTTGTAGACCAGTGAATTATCAGCCTGTCCAACATGGATCTGATTGACTCCATGATTTCAGTCTGATGTGTCATTCAGATATTATTCTATTCCAGCTGCTGGAGGTCAACATGCACACTTTTGTGAAGAATGAGCTGAAGAAGATCCAGAAGGTTCTGAGTCCAGATTACCCAGAGTGCTTAGAGAGTCAGAGGGAGGATGAGGTGTTGGAGGGTGAGGATGAAGAGCAGAGGAGCAGCAGAGAAGCATTTATGAATATCGCAGTTTACTTCCTGAGGAGGATGAAGCAGGAGGAGCTGGCTGATCGTCTGCAGAGCAGTAAGAGAATTACTCTAAAGATTTAAAGCCTGTGATCTTCTTCATCCCTGACCACATCTTTTACATTGTTTTAACACAGCTTGTTCTCCAGTTTTTTCCTGTACACCTCCTTGTTGTTTCTAATCTTGATTTTAAAATCACTTTGAACACTTCTCAATACGTCCCTGTCTCCCTCCCTGAAAATTCTTTCTTCTTGTTTAGTAGTTCTTTCAGGTCACTTTCTTCAACTTCCTGTGACCTCACAGTTCTTTTTATCACAGGTTGCCTCTGGTTTGTATACAGAGCAGATTAAAAAAAAAGAAATTGTCATCTGCCTTGCCAAGAGCAGGTTGTGCAAAGGACCTGTATGTATTTCTAATGTTTGCATAGAACAAGTCCAGTGTTTTGTTGTGTTTTCTCTGGTGGATCAGATGACAAACTGTTGAAATGTTGTCAGTATAGAAGAGAGAGGCATGATTAAAATCTCCTAATATTGATAATGCATTTGGGTGCTCTGTTTGTAGCTTAGCAGCAATTGAGCTAATGATGTTGCATGCAGAGTTGGCATTAGCTGATGGTGGAATGTAAACTTCTACTAAAATAACAATATACGAGCAACAATATGGGAGGCCATAGTTCAGGCGGTAGAGCAAGAGTCTGGTAATCAGAGGGTCACCGATTCAAATCCCCGCTCCACTCGGAAAAGATTGCTTTGCCCATTGTGTCCTTGGGCAAGACACTTTACCAATCCTGCTTGTTTGGTGATGGTTGGAGGGTCCGGTGACACCTGTGCCTGGCAGCCTCGCCTCTGTCAGTGTGTCCCAAGACACTTGAGGCAACAACGTGTGTAGTTTTTCACCACCAAACTTTTAAGTGTGTGTGTGAATGGGTGAATGACACACTGTAGTATAAAGTGTTTGGCAGTCATCTGGCTTAAAGGTCCTGCATCATGAAAAATCAACTTTTTGGAGCTTTTAACCATGTTGTGATGCTATTTCTTTATTTAAAAGACCTCCAGAGTGGTTTTTGGCTTAATTTGTGCAATCCCGAGTAATCCTGATGAAACCTGCGCTCTGAGCAGCTGCTTTACTCGCTCATGTAAAACGGCTGAATTGAGCATCACACTGTCCTGACCAATCCCTGCTGCCCCTGTAGTAGGTATGAAGCGAGCTGCTAGAGTCCGAAACAATTTGTCAGGAGCTCATCATGGCAGATGTCTAACCTACAGCCCAGAGTTCCCACACTTCAACCACCTGCTGCTCTTTATTAGCATGAGCTGCTAATAAAGACTTATCAACTCGACCCTGCTAATCACATGTCAGTATGAATCCAGCTTTACAGCTGAGCTCCACGTCACCGCAGCCCGTCCCACCCCCGGATAAAAGACACAACCACTCACCCTGCCAGCCCTCAATCAGACGTCCCGTTTGCCACGAGCTCCTGTTAGCCTCCGTGCTGCTTTATCTGCCTCAGTAATCCAGCCTTTTCCTCAGACCTGTCCCGGTTGATCTCTCTCTCTCTCTCTGTCCACCTCGTTCTTGGCTGCTGGTCTCGCGGTCAGCGACTACGGTCGCTGCCTCCAGAAACCCGCTCCTCGCCTACGACCTGTCTCACTTCACCCGTCAGATCCCAGTCGGGTGTCATCTCCCGCGTTGGATCGCATCCAGTCGCGAGTGGACCGTCCTTCCCTCCAGACGCTCCTCACCACCGAGCCTCCTTTGACAAATTAGCACCTCCATTTCGTTGTATTTCATTCCAAAAATTTCTCGTCGAAAATGTGCATTTGGCTGCGAGAGTTACAGAAGTTTATTTAGTGTTTCTAAAAAGAAAAAAAAATCGGACTCACATTTGGGAGGCGGGGTTTTAGGTAAACCGAGCGTTTTTACTTCCTGGTCACAGAATAACTCAAGAATATAAGTTATATTTCAGGACAAATGAAGTGAATATAACTCAAACAGTTTATCATATATGTGCAGATCCCAGACGTTGAAAACTGTAAAATAGCATGATACAGTCCCTTTAAGAAATGTGCTATACAAGTACACACCATTTACCATCATAACACTGGTGAACTCCCTCAGTAGATAATATGGATGAAAACCACAACCAATAGTCCAATATCTGGACTCAGAGTCGGTATTTCACAATGGAATCTCCAGGATGACACAATCTTTTGTTTAGAAGAATTGCTATTCCACCTCCTTTTCTTTTTCCACTCCTCTTCAAATCTCTGCCTGCCCGTATTTTTGAAAACCAGGCAGAGACACACCAGAGTACAGGATCTGTTTGTTTAGCCCTGTATCAGTGAAACACAATACTGCATTCCTGACAGTCTGGTAGGGTCTTCAACAATGTTTCAAGTTTGTCGATCTAAATAATAAGAGATCTCATATTAATCGGTGTTACTGATGGAAGTGAAGGTTTAAACATTATTTTTCTCTGTCTTCACTCCCGCTCTGCATCCATGTCTTCTTCTTTCTAACTCATATGGGACATGGGGTCTTAGGTTTTAGTATTGTTTGATCATTAGAAATGTTAATTGGTTGCTCATTTTGTAAGCTCGTTTATTGTTGCTATCTGCATCATAACAAGTGGCAAAAAGTAAGCAAAAATCCTTCAATCAGCACAGCACCAAACTCAGAATAAAAAGAAATTAAAGAGTAATATTTACAGAAGAAAAATTAGCAAGAAATACTCAGAAAGATTAAAAACTGCTAGCAATGTCACAGAGCTGCTCCAACAATCTGCCACCATGTGTAGCACTATTCTAGAGTCAATTATCAATTAATCTGATTATGTTTCTGTTTTCAATTCAGAATATTTTTCAGCAGTCTGTCAACACAAACTTAAGTCTGGTCTGAAGAAGAAGTTCCAGTGTGTGTTTGAGGGGATCACTAAAGCAGGAAACCCGACACTTCTGAATCAGATCTACACAGAGCTCTACATCACAGAGGGCGGGACTGGAGAGGTCAATGATGAACATGAGGTCAGACAGATTGAAACAGCATCCAGGAAACCATACAGACCAGAAACAACAATCAGACAAGAAGACATCTTTAAACTCCCACCTGAAAGAGATAAACCAATCAGAACAGTGATGACAAAGGGCGTGGCTGGCATTGGGAAAACAGTCTTAACACAGAAGTTCACTCTGGATTGGGCTGAAAACAAAGCCAACCAGAACATCCAGTTTATATTTCCATTTACTTTCAGAGAGCTGAATGTGCTGAAAGAGAAAAAGTTCAGCTTGGTGGAACTTGTTCATCATTTCTTTACTGAAACCAGAGGAATCTCCAGGTTTGAAGGGTTCCAGGTTCTGTTTATCTTTGATGGTCTGGATGAGTGTCGACTTCCTCTGGACTTCCACAACAATCAGATCCTGACTGATGTTACAGAGTCCACCTCAGTGGATGTTCTGCTGACAAACCTCATCAAGAGGAACCTGCTTCCCTCTGCTCTCCTCTGGATAACCACACGGCCTGCAGCAGCTAATCAGATTCCAGCTGAGTGTGTTGGCATGGTCACAGAGGTCAGAGGGTTCACTAACCCACAGAAGGAGGATTACTACAGGAAGAGATTCAGAAATGAGGAGCAGACCAACAGGATAATCTCCCACATCAAGACATCACGAAGCCTCCACATAATGTGTCACATTCCAGTCTTCTGCTGGATCACTGCTACAGTTCTGGAGGACATGTTGCAAACCAGAGAGGGAGAAGAGTTGCCCAAGACCCTGACTGAGATGTACATCCACTTCCTGGTGGTTCAGACCAAACTGAAGCAGGTCAAGTATGATGGAGGAGCTGAAACAGATCCACTCTGGAATCCAGAGACCAGGAAGATGATTGAGTCTCTGGGAAAACTGGCTTTTGAGCAGCTGCAAAAAGGAAACTTGATCTTCTACGAATCAGACCTGACAGAGTGTGGCATCGATATCAAATCAGCATCAGTTTACTCGGGAGTCTTCACACAGATCTTTAAAGAGGAGAGAGGGTTATACCGGGACAAGGTGTTCTGCTTCATCCATCTGAGTGTTCAGGAGTTTCTAGCTGCTCTACATGTCCATCTGACCTTCATCAACTATGGGATCAATCTGATGGAAGAAGAACAACAGTCAACTTCCGTGTGGTTCAAACTATTTAACAAAAGAAGTCTAAATGATATCCATCAGATTGCTGTGGACAAGGCCCTAGAGAGTCCAAATGGACACCTGGACTTGTTCCTCCGCTTCCTCCTGGGTCTTTCACTGCAAATGAATCAAACTCGTCTACGAGGCCTGATGACACAGACAGGAAGTAGTTCACAGACTAATCAGAATACAGTCCAGCACATCAAAGCATTGATTAGTGAGAATCTGTCTGTTGAGAAAAGCATCAATCTGTTCTACTGTCTGAATGAACTGAATGGTAATTCTCTAGTGGAGGAGATCCAGCAGTCTCTGAGATCAGGAAGTCTTTCCACAGATAATCTGTCTCCTGCTCAGTGGTCAGCTCTAGTCTTCATCTTACTGTCATCTGAAAAAGATCTGGATGTGTTTGACCTGAAGAAATATTCGGCTTCAGAGGAGGTTCTTCTGAAGCTGCTGCCAGTGATCAAAGTCTCCAATAAAGCTCTGTAAGTATTCACATGTTGAATCAGAATCAGTTTATTGCCAAGTATTATTTGCACAATACAAAGAATTTGTCTCTGATGAAGGCACTGAGAATAAATCAAAGTAAATGTTGTGCACTTATATAGCGCTTTTCTTAAGTCAGATGACTCCCAAAGTACTTTACACTACAGTCATTCACCCATTCACGCACACACTCACACATTAGAAGTAAATAAGAATAACAAACATAAGAACCTGCAATATTTCCAAGTCCAAAGCATTTGCGCAATGATGCAAATGTCCATGTATTTCTCAAAAAATGTAAGAATGCAAATGAGTCAGTGGGGTGTGGGGGAGAGAGTTAGCATGTGATTGTTTACATAATGCATACACAAAGTTCTATAGGTTCAATAGGCCAGTAGCAGAGGGACAGAAACTGTTTCTGTGACAGGAGGTCCTGGTCCTAATGGACCAGAGCCTTTTTCCAGAGTGGAGAATCTGAAAGAATTTATGTATGGAATAAGAGGAATCATCAACAATCTTTCCTGCATACATCAGAACATTGGAAGTGTACACATCCTGGAGGAAAGGAATGTTGTAGCCAATCACTTTCTCAACAGAGCAGATAGTGGTATTTGTAATGTTCATTGCTTATCTTAAAAGTGATTTTTAATGCCATTGAAATGATAGCGGGAACTGTCAGACCGAAGCAGCTGTACTGTAAAAGTAGTTAATCTGTATTTTACAAGCTGCTAAAACAGGAGCTCAGCTCACAGCCAAACATGGCAGTTGGCCCTTTCCTTGGCTGTAGCTGCAGAGTACCAGATGGTGATGGAGGAGGTGAGGTTGGATTCAATGATGGAGGTGTTGAAATGCACCATCATCGATTTCGGGAGGTTGAACTTCCTCAGTTGTTGCAGGAAGTACATCCTCTGGTGTGCTTTTTTTGGTGAGGGAGTTTCCCATCTTGGCTTCAAGTGCAGACCCTCAGCTTTAATTTGAGGGTATTCATGTCCAAATTAGATAGAGGGTTTAAGAATTGCAACCCTGTAATATGTAGACACCTCTTTTTCAAGGGACCAAAGGTAATTGGACAGTTGACTGAAAAAAAAGGAAATAGTGGATGAGATAGCAGAAATGTTAGGAGTGGCCAAATCAACAGTTTGGTACATTCTGAGAAAAAAGAATGCACTGTTGAGCTCAGGAACTCCAAAAGGCATGGACATCCATGGAAGACAACAGTGGTGGATGATTACAGGATCCTTTCCATGGTGAAGAAAAACCCCTTAAGAACATCCACCCAAGAGAAGAACAGTCCCCAAGACATAGGTGTAAAGTACATAGGTTTGCCATAAAGAGAAGACTTTATGAGAGCAAGCAAAGAGGGTTCACCACAGGGTGCAAACCATTAATTAGCCTAAAAAAAAGATTAAAAAAAGCCAACCCAGCTCTGGAACAGCTTTCTTTGGACGGATGAAACTAAGATCAACCTGTACCAGAATAACGAGAAGAAGAAAGTATGGAGCAGGCTTGGAATGGTTCATGATCTAAAACCCACCACATCGTCTGTAAAACATGGTGGAGGCAGTATGATGGCGTGGGCATGTATGACTTCCAATGGCATTGGGTCACTAGTGTTTATTGATGATGTGGCTGTAGACAGAAGCAGCTGGATGAATTCTGATGTGTATAAGGATCTACTTTCTGCTTAGATTCAGCCAAATGCAGCAAAGTTGACTAAATGGTGATTCACAGTACTGCAAAAACTACCCAAAAGTTTCTTAAGACAAAAAAGTGGAATATTCTGCAATTGCAGAGTCAATTATTAGATCTCAATCCAATTGAGCAGCATTTCCCTTACTTAAGACAAAATTTAAGGCAGAAAGATGCACAACCAAGCAACAACTGAAGACTCTGCAGTAAAGGCAGGCAAAGAAACCCAGAATTTGGTGATGTCTTTGGGTTCCAGATTTCAAGCAGTCATTGCCTGCAAGGGATTCTCAACAAAATATTAAAAATAATCATTTTATTTCTGGTAATGTTAATTTGTTCAATTACTTTTGAGCAGCTTGAAAAAGAGATGGCTACATATTAAAGAGCCTTAATTCTGAAACCCTTAATCCAGTTTGGAAGTGCACATTATGCCTATATTGATTGTATAACTATATATTGAATATATTTTGGTAAATAGCTAAAATAACAAAACTTGTATTAGTGTCCAAATATTTCTGGGCTTTCTTTTTTCCTCTGTCCACATGTCTCTGTCTTAAACACTGTCTAAAGAAAATAACATGAATCCTTGAATTCTTCATTATTGTGTCTACAGGTTGAGTGTCTGCAACCTCTCAGAAAGAAGCTGTGAAGTTCTGTCCATAGTTCTCAACTCCAAGTCCTCCTGTCTCAAAGAACTGGACCTGAGTAACAACAACGTGCAGGATTTAGGGATTCAGCTGCTGTCTGTTGGACTAAAAAGTCCACACTGTCAACTGGAAACTCTCAGGTGAGGATTTATCGTGTTAAAAATTGGGTTTTATTGATGACTCGCAGCTTTCCAGTAGATGGTGTTGGTATGATTCTCATATATAATTAGACCTATAAAAGAATCAGACACGATTGTTTATTATTTAGACCTTATTCACTTCAGAGACTTCCAAACCTGGAAGACAGAGCATTCTACAACCTTATTCTGTAAGAACATACTAAGACACTAAGAAAACACTAAATAAACTAAGAATAAACCTCACTGGATAATCTAGATTCTTTTATTGAATAAAACAAACAAAAACTAGAAAAGCACTCGGAGAGCGCAGGCCTCCACCAAGCAGCACTTGGATATAATATAAAAAGTACTGTGTACGTATCCTTAAAAAAATTCCTGAATCCAGACAGTAATCCGGATCACCCCCAAAATTGAATCAATTGTTCCTTGGGTCATTTCTCACCTTTCCTGAAAATTTCATCAAAATCCATCCATAAGTTTTTGTGTTATCCTGCTAACAGCCAGACAAACCCTGTTGAAAACATTTCCTCTTTGGCGGAGGTAACAACAACAGAGCAAAAGGTTCAGAGTTCTGTAACTCCTCACAGGCAGACACCAACTCTCCCACGGCAGCACCAGGAAGTGCAGTAACAGCAATAAAAAAGTAGTGCAGTAACTCCACAGCGCCACCACAGACGGGGGTGTAAACATGCTCCTAAGCTTATTTGGGCCGTTTTATAAAGTGCAGTGTGAATTCAAACCGCACCAACTAAAAACAGCCACAATGTTGTAATTTTGGTCCCCAATGGAACCGAGTTCACCGGACTATCAGATGTCAATACAGCCAGTGACAGTGAAGTAACTAATTTCTGATCTTATTTGATCCTGCAGAGAAAAGAAGTGACTCAGTGTTTGTTTCACTGTTTGAAATGTTTTATGTGTCCACAGGTTGTCAGGTTGTTTGATCACAGCGGAAGGATTTGATTGTCTGGCCTCAGCCCTGAGTTCCAACCCCTCCCATCTGAGAGAACTGGACCTGAGCTACAATCATCCAGGAGAGGAAGGAGTCAAGCTGCTGTCAACTGGACTCAATGATCTACGCTGGAGACTGGACAGTCTCAGGTATGGAGAGACCTGCTGCAAAAGCACAAAGGGCCTGATTTATCAAAGGTTTGACACTTTTTGGCAAGTTGCATTACCACGATAACAATGACAGTGATTTTGTAACAATGTTGTAATTATTTAAGGAAAAAGAGCGATTTGTGTTTCTATAATTTCTAAATAAATGTTCTAACATTATAAGGTGTTACTAGATTGAAAAAAGAAAGTTGGAGCCTCTGACAAAGAAATCAGGTGAAATAAATAACGCTTCTCATTCATGAATCTATAATGTGCAACATAAGCATTCTGACATCCATCTGAGTATGAAGTCATGTGATGCCCATGTTTACACGCTGAAAGAGATTCCTCGTTCTTTCAGGGTGGAGCCTGCTGGAGTCCAATGGTTGACACCAGGTCTGAGGAAGTGTAAGTGTTTTTCATTTGATTCTTGACAACAAAGCAGCAACTTTCAACCATCCTCAAAGTGGTGATACATGTGTTGCAGAGCGTCAAACATAAATATATTTAAATCCCTGTCACATGAGTGGATTTGAAGCTGGAAGCAAACTGTAAATATTAATAAAACCATGAGCCTGTATCTGACAGGTTGAGGTCAGATTAAAGATGACAGTTTATAGCTGCATTTCAATTGAAAAGCTAAAATGAAGTTGTCAGAGTTTAGAAAACACAAAATATTCTATGGATTTAGTCTTAAAGAGATGAGAAAAATAAAATGAATAATTGTTCTCTCCATCAGATTCCCATCAGCTCCAAATCAACACAGACACAATGAACAGAAAACTCAAACTGTCTGACAACAACAGGAAGGTGACATGCATGAAGGAGGTTCAGTCATATCCTGATCACCCAGACAGATTTGATTTCTGGGAGCAGCTGCTGTGTAGAAATGGACTGACTGGTCGATGTTACTGGGAGGTGGAGTGGAAAGGGAACGTTTTTATATCAGTGAGTTACAGAGAAATCAGAAGCAAAGGAGACAGTAATGACTGTGTGTTTGGATGTAATGATCAGTCCTGGAGCCTGTTCTGCTCTGATGATGGTCGTTACTCTGTCTGGCACAATAAAAGTGAAACATCCATCTCGTCCTCCACCTCATCCTCCTCTGTCTCTAACAGAGTAGGAGTGTATGTGGACTGTCCTGCTGGCATTCTGTCTTTCTACAGAGTCTCATCTGACACACTGATCCACCTCCACACCTTCAACACCACATTCACTCAAACTCTTTATCCTGGATTTACAGTACTTTATGGTTCTTCAGTGTTTCTGTGTTGAGTTTGATGTAAAGAGTCTGGTCCTGTCACAGAGACACTCTGGGCCTGATTTATCAAAGGTTTGCGGTTAGTGGTGCAACGGATCAATAAACTCACGGTTCAGATCGGATCACGGTTTTGAGTCACGGATTGGATCACTTTTTGAATCATCAGAAAGAAATAAAAAAGACATAACTTTGCTCCCCATTTATTTTGTAAAATGCTTAGTGCAATATACTCAATGCTCATTAAATACAAACATTTAATTTAAGATGTCAATCCAACGTTTAAATAAAATTTTGAATCAAATTTATTAGAAAAAAACAAATTTGATTAAAAAATTTTAATTTATCAAAATGAATCATATCTTTTCACTGAGGTGCGTGTTTGAGATGGAATTTCGTAACGTGGCTCAAATTCTTTCAGCATATGTTTAAAGCTCTTGTTTTGCACAACGGATTATGGCCTCATTTCTGCAGCTATAAACACACTGATAGTGTTTGTTATCACTTTAGCTCGATCGGATTGTCCCGCTAAAGGCTGTTTAAATGCTGGTTAGTGGTTGTTGCGCTGTACATTTGTGTTGGATCCTGTCACTGACACACCAGGATGATGTAGCTTCACCGTCACTTCACCGTCCTTCTTCCGTCATCATTGTATTTTACAGCGAAGCCAAAATGCTCCTATACATACGACTTGAATGATGCGGGTGGTTTTTCAAGCTCCTCTCCTCCTCCGCTAGACATGACTACCACTGTGCTGTTTAGATTAACAGGTTGATCCTCCACGTGAACACAACTCTTTATTTTTGTCACGGACCATGTGCTTGCCAAACCGTAGGGAGAGATCCGTGTGGACGATTTGTAAACCATTGTGGTTTATTAAAACAAGTCAAAAACTCTTAGCAGCCGCAAAAACAAGCAGCAGGTGATTTACTAACAACGAGCAGGTGAAACTGATGCACACAATCCTTTTAGCACTTTTGCCTTAGGTGAATATGCAATGTGGGTGTTTCGGTCGGATGATGCAAAATATTGATAGGAGAACATGTAAATAAATTGGCGATCCAAATGTAATGTGATTTATCAAACCTGAAACAGGCAAGCTCCTCATTAATCTTGCTGTTTGCACCTGCGATCAATTGTGCAATCAATATTAGTATATTATCCTCAAATTAGGAACACGCCCTTGGTGCAAATTTTTTGCCCCACACACAATTTTGTGCTCTTTACTTGGAATATTGATAAATCAGACCCTTTCACTGTTGAACAAATATTTCCGCTTTTTTTTAAAACCTAAATGGGCATGTCCTGGACGACTCTCCACAAACGTCTTCACAGATTCAATCTGGTTCTTTTTGAAACTCTTCTTAATGACTCCTGAGAAAATTCTCAGCATTCTTGTGTTTGTTTTCTGTCTGTGTCCACAGACAATTCACTTCCTGTTAGCTGCAGTTAGTTTACTGCACATGTGATAAACTTATCAGTGTTGGGAATGTTACTTTAAAAAAGTACTTAGATATAGTTATTATTTGTTCCATAAAGTAATTGAGTTAGTAACTGAATTAATCTACAAAAAAGTCCCTAGTTACCTGAGAAAGTAACTCAATGCATTACTAAAATAAGTGGTAATACATAAAAGAATTTAGATTTTTGAGGTTTCACGAGTCAGTGGAAATGAGTAAACAGATAAATTGTAAATATTTTTTTAAATTTGTTGCAAATAAACAGGCTGCCAAAGATTTGCCCTGCACTTGAATATATTTAAAAAATTTAAAAACAGGTAAACAATATAAGGTGTGTCATCTTTATTAAAGAAAGTGACAATCTCAGACAACTGGTCTAGTGGACAATCAGTACTTTAAGTATATTCTTGAGAAGAAAACCATTAAGAAATATAAAGTGTGCTTGTAGAAGCTAAAATATATTAAAAAAATCAAACTCCCAATATGATACAAATAGTCTGGAAGCCATACAAAAATGCATTTCGAACATTTTTCTCAAAATAAACAGTCAAACAATGTAAAGTGTGCTTGCAGTAATTGTAGCAAATTAAATAAACTTACAACCTAAGAAAAATAGTCTAAAAAGCCATACAATACTGTATTCAAGTAGTTTCTTCAAAATAAGTTTGTGAGGGGGTATTTGCGTGTCCTTTCTGATGGCTCTGATTGGCTACCATGAAACATGTGACTCTTCCTTAGCCAATTGTGTGTGAGACTGAGTGTAGTCAGTGGAGTGTTCACATTATGTGGTATATTTTATCAATTCATAGCAATGCACTGCATTTTATGTTCACTAATGATAACGGTGTTGTAATGTTGGAAATTATGATTAATTATTCTGTTACTAAAAATCCAACAATGTTGGTAATGCCATTACCTTAAATGGTGTTATTTCAAACACTGTTATATCAGAGAATCCCTGAGCTGCAATCAAACAAGATGAATTTACAAACTGCTGAAGGATTTTCACACATTGTCTAATCAACAGAAGTTTGTTGAGTAGCCAGGCTTCATCCTGATGTTTATTCAGATTCACTTTTGTTAAAATTGTCCAATCACAACTTGATTTAAGCTTGTTTCTGAAAATAACGTCGATGTCATTCTGACATGTTTCATTACTAAGAAAAATATTGACTTTTTCATCTCATTATTTGGTGTTTGACTTCATTTGGATGTTTCCATGTGAACTGTTAACTTGTTTCTAAATAAAAATTTTGGAACAGAGATCTCATCTTTCAGACATTTTTTTTCTTTAAATCCATTAATATTGTGCCATTTTAAACTATTTTGAAAAGTTTGTCATCAACTCTTTTTTTTTTTTGTAATTTCAGTGGAAAATAACAAGGTTTTCAGACCTTATACTGTTAAAAATCTGGAGGTCTCGGTTCAAACCTCCGTTTTTTTGGTTTCTGTTTCTTTGTGTTTTGGTGGGTTTTTTTTTTCTCTCCTTCCCTCCTCAGGCTACGGGGTGGCAGCTACTGGTCAGTTCCGCCCTATGCATTCCACCGGTTGCTTCAATGGAGGTGAACACCTAAAAAGCATTTTCCTCTCTATAAAAACTCAACTCTTCCCTCTCTCTCCAGCGCCAGGCCATTAATGTCATCATTGGTAAAGTATTTATGACTGTACCTTTTTAGTATTACCTCCTGATTTGATCTTACTTCATTTGATTGATTTTCTCCCTAATTATTAAGGAAAGCAACAAGTACAAACAACAGAAAACTTTAAGCGACTCTGTACTGTAGGAGCATCGTTTCTAATCAGCAGCGTCTGTTGAGCATCTGTACGAATCATAGAATTTAAATTAAGAACTTTTAACTTTCCATTCACACATTTATTGTTTGTGATATTACTCTGTTGGTGAGATTAGAACAGAAAATAAATCCTAAGCAGAGCTCAAAGTCAATAAAACACAATTTTAATGAAGATTTTGTTTAACTCAGTGATTGTTCTCCACTGTACCTCTTTCCTGTTATTTGTGGTCCCTTGTACAAAGGATTTGGTTACAGTTAGCTGTTTTTAACTACGGCTTGTTGGTCACTGCGGTTTTTGTTTGTCTCTGAGAGACTGGTGTTTTCATGTTTGGCTGGACGCATCTGTTTCAGGTTTTAGAATGAGTTTATGGTGCTGCTGCCTTTGACTGTGATGGGCTTTAGGCAAATGTTGCAGCGTGGGGTCTTTTGCTTCCCGTCTGCCACCGCAAACCATCTGAAACTAATGCTACGGAAACGGCAGGGAGCCAAAATGCTCCACTACGCAAAATCTGGCTTTATTAATTTTTTAAATCATCTGCAACAAAAAATTTGAATTAATTCATTTAATCGATTTATCACCCAGGCCTAATATGAATTCTCATGTGTGAGTTTAAATGATCTTTCCGACTAAATCTTTGTCCACAAACATCACATTCAAATGGTTTTTCACCTGTGTGGATTCTCGTGTGTAAGTTTAAACGTCCCTTCTGGCTAAAAGCCCGTCCACAAACATCACATTTAAATGGCTTCTCTCCTGTGTGGATTCTCATATGTCTATTCAAATTGGCCTTCCGACTAAATCTTTGTTCACAAAAATCACATTTAAATGTCTTTTGTCCCGTGTGGGTTCTCACGTGTGACTTTAAATGTGCCATCTGATTAAATCTTAGTCCACAAACATCACATTCAAATGGCTTCTGACCTGTGTGGATTCTCATGTGTGATTTTAATGTTGTTTTAAGACCAAATCTTTGTCCACAAAAATCACATACAAAAGGTTTCTGCCCTGTGTGGATTCTAATGTGTGAATTTAAATTATTTTTCTGGCTAAATCTTTGTTCACAAAAATCACATTTAAATGGCTTTTCACCAGTGTGGATTCTCATATGTGAGTTTAAATGTGCCTTTTGACTAAATCTTTGTCCACAGACGTTACATTTAAATGGCTTTTCACCAGTGTGGATTCTCATGTGTAAGTTCAAAGTTGTTTTAAGATTAAATCTTTGTGTACAGACACCACATTCAAACGGTTTATATCCTGTGTGGATTCTTATGTGGGATTTTAGATGAGACTTTCTACTAAGTATTTTACCACAGTCATCACATCTAAATGATTTTAGTCTTTCCTGGACTTTTCCGTGTGTATCTACAGTTTTGTCATGAAAACTTTTCTTATTATCCAAACAGTTTGTAGACTTTGTCCTTAAATGACATGTCATGTGACTCTGAAGCGCCCTCTTGTGGAGAAATTGCTTTTCACACTCAGAGCAGCTAAATGTGTTGACAGTGTTTATGTCTGACTCAGAAGCTCTGCTCTCCTTGCAGTCATTGTCACTGTCTTCAGTTTTAGAACCGGAGTCTGAGCGCTCAGATTCCAGATTCACATCATCATTATCCTCTTCATCATCTCCACTGACTTCCGTCTCTGAAGTCTCTTCATCAGTGTTTAGATCTGAGTTCCTACCAGTTTCTGTTCCTTCATCAGTTTCTGTTGTCATCTGATCAGCTGAGCTGCTGGTTGGAACATCTCGGTCTTCCATTTCCTGCTGATGAAGCTGTGAGAACAGAGGTTTCTCCTCATCATCCTCACTTTTTATACTCACTGGAAACATGCTGGTATCAGTCTCCTCCTTCACACTGAGATGCTCTCCTTCCAGACTGTTCCAGATTTTCTCCTGTTCCTCCTTCATATGCAGGGGTTCTGGTTCCTGCTGGTCCACAGCAGTACTCCGTTCTGTAGGAGTACTGTTTCTAACAAGCAGTGTCTGATGAACATCTGTAGGAATCATAGAATTTAAATTAAGAACAACTTTTAACTTTCCGTTCACACATTTATTGTTTGTGATATTACTCTGTTGGTGAGATTAGAACAGAAAATAAATCCTAAGCAGAGCTCAAAGTCAATAAAACAC
>SSNP01000041.1:1659777-1784718 GCA_006937955.1 Pachypanchax playfairii | reverse complement strand
TTCACACATTTATTGTTTGTGATATTACTCTGTTGGTGAGATTAGAACAGAAAATAAATCCTAAGCAGAGCTCAAAGTCAATAAAACACCATTTTAATGAAGATTTTGTTTAACTAATTCAGTGCCACTTTCAGATTTCATATCCCCCTCAGTAACAGAGATATTTAGCATTTTTACTGATTTCTGAAGGCCCACAGAATATTTTCTCCTATGACTGTGAATTCTGAAACCATCAGCACAAAATTTAGTCTTTCTTCTTTCAAAAGCAAAAAAAATGTTTCTACCTCTGTCTCTTATTTAGTAATCTGCAGTACAAAAGAGCACTGAGGGGGATATGAAACCTGAAAGTGGCTGACACTGAATGAGTTAATAGGATCAGTTACTTCAATGGATATTCATTTCTAAACTGAGTTATTCAGATTCCTCTTGTGTCATGTCATCTCATTTTGGAACATTATTTTTGTACCTTAGTTTATTTGGAGCCGCAAGTGAAAATGACAACAGATAAATGTTAAACTACATGATTACAAAAATGGTTAAACCCATTTTCTGAAACAAGACCAGAAAAAGTGACATCTAATTTTGTGCAAAAAGCCTTTAAAATTATTGTGATAATTTGGATGTTTAGACTTCAGTTTCGAGTTGGAGAGTCTGCTGATTTGACTGCCGTGTTTTATAACCCTGTCAATCTTTCATCATCAGTTACCAAGCTGACCTACAAACCAGAAGTTTTTTATAAGAAGTTAAATTGTTAGCTGCCTGAAAGCTGAAACTAAACTGTAACTAACAACATCACACTGGACATAAAGAATAATTATATACAAACTTGATACATGCAGATGATCGACAGGGATGAAAACGGTTTCCTGGATTCTGTCACTCATTTTCTTTTAAACGTGAAGCAGTTCTTCTTTGGATGAATCCAGCTGTTGTTTGATCCCTCGTCTTTACACCTGTGAGATTTTGTCTCAAACAAACATTTTCTACCATCTAAAAGAGAAGCAAAAAGATCTGTCAGGAGCTCAAAATAAACCAGAGTCAAGCATCAGAACAGCTGGCAGCACGTCGTATAACAGCAGAAATAGAAATACACTTTAAAGTCAACTAGATACGGGCTGATAAAATCACAGCTGCCCTGCATTCACAGCAAGTTTTTATTATAGTCTTACTGCGACATATATTTTCAACACCAGGTAGCAGTAATGAGTTAAATCACAACCCGGTCACTTCCACTAAGCACCAAAAACGAGAATTATTTCTTACTCCAAGTCACATTTATTAGCCTAACAAAAATAGTTCCTGTAGGCTGAAATAGAACCACAACTACAGAGCAGTTCAAGTCAATGGAGCACCGAATCTTCTGCTCTCCTTCTCTCATACACATGCATCTCCTTTCACCCACTGTCACCACACCAGAACTCACTGCTGACACAAAATCATCCATGATCTATAATCAGAAAAAAACAGCTGCAAACATTTTGCAGCAGTAAACAGACAAACATCTCTTTGTAAAAAAAACATTTATTTTGACAGGTCGAGAAATGCTGCAATGAAAACAAGCGGTTAACATAAACAATACAATTGAATTGAACTGTGTAAGAAACTAAATCAAAAGAAACAAGCAGTTAAACCAGATGTTTTGGGATGACATTGTCCGATTGGTTTATCTGAATATTAAAAGAATCCCTTTTTTATTTTAGCAGAAGCTAACTCATGCATGATACTTCTTCTTGAGAAGACCAGAATCTCGGCCAAAAACTGGTATACTCACTCTAGTGGTGGAAAAAAACTACTCCATGTTCGCCTGTCTGACAATAAATTTAATAAGATCAATAACTTTTTTAAATAAAATAAAATAAACCACATATGGAATTGACCTTTCGCTGAGTCCCACCTCCATTAGTTACTGTTGCTACGTCTGACAAACACGACCAGTGCGACAGATTATCATGACTGGAAGAGGTATTCCCATGTGACCTTTTTTGGAGAAATACCTTTGCAACGTCTCAAATCGAACCAGCCTTGATCTCCTTTCTCTCTCGAATCAGCTCTGGCCTCAGTCCGCTCGCAGCCAGCCTCCCTCGCAGCCGGCGAGCACTCCCAGCTGCCAGCTCCCTGCGCCGCCAAGTGCCAGTGGCAATCCCAAGCAGGTTTACGCATATCCACGGGTGGACTGCGCCACCTCCCAGAATGCTCCTCAGCACCGAGCTCCCCCTGACATCTAGTTAGTAGTTAGATGTGGGCGCACCACTTTACCATCTTGTTTGGAATTAATGTTTGTCGGACCTTCTCACGTGATAACGGTCGTGTGATTGGTCAATGGTCATTTTGGGGGCAGAGCCCAAGAAAGGTAAATTATGGCAAACATGTTGTTTAGCGCTCTAATTTTGGTATGAATTTATTTTTAAAAAGCATACTATTGAACATTCTACATATTTTGCCTTTAATGTTTGTATTTCACACTGATAGACTGTCATGTGACTGGTTGAGTGACCTGTTAAGTTTCAGCAGCATAAGTTCAGGTGTTACAGTCAGAGAATATAAGTATTTAATTTCCTCCCCGTGGCCCTCTGACCCTTTACACCATTTTGAACCATCGATATTCTCCTCGTCTGTTTGAACAGAAGTTCATGGTGCAGTTCAGATCATTCACCACTAGGTGTCACTGTTAGAACTCAGATTAATCAAACAGCAGCCTAAAACGACAAATATAACATATTAAAGTCTGCAGCATGAAAAAGATGCACCAGCATCACACTGGTTGTTCCAACTCCATAACACAACAATCAACGTGTGAACAAGGCGCGTGGCTTCAACATGTAAACATTAAACGCTGACTGCTCCGTGTAGCACTCAGCAACATGGCGGCCGCACGACTCGTATTTCAGATTTTGTCCGGTTCCAGAGTCTCCATTTGAGTGTAAAAGAACATAAAATGTGTGAAGTTGTTTCAAGGTGGTCAGAAGCGGATGGAGTGACCGCAGTTTAACAGACAAACACATAAAGAAACCCCAGAGCTACAGTAAACACGCGTCTGCTACAATACTGTGAAATAGTTCGTCATTTTAAGACTCCTGTGTGTTTTATCTTCAGGTTTACATTTACAGCTGCACGTTGTTACATTTACACTGTATATAGAACAAAAACTACATTAAGGAAAGACCAGAAAACATCTACCTGTTGTCAATCAGCAGAGCGCAGACTGCGCAGGCGCACTGGGCTGGTCGGGAAATTGTGATCTCTTAAAGAGACAGTGACTCTTTTTTCTCTTTCTTCAAAGCAACATACACATAGATACAATAAACAAATAAGATGAAACGTGTAAACCTGCTCTCGTGAGACAGCATAAAAAAACAGAAAATAAAGTAACAGAGAAGAAAATATAAAGAAACACACTAGGCCCTATGGACACTTCATGGTCTTTTTGACGTGTCCTTTACTACACATGCTATTTATGTTATTGATCCTGCTGCTGTTGTCTTGAGATTTATGTATCCACACAGATGTGAATTTGGGATGTTCTGCAGGAATTCAGCTTTTTTATTCCTGTTATGAATAACACATGTCAGGCCTTTTTTCGGAAATGTTATAGAACCACTGTTCATGGTTTTACTTTAGTTTCATTGCCTGGTCTCTCGACGTCCCTATGTCCAAAATGTGTTGAGATATTTGAGAGGAGGTTAGTGAAGAGAAGAGATGAGAAATCTGAACCAGCAGCTTGGTGTCATTATTTACTAAACGTAGCAGCTGCAAACTTATTAAAATCATTTCAAAGCTTTTAGAATGGAACAATATTTAAGACATGAAGAAAAAAGTCTTTAAGATTAGATTTGTGTTCCAAAATCTTTATTTAGAAACAAATTAAGATTTCACATGGAAACATCCAATTGAACAAATAATGAAGTAAAAAGTCAAATAATGAGATATAAAGTTAATAGTTAGTTTTGTACACTCTATATACATAGTTTCTATGATCTCTGGTTTGTGGATGTCTCTGATATATTGCAAAAAAGTCATTTAAATATTTCCTGTTGGGTCCAGAACATGAAGAAAAATCATTAAAAAAACTCAGAAGGAAAAAAACTTAAAGGTACGGCGGAGGATCTTTTTCTTCTAGGTGGATCATCTGGAGTATTTGCCCACCTACCTGTCAATCCTTCTGGTGAAATGTTGTGCACATTTCTAGAATTGATGTAGAATTGATGTATCAGCGTCGGAATTAAACTGGACTCCAAACAGTCCACCTCCTTATATTGTTTCCTTCTCTTTGATTTCTTGCTTGTATGTTCTCTCAATGTAAGTCGCTTTGGATAAAAGCCTCTGCTAAATGACAGTAGTAGTAGTAGTAGTAGAATAGTTTTCACTTCGTGCATCCGCACTCTCAGATGTTTATGTATAGAGCATAAAACACGGCAAGCAATTCTCCCGGGAAAATCGGGAGAGTTGACATGTATGGGTGTGGGGCGATAAGAAAAGGGGGAAAACACTGAAAATACACACATTGATGACGTATCTCACGTGAAGGGCAGTTTATAAGAACATGTGATTTCCCCCGACCAAAACACGAACCAAAACACTCTTAAGTGTATCTGTCACAGCTCAAGCCCTGCTGATCACCTGAACCAGGCAGTGAGATTGGATCAGTGTCTGAACGAGGATCAAAGGCAAATGATCTTAGAAGATCTGGAGCTCTCATCAGGAACATAGGAACAATGACCGAGCGAGGAGCAGGTGAGACTTCCCTTCTCTTATCGTGGTTCAGATGGTCAGCAGGGCTGGAGGCTAATCAGCCTGATTAGCAGGCCAGAACTGTGACAGTATCCATGAACAAAGAATTGCCCACACGAACAAAGTAGTAAGTACACTTGGCTGCAGCTCCCTTTGTTTGGGGGAACTACATTTATGCCCGCTGCACAAAGCTCCAGCATGCCGGAGCAGCGTGAGCTTGACTCCGGAAGCCGGATGGTGTAACCGCCGGCGACTGGAACCGAGGTGAACAGGTAGAGTGATGTAGCTGGAGTGAGACATGAACAGGAATGGAGCTCTTGTCAGGTATGTCGGAAAAATGACTGACGAAGAACAGGCAAGACGTCGCCCCATTTATCGCAGTCCATGCAATGAGCAGGGCTGGACACTAATGAGCTTGATTAGTCTGTTGAACCTGTGACAGGGCGAACCGCTTCCATCCATTCATTCTACCTTGCAGTTCTCACCGGGTTGTTTCAATATGTCTGAGAGTCACAAGAGAAAAACTGCTGTGGAAGTGTGTAAAAAGAAGAGAAAGGTAAGTGTGCTGTGCAATGCCAACATCAACTTGTAAACAGAGCGTTCACGCGGATAACTGAGTGTTGCACATGCTGAAATTCCAAAAATCCTTCACTATATCAAAGATATAAGTGATGTTTTTGTTTGGATAAAAAAATAAGTAAAGTACATTTGAGTAAAATCAAAAGTCTCATTAAAGTATGACAATATAACTGACAGCAGTTTAAATCTGTTCCCTTGGCAGACTAAACTTTCCCTCTGCAGTTTTAGAACTACAGTTTAATGATGAACTACAGACACCAACAGCTGACCTGAGACTTTAAACAAACACCAACATCTGAGAATGTTACAGGATTAGCAGAATTACACCTTCTCACCTGTGTGAGTTCTCGTGTGAAGCAGTAAATTACCTCTTTGACTGAAATCTTTTCCACAGGTCTGACATGAGAAAGGCTTCTCACCTGTGTGAGTTCTCACGTGATCAAGTAAGTTACTTCGTTGACAAAAACTTTTTCCACAGGTCTGACATGAGAAAGGCTTCTCACCTGTGTGAGTCCTCATGTGATAAATTAAACTAGTTCGTTGACCAAAACTTTTTCCACAGGTCTGACATGAGAAAGGCTTCTCACCTGTGTGAGTTCTCATGTGACAGAGTAAATGACCTCGTTGACCAAAACTTTTTCCACAGGTCTGACATGAGAAAGGCTTCTCACCTGTGTGTGTTCTCATATGATCTTTTAAAACATTTTTATAAGTGAAGCTTTTTCCACAGGTCTGACATGAGAAAGGCTTCTCACCTGTGTGAATTCTCATGTGACAATTCAAGTCTCCTTTCTGATTAAAACTTTTTCCACAGGTCTGACACGAGAAAGGCTTCTCACCTGTGTGTGTTCTCATGTGATCTGTTAAAACATTTTTATAAGTGAAGCTTTTTCCACAGGTCTGACATGAGAAAGGCTTCTCACCTGTGTGAGTTCTCATGTGCTTAGTTAAATCAGATTTTCCAATAAAACTTTTTCTACAAGTCTGACATGAGAAACGCTTCTTTAGCTTTGGATGGTCTACACTGTCTCTGTGATCTCTGGTTTTTGGACGTCTCTGATTTTCTATCAGCTGTTCTTCTTCATTTGATTCTGAGTCTTCATTCCTGTTTCCTTCCTGACTCTGGTTCTCAGCTTTAGGACAGTTCTGAGAGAGGAGCTGGTCCTTATTCATATCTGGTTCAATGTTGTGTCTTCCTTCATCAGCGGGAGTCACCATGAAAGTTTCCGTCTCCAGTTTCAGTACAAGCTTCTCTTCACCATGACTGATACCAAAATCCTCCTGTTCTATTAAAATCTGTGAAGCTTCTGGTTCTTCTAATTCCTCTTGTGAAGACTGAAGTTCCTGCTGTTCCTCTTTAACCTGTAGACCCTCTAGTTCTTTTTGAGGGTGTTCTGGTATAAAGGAAATTCTGATCACTTCATGTTCATTTGTACAAACATAACACAGTGACAAATAATTATAACCTAAACACCTTGTTCTTCATTACATCATCAACAAGTACTCAGATTATATTCTCATCAGGATGTTCTAAAACTCTGAGTTCTGATGACATCCAGGATTCTAATAGCCTCTCTGTATCAGCATGAGGGCTGGATGATATAGGAAAAAAGCACATCGACAAAGATACAAAATTAAAAAAAAAATGTCTGCTCTGGGATTATTAAGGCACCCTGTAATGTAAACTTTATTTTTATATGTATACTTTATTATTATCTGTGATGCTGCATTTGACATATACAGTACAGACCAAAAGTTTGGACACACCTTCTCATTCAAAGAGAATGAGAAGGTGTGTACTGTACATGCTATTCACACCATAGCCATTGGCTCTTTATATTAAATAACAATACTGTTTAGCTACTTTTGTAGCTACAGAATTAAACATTGCAAAATATAAAATTTAGCAGCACTGAATAGATCAAACAGTAACACACCTAAACATCAAAAGACTGGGATCTATTTTGCTGTCTTCAACTCCACGTTTGGTCATTCTGCTGCTTTTATTCGCAGTAGTGTAGCACATAAAGTCGCACGTTTAATGGCGGTGGGCAAACAACCTGCAGGGAGCAATACCATCCCCTAGTGCAGTGTTTCCCAACCCTGGTCCTCAAGGCACACTGTCCTGCATGTTTTAGATGTGTCCCTGCTCCAACACGGCTGAGTTAAATGAGCAAATTACCTGATAACTTGGCTTTTGTTGTCTGGTATTTTGCTCATTTAACTCAACTGTGTTGGAGCAAGGAAACATCTAAAACATGCAGGACAGTGTGCCTTGAGGACCAGGGTTGGGAAACACTGGCCTAGTGGGCCGGGACGCTTCCACCATGTTCTAGAAAATAGCCTGATAGCTGATCACCTTGATCGAACTGAAAATGATCACAATCACGAAGTTCGATCACATGATTACCCAGCACTAGTTTAACCAATATCTAGTTTCTTTATTTTTACATTTTGAGCTATTGTAAACAGGCAATATTTAAAAAATGTTGATAAAAATTGATATTGAACAGTATGGAAAAATATATCGTGATCATTTTTTTGCCATATCGCCCAGTCCTACTGTCACACACACCCGCCTTGATCAAGCACCCGCTCCCTTTACCCGCCCACCCTCTCTCACCCATTTTCCAATCGTAAACAAACAGCTGATCTGTTTGATATTAATCTGTGGTGATTTACGCAGAAAAGAAATATGTTCAAATAAAGCTAGTCGAGTAATGACGCAAGGAAAATACAACAGCAGTTCACAGCGCAACTGAAACAAAGTATAATTAAATTAACCGAGAGTAAGAAAGAAGCAGTGAAACCGCTTTGTTGGGGGGGGTGAGACAGGCTGATTGGTTGATTTGCATGTTAAAAGTATAAGAAAAGAAGTGTGCAGGAATGTACACTGACACTCAGTGAACCCGGAGAGGAAATCCTTTTTCTGAGTGTTAACAGGGAAGAGGGTTGGATGACACAGTTACCCCATAGGCTATAATAAAAAAAGCGAAGGAAACTTTTTCTATCTTTTTTCTATTGCACCTCACGTCTATTGATATAGTTATCGAATTATCATCCAGCCCTAATCAGCATCACTAACAAACAGCTCGACAAACATTATGCTTCAGAGCCTCATTCTAATGACTGACTGCTTTCAATCATGCAGGATTTCATAATAAAGCTCCTCTTTTATAACATTCACTCACCTGATTCATTCGTAACTGAATTCTTCCACCACATTGGTTCCTCCTGGTTCAAACTAGAGCTCTTCTCCTGGTTACAGTCTTGCTGGTCTGTCAGAAGCTCCTCCTCTTTCCAGACACGATGCTGTGGACATTCTGGTTCCTCCTGGTCCAAATTGGAGCTCTTCTCCTGATTACAGAGCTGCTGGTCAGTCAGAACCTCGTCCTTCCAGACATAATGCTGTGGGAGTTCTGAACAGACAAAGAGACAAAAAAAAGCTTATTAATGTGACTGTAAGAAAGATTTCATTTTAATCATCTGATGCATCTGAAAGATGTTTTGGAATGAACTGAACCTTCAGATTACCAAGTAACTACACAGAGTTCTATTATCAGAAATACAAACAGGTACATGGTTCTGACTGACCCACCTCAGTACTGGACAGAGTTTCAATGGCATATCTATTATTATTGGTTTAAATCATTCCTCTTTGCAACATTTGCATGTTCTTTCTGCCCTGTACTAGCTTCCAGAACCTTTTATCATTCTAAGTGACATTGTTCCTCCGTGTCTTGCAGAGCTTCTGAATATTTACCAGCCCAAGAGAGCTCTGAGGCCAGCTGATCAGCTGCTAGTGGATATTCCTGAAGACAAATTAAAAAAAAAAAGATAGCTGCTTTTGCAACAGCTGCACCTAAATTATGACACAATTTAACTGTTCAGCACTTTGATCAACCACGGCTGTTTTAAAATGTGTTCTATAAATAAATTTGACATTGACATATTTCTGGGAGAAAATGAGACTGAAAGCAGATAAAGTTGTGTATTATTTACCTATTCTGTGTAGGTTTATTTGTGGTTTCCAGTAGATTTCCAAAAGTCTGCGCTGACGATCCACTTCATGATCATAAAAAATGATGGTTTTTTCAAACTGTGTGAATATTTCTTCAGCAGCAGCAGTTAGTCGCGCGTTGATAAACTCTCTCAGAGACTGGATGGAAGACATTGTTACTGCAAACACTCGAATATTCACCTCAAACACCGAAATCGTCTCTAAACTCAGACAAACTCGAGGAGAGCTAACGCTGCTAGCATCCTAGACTAGCACAGGAAGAGGATGAATAGTCGTGCTTCTTCTTCTTCGGGCAGACTGGCTTCAGGGCGTGTTGCTGTCACCTGCTGGCCTTTAGGATTCAACTAAACCTTAAAATGTTTAGACACGCGATCTTCAGATATAAATCTACCTCAGGTATTTATAGTTTCTTTATAATTTCTGTTCCTGCTTCTTACTGTTCAGGATCGCAGGGAGCGGATATCCGATCATGTCGCCAGTCCATCACAGGGCTGGGATCATAAAGACCAGCAGGTGGCAGCAACACGCCCTGAAGCTTGCAGTCTGATTTCAGACAAAGAAGTGCGACTTCTTTGTTGTGGTAGCAGCGTTCGCTCATCTCGTGTTTGTCCTCTTTTAGAGATGGTTTCACTGTTTGAGGTGAACATTTAAATGTTTGCAGTAACAATGTCTTCCGTTCAGTCTCTGAGAGAGTTTATCAACGAGCGACTAACTGCTGCTGCTGAAGAAATATTCACACAGTTTGAAAAAACCATCATTCATTATGAAGAAGAGGTGGATCGTCAGCGCAGACTGCTGGATTTCAGCTGGAAACCACAAATAAACTTACACAAAATAGGTAAGTTAATATAAGTTACTGAACATATTCTACAATCACAAACCAGTTTGGGATTTGCTTTAATATCTGCTGATGGTATTACATAAAAACAGACTTGTTAAAGGTTGAATATGGAACAATTTCATAAAAAGCTTTTTTTTTTTTAAGTAATACCTCCACGGGGCATTTAGAGGGTTGAGGAATGAAAGTACAGTATTTCCTTTAAAAATCAGCCACTGATCACCACTAGTTATTAACAGAGTTGTTATAAATATCAGGATATGTCAGCGCAGGTCTCTAACATGGCAGGGTGTAAAAAAACCACAGAGCAGCATATATGGTTTATTAATCCCCATTTCTGCAGCTTCTCTCTATAGATCCACCTTTGATTACTATCCACCTTCTGTACTACCTTTAACAAAACATGTGATGTAGTCAAACCACCCATAGTGGTTATTTTTAGTGTTTTTTTTATAGGCTAGAACATTTTTGTCTACTAATCCACTGATTTATCTGCTATACCTCAGTTTTCCATCCACTATGGTGTTATAAATATGTTGGTCACCTGTCTAAGAAAGGTCTATAGTGACATTAATTAAGTTGTTTCTTTTGTCTGTTCAGAACTTCCACAGCATTATGTCCTGAAGGAGGAGGAGCTTCTGATTGACCAGCAGCTCTGTAACCCAGAGGAAGCAGAATGTCCACAAATTAAAGAGAATCCAAACAAATCAGAAGAAACAGAAGGTCCACAGGTTAAAGAGGAACAACAGAAATTTGGTGTCAGTCGGGATGAAGAGCAGTTTGTATTGAAGCTGGAGATGGATACTTTCATGACGATTCCTGTTGAGGAGGAAAGAGAGCACAATGAACCAGAACCAAATGGGAACCAGCTTCTTTCTCAGAACTCTACTGAAGCTGAGAGCCAAAACCAGGAACAAGACAGGATTGAAGACACAGTATCAAACAAAGAAGAACAGCTGAAAAACAAATGTCTACAGACCAGAAATCCCAGAAATAACATCCAAAATCCAAAAATAAAGAAGCATTTCTCCTGTCAGACCTGTGGAAAAAGTTTCAGCGTAAAAACTTCTTTTACTCGTCACATGAGAACTCACACGGGTGAGAAGCCCTTCTCATGTCAGATCTGTGGAAAAGGTTTTGGTCTAAGAGGTCATTTGCGCTATCACATAAGAATTCACACAGGTGAGAAGCCCTTCTCATGTCAGATATGTGGAAAATCTTTCACCCACAGAGGTAATTTAGTCTATCACATGAAAACTCACACAGGTGAGAAACCTTTCTCGTGTCAGACCTGTGGAAAAAGTTTCGGTCGAAGATGTAATTTGATTAATCACATGAGAACTCATACTGGTGAGAAGCCTTTCACATGTCAGACCTGTAGCAAATGTTTCAGTCGAAGATATACTTTGCTCAAGCATATGGGAACTCACACATTTGAGAATGTGTAATTCTGTGAATTCTGTAACATCAAAGTTGGTAAAAACTCAGTTCAGCAGCTGGAGTCTTTAGTAGCTGGGAACAAAGTTCTATTGTTGCAATTACAACATCCACACACTAGATGTCACCCCGGTGTTTGTGTTCCATATTCAACCTTTAACTGTAATATAAAATGTAAAACCTCTTTCTGATCCTAATTCACTCAGACTGAACTTTTATCTTCATGTTTTAAATATTTTGCATCAATTAGAGTCTCTTTGCTACACAAACTTTCTGAAGTTAAGAAAATGTACTTACAAAATTAAAAACTGATGTTTAACGATTTTACAGCAAAATTCTTGTTACTCATAACTTCTCACTTTAAAACAGTTTGATTATCCTTCTCAGACTGAAGCATTGTGGGTAATGAGGTTGTTTTTTTTACTTCTGAACAGACATCGGGTGTTTTCATGGATCCAGCTTTAAGAAGAATCTGTTTAGTTTTTAATCTTGACCCTCAAAATGAGAATAAAACAGCAACTATAAGTGGGTACGTTATTGTATAAAAGATGATGTTCCACCTTTATGTTTATTAAAACAAACAGATTGTTGTTCCTGCTGCTGGAGATAAACAGCAGCCTCCATCAGGATCCTGCAGGAACAAGCTGTTATAAAACTGGTTGGATGGATGGAGTTTGATTATCACTCAAATGTTAATAAAATAAAAAGTTTCACTTTGTTAATGTGTCTCAGGTGTTTTATCAGTTTGTTTCTATTAGATGAAGCTGTGTTTGATGTAATTAGTCTCCAGTCTGATGTAACATGTTGGTTTGTGGTGGATCAGGACAGTCAGACTGACTGCAGCTCAGAAAGATTCAGAAACACAAAGTTCAGCTGATCGCTGCATTTTACAGACATTTCAGTCAAATTCAAATCTGTTCATTTCTGGTTCTGGAACCAGTTCATCATCTAAAAATTATTAATTAATAGATCAGAATTGGTTAATGTTAAAACAGCTGACCACAGAGCTCCGTGTTTACACTAGGCACAGTGATCACGTGACAAACAGGAGCTTCGCTTCCCTTTTATAGAAAGTGAAAGTGGAGAGACAGACAGACAGACGGAAAAACTTTTAAGCATCAAAACAACAAAAAAACTCTAACTCATCTGAATCAGGGTGAGTTCATTTAATGTTCTTCTTCTCCTTTCAGGTTTTCACTCTGTTGGTCAGAAGAAGAGACAGAATTTTAACTTTTATCTAAGTGCGTCATGTCAAACTCGTATATCCGGTTGTTTATGGAACGAACGGAATTTTATTTGAGTTCGTGCTGGTTGATCCGTCCACTTATAATGTTTAATACAAACAGGGATGTTACAACAAGAACATCGTCAAAAACTCACCGAGGTCTGACTACAGTCCATAAACGAAGATTAACTTTTGGGACTTTTCATGGTCATGAGAGACTTTAACATGTATGAACACAGGGGCGGGGGTTGTTTGCAGCTGCGGACCCCTCTCATCCCTAAAGCGCTCAGGGTCTTCAGGCGGCAGTCAAGCAACAAACCTGGACTGTCAAAAAACACGGACTTTCTTATTATATCACTTGCTTAAGATTATTTACAGACTCCACGTCTCCCTCTAGTGGACTCATAGAAGTGCAGCCGCAACATCCTCTGACTTGTACTGCTCTTTGACTGACAGAAAAGAAGAGCCAATCAGGAGCAGCTGATCTTTTTTCAGCTCAAATAATGTAAAGGATGATTAGAGTTGATGTTCAGATGAATGATTTATGTTTTCTCTGTAGATAAAGGTAGAAAGTGTGTGTGAGCTGATGTGGATGTGAATTCAGCATCATGGATCAGAGTGAAGACAGAGAGGAGGGAGTTCCTCCATCTAAAACCAGTCTGTGTGGAGAACATGAGAGCCAGAGCAAAGCTCAGAGGTGAGATGATCCTCTCTAACTGTCCATGACTCTTATCCATGTCAGAACCATTAGAGAGGTGAGCTGTATCTAAATGTTGTAACTGTGTAAAATGAGTCAGAATGAAATGTTTTTATTCCACTATGTTTTATATGAGCTCATACGTGTGTTTTGGGGTATGAAAACAAATGGATTCTGACCCTCTGAGTCCTTTGTACTAATTTCTGACCTTTTGGTTCACAATTCAGGACTGAATCATACTTCCATAATCCCACAACCAGAAATATTTGTAGTAAATAAACACAGCAGCTGATTTAGTTAAGTCAACATGATCAAAATAATAATAACTGGTGATAAAAACACTGGTAAGATGCAGACCTCTGCCAAACACCTCAGTCCCCCCATATTGGTATTTACAACAAAAATGACAATATCACATTTGTTGTAGCTACACAACCAGATTCCTTGACCATGAAAACAACTTTAGCAATTGACCTTTCACCAGCCCCTCCCCCAAAACGACTATCACTCATCATAGCAACTGTTACTATGTGAGCAGGTCTGACAAACATTGACTCCAAGCAAGATGGTGAAGCGGTGCGCCCATGTTATTTGTAAATCAGATACTGGATATCCTGATAGATTATCTGGAGGAGTTGTGTTCTTTTAATTCTCAAAGCCAAAAACAACGTGATCGGTGCCTACAATGGATTAAACAGTGTGCACGGCCCCACTCCCAGTTAAATGTTTCGGGACATTAGGAAGCATAAATACATCTGCAAGAGTTAACTAGTCACCATGTTGTCTTGATCAACTAACTAGAGGCAACAACACAAATTAGACCAAAGTTATGATTACCATGGATATCATTTCCAGAATGTTAACCTACTCTCTAAACTAAGTTTAATGAGCCCTTTAGCTTTAGCCAACATTAGTTAACATGTTAGTTAATGCTAGCTATATTAGCTATTGTTGTCTTTATTTTTCATCAGTTTACAACAAAGTCTAATATAGGACCCCAACAAGAACTTTAAAGAATTTTGGTTTTATGTTTCACGAAGCATTTTATGAATGGACAACCTAAGTTTCCCAATCCCATAATTTCCTGAAACAACAACCTTTTGTCGTGGTCTATTTTATGTACTTGTAAAAACACAGTCTTCTACAATCTTGGAAAAAATAAAGTAGTTTAAAAAGTAAATAATCATTGATCATGGTGCGCTGTGCTTAGATTTATTCAAAGACATTGACTTGGTGACCCTATACAGAAAAGTTTTGTGGCAAGTTTGTAGAAAATCTTGGACCAGACCGTCGACCTGGTCAAAACAGGTCACGAACATCAGCTTCTTATAAGGCTGTGTTACGGAGGCTGTAGGAAATGGTCCAAAAATCATTCATAGCCTGTTTGTAGCTACAGGTCATTGGGGCTGAGGCTTTAGGAGTAATAAATACATGGAGTAATTTTTCTGCATCACTTTGGGTCAGAATGCTCCTAATTTTATTAACCTCATTCAAGATTTTCACATCTGTAAAGACATGCCTCTAATACATACGTATAACCGAACATGTATATAATAGAAATAAACCTTCAGATTCTCTGCAGCAGTTTGTGTTCAGAGCTTCTTAAAGAGTTAGATCAGATAATTTCTCCAGTACCTGATCAGAATTACAACATGTTTGTGTTTCAGAGGTCAGAAACTCAGACTGGGAGCAGAGTCTCCAGGGTCCAGCTGTCTGTCCATGAAGAGTGACTGGTCCAAGGGAGACCCTCCATTGTTTGGTGAATCTGGACCTTCAGAGACGAGGTCAGTCTTGAACACTAGACGTCATTTGACTGTTCTAGATCATGTTCCGTCACCAAATGTTTTAAAACATCGCAGCTGATGTGCACAGATTACTTCCTGAATTTAAATGCAGTGAAGCAACTGAATATGCATGGGATAGTACACAAATAGGGAAGTAATTTTCCCCAAAATACTTGTGTGAGGGAATGTTCGCCAAAGATGAAGAGATAATAAGCAAGAGAGAAACTGTGTGAGCACAGATTGTTTTTCTGAATAAAAACATGAATGTAAAGAAACTCCTTCTGATTAATGTCTATATGTACAGCAGCAGCACAGACTGATCAATCTAATGGATTTGTATAATGTAGTTTCTTATAAAATTCCATATCTCCAATTGGCCATGTTTCAGAGGTCAGAAACTCAGACTGGGAGCAGAGTCTCCAGGATCCAGCTGTCTGTCCATGAAGAGTGACTGGTCCAAAGGACAGATTATATACTTCGGTGAATCTGGACCTTCAGACACAAGGTCAGAAAACTCACTGATTTATTCTCCTGAACTTGAATAACTTCTGCATCTGACTTTCTGTTTTGTCTCCATGTTGTTTTAATTGTATGTTTTTGTGTTTTCCAACATCAATTTAGTCTTTTTATTTCTTTCTTTCAGTAGTTTTGTGTTTCTTGTCCTTCAGCCATGAAGTCCTTTTAGTTTCAGAGCTCAGAGTTTGATTCAGTCTGAAAACAGATGCTTCAAATGAGAACCCACTACAGGAGATCCTTCCTGTCCACACCTAGAACCCTCTACAGGAGATCCTTCCTGTCCACACCTAGAACCCTCTACAGGAGATCCTTCCTGTCCACACCTAGAACCCTCTACAGGAGATCCTTCCTGTCCACAGCTAGAACCCTCTACAGGAGATCCTTCCCGTCCACATCTAGAACCCTCTACAGGAGATCCTTCCCGTCCACATCTAGAACCCTCTGCAGGAGATCCTTCCCGTCCACAGCTAGAACCCTCTACAGGAGATCCTTCCCGTCCACAGCTAGAACCCACTACAGGAGATCCTTCCCGTCCACATCTAGAACCCTCTGCAGGAGATCCTTCCCGTCCACATCTAGAACCCTCTGCAGGAGATCCTTCCCGTCCACAGCTAGAACCCTCTACAGGAGATCCTTCCCGTCCACAGCTAGAACCCTCTACAGGAGATCCTTCCTGTCCACAGCTAGAACCCTCTACAGGAGATCCTTCCCGTCCACAGCTAGAACCCTCTACAGGAGATCCTTCCTGTCCACAGCTAGAACCCTCTACAGGAGATCCTTCCCGTCCACAGCTAGAACCCTCTACAGGAGATCCTTCCCGTCCACAGCTAGAACCCACTACAGGAGCTCCTTCCCGTCCACAGCTAGAACCCACAACAGGAGTTCCTTCCCGTCCAATGCTAGAACCCACAACAGGAGATCCTTCCTGTCCACAGCTAGAACCCACTACAGGAGATCCTTCCTGTCCACACCTAGAACCCTCTACAGGAGATCCTTCCTGTCCACACCTAGAACCCTCTACAGGAGATCCTTCCTGTCCACAGCAGAACCCTCTACAGGAGATCCTTCCTGTCCACACCTAGAACCCTCTACAGGAGATCCTTCCTGTCCACAGCTAGAACCCTCTACAGGAGATCCTTCATGTCCACAGCTAGAACCCTCTACAGGAGATCCTTCCCGTCCACAGCTAGAACCCTCTACAGGAGATCCTTCCCGTCCACAGCTAGAACCCTCTACAGGAGATCCTTCCCGTCCACAGCTAGAACCCTCTACAGGAGATCCTTCCCGTCCACAGCTAGAACCCACTACAGGAGATCCTTCCCGTCCACATCTAGAACCCTCTGCAGGAGATCCTTCCCGTCCACATCTAGAACCCTCTGCAGGAGATCCTTCCCGTCCACATCTAGAACCCTCTGCAGGAGATCCTTCCCGTCCACATCTAGAACCCTCTGCAGGAGATCCTTCCCGTCCACATCTAGAACCCTCTGCAGGAGATCCTTCCCGTCCACATCTAGAACCCTCTGCAGGAGATCCTTCCTGTCCACATCTAGAACCCTCTGCAGATGATGCAATTATTCTTAAAGCTGGATCCATGAAAACACCTGATGTCTGTTCAGAAGTAAAAAAAACAACCTCATTACCCACAATGCTTCAGTCTGAGAAGGATAATCAAACTGTTTTAAAGTGAGAAGTTATGAGTAACAAGAATTTTGCTGTAAAATCGTTAAACATCAGTTTTTAATTTTGTAAGTACATTTTCTTAACTTCAGAAAGTTTGTGTAGCAAAGAGACTCTAATTGATGCAAAATATTTAAAACATGAAGATAAAAGTTCAGTCTGAGTGAATTAGGATCAGAAAGAGGTTTTACATTTTATATTACAGTTAAAGGTTGAATATGGAACACAAACACCGGGGTGACATCTAGTGTGTGGATGTTGTAATTGCAACAATAGAACTTTGTTCCCAGCTACTAAAGACTCCAGCTGCTGAACTGAGTTTTTACCAACTTTGATGTTACAGAATTCACAGACTTACACATTCTCAAATGTGTGAGTTCCCATATGCTTGAGCAAAGTATATCTTCGACTGAAACATTTGCTACAGGTCTGACATGTGAAAAGCTTCTCACCAGTATGAGTTCTCATGTGATCAATCAAATTACATCTTCGACCGAAACTTTTTCCACAGGTCTGACACGAGAAAGGTTTCTCACCTGTGTGAGTTTTCATGTGATAGACTAAATTACCTCTGTGGGTGAAAGATTTTCCACATATCTGACATGAGAAGGGCTTCTCACCTGTGTGAATTCTTATGTGATAGCGCAAATGACATGATCAAAATAATAATAACTGGTGATAAAAACACTGGTAAGATGCAGACCTCTGCCAAACACCTCAGTCCCCCCATATTGGTATTTACAACAAAAATGACAATATCACATTTGTTGTAGCTACACAACCAGATTCCTTGACCATGAAAACAACTTTAGCAGTTGACCTTTTGCCAGCCCCTCCCCCAAAACGACTATTGTCCAATCACACATCATAGCAACTGTTACTATGTGAGCAGGTCTGACAAACATTGACTCCAAGCAAGATGGTGAAGCGGTGCGCCCATGTTATTTGTAAATCAGATACTGGATATCCTGATAGATTATCTGGAGGAGTTGTGTTCTTTTAATTCTCAAAGCCAAAAACAACGTGATCGGTGCCTACAATGGATTAAACAGTGTGCACGGCCCCACTCCCAGTTAAATGTTTCGGGACATTAGGAAGCATAAATACATCTGCAAGAGTTAACTAGTCACCATGTTGTCTTGATCAACTAACTAGAGGCAACAACACAAATTAGACCAAAGTTATGATTACCATGGATATCATTTCCAGAATGTTAACCTACTCTCTAAACTAAGTTTAATGAGCCCTTTAGCTTTAGCCAACATTAGTTAACATGTTAGTTAATGCTAGCTATATTAGCTATTGTTGTCTTTATTTTTCATCAGTTTACAACAAAGTCTAATATAGGACCCCAACAAGAACTTTAAAGAATTTTGGTTTTATGTTTCACGAAGCATTTTATGAATGGACAACCTAAGTTTCCCAATCCCATAATTTCCTGAAACAACAACCTTTTGTCGTGGTCTATTTTATGTACTTGTAAAAACACAGTCTTCTACAATCTTGGAAAAAATAAAGTAGTTTAAAAAGTAAATAATCATTGATCATGGTGCGCTGTGCTTAGATTTATTCAAAGACATTGACTTGGTGACCCTATACAGAAAATTTTTGTGGCAAATTTGTAGAAAATCTTGGACCAGACCGTCGACCTGGTCACAAATTTTCAAAACAGGTCACGAACATCAGCTTCTTATAAGGCTGTGTTACGGAGGCTGTAGGAAATGGTCCAAAAATCATTCATAGCCTGTTTGTAGCTACAGGTCATTGGGGCTGAGGCTTTAGGAGTAATAAATACATGGAGTAATTTTTCTGCATCACTTTGGGTCAGAATGCTCCTAATTTTATTAACCTCATTCAAGATTTTCACATCTGTAAAGACATGCCTCTAATACATACGTATAACCGAACATGTATATAATAGAAATAAACCTTCAGATTCTCTGCAGCAGTTTGTGTTCAGAGCTTCTTAAAGAGTTAGATCAGATAATTTCTCCAGTACCTGATCAGAATTACAACATGTTTGTGTTTCAGAGGTCAGAAACTCAGACTGGGAGGAGAGTCTCCAGGGTCCAGCTGTCTGTCCATGAAGAGTGACTGGTCCAAGGGAGACCCTCCATTCTTCGGTGAATCTGGACCTTCAGAGACGAGGTCAGTCTTGAACACTAGACGTCATTTGACTGTTCTAGATCATGTTCCATTACGTCACCAAATGTTTTAAAACATCGCAGCTGATGTGCACAGATTACTTCCTGAATTTAAATGCAGTGAAGCAACTGAATATGCATGGGATAGTACACAAATAGGGAAGTAATTTTCCCCAACATACTTGTGTGAGGGAATGTTCGCCAAAGATGAAGAGATAATAAGCAAGAGAGAAACTGTGTGAGCACAGATTGTTTTTCTGAATAAAAACATGAATGTAAAGAAACTCCTTCTGATTAATGTCTATATGTACAGCAGCAGCACAGACTGATCAATCTAATGGATTTGTATAATGTAGTTTCTTATAAAATTCCATATCTCCAATTGGCCATGTTTCAGAGGTCAGAAACTCAGACTGGGAGCAGAGTCTCCAGGGTCCAGCTGTCTGTCCATGAAGAGTGACAGGTCCAAGGGAGACCCTCCATTCTTCGGTGAATCTGGACCTTCAGACACGAGGTCAGAAAACTCACTGATTTATTCTCCTGATCTTGAACAACTTCTGCATCTGACTTTCTGTTTTGTCTCCATGTTGTTTTAATTGTATGTTTTTGTGTTTTCCAACATCAATTTAGTCTTTTTATTTCTTTCTTTCAGTAGTTTTGTGTTTCTTGTCCTTCAGCCATGAAGTCCTTTTAGTTTCAGAGCTCAGAGATTGATTCAGTCTGAAAACAGATGCTTCAAATGAGAACCCTCTACAGGAGATCCTTCCTGTCCACACCTAGAACCCTCTACAGGAGATCCTTCCTGTCCACAGCTAGAACCCACTACAGGAGATCCTTCCCGTCCACAGCTAGAACCCTCTACAGGAGATCCTTCCCGTCCACAGCTAGAACCCTCTACAGGAGATCCTTCCCGTCCACAGCTAGAACCCTCTACAGGAGATCCTTCCCGTCCACAACAAGAACCCGCTACAGGAGATCCTTCCCGCCCACAGCTAGAACCCGCTACAGGAGATCCTGCCCGTCCACAGCTAGAACCCTCTACAGGAGATCCTTCCCGTCCACAGCTAGAACCCTCTACAGGAGATCCTTCCCGTCCACAGCTAGAACCCTCTACAGGAGATCCTTCCCGTCCACACCTAGAACCCTCTACAGGAGATCCTTCCTGTCCACAGCTAGAACCCTCTACAGGAGATCCTTCCCGTCCACAGCTAGAACCCTCTACAGGAGATCCTTCATGTCCACAGCTAGAACCCTCTACAGGAGATCCTTCATGTCCACAGCTAGAACCCTCTACAGGAGATCATCCCGTCCACAGCTAGAACCCTCTACAGGAGATCCTTCCCGTCCACAGCTAGAACCCTCTACAGGAGATCCTTCCCGTCCACAGCTAGAACCCTCTACAGGAGATCCTTCCCGTCCACAGCTAGAACCCTCTACAGGAGATCCTTCCTGTCCACAGCTAGAACCTTCTACAATGACTCTCTGAAGAATAACTGAGCAACAACAACATTATTTTTCCCTTCAGGGATTAATAATAACGTGGAATTGAATTGAATTGAATTGAATTGAATTGAATTGAATTGAAGACTGTTCTGCCCGAGATCCATTTGAAACACCTGTTAAAGACTGAAATAAGTATTTCCTGAATATCTCAGGTGTTGCTATAGAAACCCTTTTGTCTTTTCTTTTCCAGAATGTTTCTAAACAGATTGATTTACATTATAATTAAAACTTCCTTCATACTTTGTGTTCAGTTCAAGAGGACATATATTTTCAGACAGTAACTGCTTGAATGTGTGAGATGTTTCTTCTACCTCTGATAGTCAGAAGGTTCACAGTGGTTAGATTTAAACAACAATGTTCTCATCAGCAGCCAGATGTTAGAACTGATTCAGTACCTGTTGTTCCAGTTCTCTCTCAGTAATGATGAAGAAATGTCTTCACAGAGGGAGGAAGAGGAGTGATGATGAGGAGGATCAGCTGTCCAGCTGTTCTTTGTGTCAGGACGTCCTGAAGGATCCGGTCTCAACCAGCTGTGGACACTGGTTCTGCAGACAGTGTATCACCTCATACTGGGACCAATCTGCTTCATCAGGACTCTCCTCCTGTCCCCAGTGTGGAAAGAGACAAAAAGCCAGAACTGGACTGCAAACAGCCAATCAGAGCAGCTCTGAACCAGGTGAGACACACCGTGCTGAACTTAATAAAGATTTAAAATCATAGAGACATAAAAACAGTTTCAGCGTTTAATACTGAATTTCCCATCATGCTGCTTCTGTCTCACACACAGATGTAGATTCAGGTCTAAGACGAGCTCAGCTGGTGGATCAGAGACTCAAAAACTTCCTTCTTCTCCCTCTTTGTAGTGACTCACAGAACTGTGATGCGCACTGAAGGTTTAACAGTCCTGCATCATGAAAACAATTAGAAACAGACAAACAGACAGGCAGAACAAGAACTACACACTGAACAAATCTCAGTCTCTGAGTCCAGATCTCAGGACTTTTACAGTCTCTGGTTTAGAGTTTAATTCCTGTCCTGCTGGACTTTAACTTATCAGCTTTGTTTAACTGTTTCCCGATGACTTTACAGTGATGCTGAAGGAAACGAGAACACTGCTGATGTTTTAAAGAAGAAACTGACGTCAGAATGAAGAAACATGAAGAAGAAATGATGATGAATTCAATCAGTTTGTTTCTTTAAACATCTTGATTGATTTCTTTCTGTCTGGTTTGTTCTGTTTCTCAGCAGATGTTGGCCTGCAGAAGGTTTTAGATGAACATAAGTTCAGTCTGAGGAAGAGATGTGAACCTGTGACTGAAGGAAGTGATGAAACAGGAAGTAGAACCCTCCTCAACAGGATCTACACTGAGCTCTACATCACAGAGGGACTGAGTGAAGAGGTTAATACTCAACATGAGGTGAGGCAGCTGGAGACCACATCCAAGACCAAGAGCCTCCATGACACTCCAATCAGGTGCCACGACATCTTTAAAGCCTCACCTGAGCAGCACGGATCCATCAGAGTGGTTCTGACGAGTGGCATCGCTGGTGCTGGAAAGACCTTCTCAGTGCAGAAGTTCACTCTGGACTGGGCTGAGGGCTTGGAGAACCAAGATGTCAGTGTGGTGGTTCTGCTTTCATTCAGGGAGCTGAACTTGATCAGAGATGATCAGTACAGTCTCATGACGCTGCTCCATGTTTTCCATCCAACATTACAGAAGCTCCCAGCAGAGAAGCTCTCTGTCTGTAAACTTCTCTTCATCTTTGATGGTCTGGATGAAACCAGACTTTCACTGGACTTCAACAGTCATCTGGTTTCTGATGTCACACAGAAGTCATCAGTCAACGTGCTCCTGACAAACCTCATCAAGGGGAACCTGCTTCCCTCGGCTCTCATCTGGATAACCTCTCGACCTGCAGCAGCCAATCAGATCCCTCCTTCATGTGTCGACAGGGTAACAGAAGTACGAGGCTTCACTGACCCCCAGAAGGAGGAGTACTTCAGGAGGAGGTTCAGTGATGAAGAGATGTCCAGCAGAATCATCTCCCACATCAAGACATCCAGGAGTCTCCACATCATGTGTGGAATCCCAGTCTTCTGCTGGATCACTGCTACAGTTCTAAAGAACATGTTGACTACAGAGCAGAGAGGAGAGCTGCCCAAGACCATTACTGACATGTACTCACACTTCCTGCTGGTTCAGACCAAGAGGAAGAAGAACAAGTATCATGAAGGACATAAGATGAATCCACGGGAGCTGATGGAGGCTGACAGGGAGGTTCTCCTGAAGCTAGCGAGGCTGGCGTTTGAACATCTGGAGGAAGGAAACGTCATGTTCTATCAAGAAGACCTGGAGCAATGTGGTCTGGATGTCAGAGAGGCCTCAGTGTTCTCAGGTGTTTGTACAGAGATCTTCAAAACAGAGTGTGTGATCTTTGAGAAACCAGTTTACTGCTTTGTTCATCTGAGTGTTCAGGAGTTTCTGGCTGCAGTCTACATGTTCCACTGTTACACCAACTGGAACATAAAGGTGCTCAAGGACTTTCTGGGAGAAGATTTCCTGAGAGAATTCTCCAATCGCGAATATCTGGATGTCTTCCTGAAGACAGTCATGAATAAATCCCTCAGCAGTAAAAACGGCCACCTGGACCTGTTTGTTCGTTTCCTTCACGGCCTCTCTGTGGAACCCAACCCGAGACACTTAGGAGGTCTGCTGGGTCAGATAGAGAACAGTTCATTGATCACCCAGAGAGTCATCAAGAATCTGAAGGAGATGTACAGTGATCATGTTTCTCCCGACAGAAGCATCAACATCTTCCACTGTCTGATAGAGATGAAGGACCTCTCAGTTTATCAGGATATCCAAAAGTTCCTGAAATCAGAGACCAGATCAAAGAAGAAACTCTCAGAGATCCAGTGTTCAGCTCTGGCCCACATGCTGCAGATGTCAGCAGAGGTTCTGGATGAGATGGATCTGAACATGTACAACACAACACCAGGTGGAAAACTGAGACTGATTCCTGCTGCGAGGAACTGCAGGAAGTTACGGTGAGTCCTGAAATGTTCTTTAACATCATCAGTCAGTGAAGATCAGAAGTTTTTATGTTTTATTTTCAAACAGGTTTCACCTTCACTATATTTACTAAGGATATTTACATTTTGTCAAATGTTTGAAACAACATTGATATAAACTTATTTATGCCTACCCCAATTTTAAAATGCTTCATTCATCTTCTTTAAAAAAAAAATGCAATAAATTGAAATAAAATCAAAACATGACAAAACAAAATAACACAAGGTCTTGTCATTTAAAGACCACATGCCATTAATGTAGCTCTTAAAATAATCTGCAAAGCTTTAGCAAAAAAATTAGAGAAGGTAAACACCTGCCATAATTAATCCTGACCAAACTGGTTTCATAAAAGGGAGGCACTCGTACCACAAACACACAGAGATTATTTCATTTAATAGAATATGCGCACATCATGAAAATTATTTAACATGAGTTGAAGTGAGTTGAAAGGGAAAGATGTTAAATATAATTTCATGCATGGAATAAGAGCAGCCATACAGATGTTGATACATTGGAATGAGCCTCTGATCTTGTTTAGCTGTGTTTTATGGTCAAGCTCCTAAAGAGAAACTCAGATCAATGGCCTTCATCAGACTCTTATGTATCAGGTGAGAATCTCTTAGAAAACAAACTAGACTGGTTTTGTTCATACCTGGCTAACAGAAGCTTCAATGTCTGTAAATAATTACTCATATTCATCTGTCCTGCTCACCTGGGGAGTTCCTCAGGGTTCAATACTGGGACCCCTTCTTTTTACCATTCATATTATCCCATTAGGTTATATTCTGAGTAAACACAAGGTCAACTATCATATCTATTTTGATGACTGTCAAATCTACTTTTCCACAAATCCTCATGACCTGACTCATTCTATTTTGGACTGTCTATCAGAAGTGAAAAATTTGCTGGCTTCCAATTTACTACTTTTGAATGATAGAAAACCTGAAGCTATTCTCATTTCTAAAAAATTGGTTCACCCCAATTCCAGATCTCTCATCTCTGTCCATCAATTTTAAGTCCCGTGTTCCTGCTTTCAGTCCAGGATCTGCAAAATCACTGACTGAATTTAACCTTTTAAGCTCCAGAATTTCTGATCAAATCAGATTTCATGACAACAGATTTTCATCAAAGATGAAACAAAGGGAAATTAAAGACTGACAGAACTTATAAGTAACAAATTACATAATCTAATGTAATGATGTCACTGATGACATCACTGTATCATGTCATCAGAACAATAATAGTGTTTTGTATTCACATAAAAATTAAATTATTCTGTAAAATATAAATAAATAAAGTGTCTAAATTTATGTCCATAAAATGTCAAATTTCATTCTTACAATTTTGAGCAAAACTATTTAAATTTTATTTGATTGCAATTTCAATCCTTTTGAAACAATCTTAGCATTTTAATAATGTTTTAGTATGTCAGACATATACAAACTGAACAGGTACAGAGTCCACCTCCCCGTTATCCAGGGCTGCAGCTCTGATCCTGCAGATCAACAAAGAACATCTGATTTGTTCAGTCTTTGGTCAGTGAGGCTGTAAATTAGTGGCACTGCAGATTCACTGTGTAGGGTCAGATGGACCAGATGAAGCTCAGATGTGAAGAGCAGATGTTCATCAATTTATGACATCACTGTTTGACATATGATTTCAGTCTGTTTATTAGATAAATTCTCATATTTTGTGACAATTTATATATTTTGTCATCATAGAGCTGGTTATTGTCGACTCTCTGAGACTCACTATGAAGTTCTGGCCTCAGCCATGAAGTCCAGCCCATCATATCTGACACAACTGGACCTGAGCTGGAACACCCTGGATGACTCTGGAGTGAAACATCTGTGTTCTGGACTGGAGAGTCCAAACTGTAGACTGGAGGTTCTGAGGTCAGTTCACTTCAGCTGTTCGAGGGTTTCTGTCTTTAACCAACTAAAATGTTCACTGATACTTCAGAATTTATTTATTTATAAATGTTTCCTTCAGTTCAAACGTTCATCTGAACCAGTTTTACACATGCAGCCTCTCAAAATTAATTTTGTAAAGTTAAATTGTTCAGTTGACATTTTATGTTTGAATCTTAATTCTGTTATTTAAGCTCACATATTAAACTCTTTATTCAGATTATTGGGCTGCTGTTTGTCAGAGATCAGCTGTTCTTATCTGGCCTCAGCTCTGAAGTCAAACCCATCTCATCTGATGGAACTGGACCTGAGTAAGAACAACCTCTCTGATTCTGGACTGAAGCAGCTCTGTGGTTACCTCGAGAGTCCAAACTGCAGACTGGAGGTTCTGAGGTCAGTTTAAAGGAACTGTTTATAAAGTTTAGTAAAACATTAAGTTCCATACCACCGATAATAAAACTGTTCACACCTTTTTATACCTGAGCTTTGATCTTTTTTTCAACTTATTTCAAGCAGAAAGAACGTCTAAACAATTTTTATTGGTGCTGTATCTTTACAAAAAAAGAGTTCTGTTTCAGTCACTATAGCTATGCAGGGGGTTGGGGGGGGGCGTCTTAGGGTGCTGCAATAGGTCACAATAACAACATTTCAAACCCCATAAAACCTAAAATTTTTATTTGTTTGTGTTTTGGGACAATCTGATTTTCTACCTTGTTAAATGATTTAGTTGATATTTTCTGCATCCTGTTGCTTCAGCTCATATATTAAATTCTTTATTCAGATTGTTGCGCTGCAGTTTGTCAGAGACCAGCTGTTCTTCTCTGGGTTCAACTCTGAAGTCAAACCCGTCTCATGTGATGGAACTGGACCTGAGTGAGAACAACCTGTCTGATTCTGGAGTGAAGCAGCTTTGTGGTTTCCTGGAGAGTCCAAACTGTAGACTGGAGGTTCTGAGGTCAGTTTACAGCAACTTTTGGAGGTTTTCTGTCTTTAACCAACTCAAATCTTCACTGATAGTTCAGAGTTTATTTATATATTTATAAATGGCAAAAAACAAACTTGCCCTCTCAGTGGAATAGTTATTGTAAACATGGACTCTGTCCCAGACCAGTGACAATAACTGGCGACCACCCAGCTGACTGAGATCAAAATCTGTTATAATGTAACTTTATTTTCAACATCACAGAGACATTAGACTGTTGTGTGATTATTTCACTGTAATTGTTTACATGTTGTACCTTTAAACCATTTAAATGACTTGGTTATTATTTTCTGCATCCCGTTGCTTCAGCTCACAGATTTGATTCTTTTTTCAGATTGGTGGACTGCAGTTTGTCAGAGATCAGCTGTTCTTCTCTGGGTTCAGCTCTGAGATCAAATATGTCACATATGAAACATCTGGACCTGAGTGGGAATTACTATTTTTATTCTGGAGTGAAGCATCTGTGTTCTGGACTGGAGAGTCTCAACTGTAGACTGGAGGTTCTGAGGTCAGTTCTCTGCGGCTGTTGGACATTTTGTCTCTTTAACCAACTAAAATCTTTCACTGATACTTCAGAATTTATTTATAAATGTTTGCTTCAGTTCAAACTTTCATCTGAACCAGTTTTATACATAATTTATCTGATCAAATGATTCAGAACTCTTTCTTTAATAAGAACAAGTTCGGGTTCTGTTAGTTTGGACTGACAACACAACGGTCATAGTCCTCATCAGGGATGGAGACGAGTCTGCTTACAGACAGGAAGTGGACCAGCTGGTCCTCTGGTGTAGTCGGAACCATCTAGAGCTCAACTTTAAAAAACTATGGAGATAGCAGTGGACATTAGGAGGAGCCTCCACCCCTGTCCCCATTAACATACTGTACACAACACAGCTATAACGATGGTGGACAAGTTCAGGTTTCTGGGGACCATCACCCAGGACCTGAACTGGACAGCAATCAATACCCAGTCATTAAGAAGGTCCAACAGCTCAAGAAGTTTAACCTGCTACAGGAGCTGCTGAAAAACCTCAGTAGAGCTGTTATACAGTCTCTGCCAGTCCATCAGAGTCTGGTTTGGATCTACAACTAAATTTGATAGAAACAGACTGCAGAGAGAATAACTGGTGCTGATCTGCCCTCAATCCAGGACCTGGATTCCTCCATCTAGGACCTTGACCCCTCCAGAGTCAATATCAGGTAGCATCAACAGGGACCCCTCTCACCCAGGATCTCACCTCTCCTCTCCCATTTGGACAGTGTTACAGATCACTATTAACCAAAACCACATGGCCCAAGACCAGTTTCTTCACCCAGTCCATCACCATGTTGTATAAACATGTTTAACACCTTCATGAAGACATAACTTCTTCTTTCATGGAAATAATCAGATTTAATCTGTATAAACAGCTTCAAAGACCAATCAGACATTTATAGTGGACGTTGCTGCAAAATCTATCTGCTGTCTGTGTTCTATGTCTAATGTGTTGGACATTAGGACAAGAACTGATGAGAACCTGAGACAAAGTCCTGGTGTGTAACATACTGGATCAGTTCATCATGTTTTCGTGGCTCTTAAACCAAAATTAATTTTGTCCATTTAAATGAACAATAAACAGTTTTTTATTCTTTATTCAGACTGAAGAGCTGCGGGTTGTCAGAGATCAGCTGTTCTTCTCTGGGCTCAGCATTGAAGTCCAACATGTTCCATCTGACACAACTGGACCTGACCCGGAACAACCTGTCTGATTCTAGAGTGAAACATCTGTGTTCAGGACTGGAGAGTCCAAACTGTAGACTGGAGGTTCTGAGGTCAGTTCACTGCAGCTGTTGGAGGTTTTCCGTCTTTAATCAACTAAAATCCTTAACTGATACTTCAGAAGTTATTTATTTATAAATGTTTCCTTCAGTTCAAACTTTCATCTGAACCAGTTTTATACAAACTATGTCTGATCAAATGATTCAGAACTCATTTTGGAACTATAAGTAGTTCTGGTTTTGTTAGTTTGGACTTTTAAAGTTCTTTGACTGAATTAATGATTAAACATCAATGTCTCGTGTTTTTGTGGTTCTTAAAACTAAAATGAATTTTGTTTATTTACATGATTTAGTTGATATTTTCTGTTTGAACCTTCATCCTGTTTCTTCAGCCACATCTTTTATTCTTTATTCAGATTGAGGAGATGCAGTTTATCAGAGATCAGCTGTTCTTCTCTGGTCTCAGCTTTGAGGTCAAACCCATCTCACCTGACAGAACTGGACCTGGGTAAAAACAACCTGAAGGAACCAGATGTTCGGCAGCTGTTGGATCTTGTGAAAAATCGAGACTACAGACTGGAGACTCTTGAGTAAGAACATGTTTGTTGTGAATCCAGGCTGCTGTCAGTTGCTTGGTTTTAAACCCAGTTTGTATCAGAACAAAGATCCAGTGTTTCCTGTAAACCTTTTGGTTTTCCTCAGTAAATCTGTTCTAACAGAATGTGAACAGGCTTCATGACTTGACAACAATCAGCCAATCAAATGAGTTAGAAGCTTGTTATAGAAAGATGGACGTCCTCCTTCATCAAAGTGCCATCCAATCAGATTAGGTCTAATTCCAACAGGAAAAAACTGATCTGTTTGATCTTTGTCACAGCTCTGAGATCAGTCTGTCTGCAGCCTGTAGATCAGAAAGCATGGTTCCATTTAGGAACCATGTAGTATTTCTACAGAACAAAACCTCTGCTTAAGTCTACTCAGCACATCTGTTATCTGTCCTTCTGTCATCTGTTTCACACATGATCATTAGTCAGCTTATGTTTGAGAAACGTGTGAGATGTTTATCAACACACACAGCAGGGAATCCATCACTACATGCTCCTTCAATAACAAAAACTTCATGACTCAGCAGTTTGTTTCTACTGTAGACGGCGTGGAACCTTCAGGGAAACACACCTGAAGCTAAAAGTCTCTGCAGGTGGGAGGGGCTTTTAAAGGGACAAGACATGCCCAAAAGGAAAAAAAAACAGCAGTGGGCACTAGACTATTTGGGTTATATGAGCTCCACTCCAACATGTTACCATGGAAACAGGAACTGATCTTCTCTCCTATTCTCTTGCAGGTGGTGGGGATGAAGATAAAGATGAGTCATGATGCTCCAGAGGCTGAAGTTGCAGTTTATGTTCTGATGAGGATCAACTCAGAGTTTAATGTTTTATTGAAAAAGAAATTAATTTGATGTGTTCTGTTTTCATCTGTTCTCTAATTGGATCTATCAGGTCAAACTGAATCTGATCAGTGATGAAGATGAACAACAAGAACAGTTTCAACATGCTTCATCTGAGTTTATCAGAGGTTTTCTTTTATTCTGTGTTGTCACTATAAGAACTCAGTAACAGGATGTTGTCTTACAGGAAGTAGAAGTGGGATGTAAACAAATGAGATACTAAGATGTGGTCTGTTACAGTTTAGGTCAGTTCAGTGAGACTAAATACACCTTTGCCTTTTGTGATATTGTAGATATGTACCAGTTATTTATAATGTTAAGGAGAGCACATCACACCCGTCCTGGCCTCACTCCACTGACTGTTTGTGCATTTTAGCGTTCATTTTAAAGTTCTTCTGTTTTTTTGTTTTCTTTTTTAAGGTTTTAACAGACTTGCTCAGCCTTATTTAGCTGAGCTGCTCCATCCCTACACTCCTGCTCGCTCACTCAGGTCTGCTGACTAGCTGCTCCTGGTTGTTCCCAGTTCAAAGCAGAAGCTTGGAGGGGACAGAGCCTTCTCTGTCAGGGCCCCAAAGTTAAGGAATTCATTGCCACTACACATCTGACAAGCCCCATCGCCGTCTGTTTTTAAAACCAGTTTAAAGACCCATTTTTACTCGTTGGTTTTTAATGCAACTTCTACTTGGTTTTATTTATTTGTTTTGTTTTGTGATGTTTTCATTGACTTGTGGTTCCTTCTTGTATGTCGATTTTGTGATTTTATTGGATGCTTTATTTCACGTGTTCAGCGTTTTGTTTCAGCTGTGGCGGATGTTACAGCACTTTATAGATAAAGATGATGACGATAACATTAGTTCCACCTTCAGATCTGTATTTTGGGGAAATTTGATATTTTGTGGAAGTGTGTTTATTGAGTTATTGTTGACTGTCAGTTTTCTAGACAAAATTCATATAATCAGTAACTAAGTAAAAACAATGAGTGATTACATAAACACATTTGTATGCAAATTATGCCGATTTACCCTAGAAGTTAATTTTTTAAGTGCAATGTGTGGAAATGTAATTCATAAAAAAAAAATTTTTAAAAATCACACAAGATTCACAAAAATAAAATACAAACCAGGGATAGATTATTAATCAAGTCTCAGTATCACTCTATGGCTTAACCATAACAATTACATCATCGGTATACGCTAGCAGTTTTAAAGAGACGGTCTGGAAAAGAAACATAATTCAGGTCTTACCTCAGTTTATGGAGCAGAAGTTTGATGACCAAAGACTAAAGAAGACCAGCCGAAGAGCAGCCCTTGATGAATCCCTCATAAAACATTTAAGTGAGCTAGGGCAGGGCGATAAACAAAAATTAATATTATCATCATTTTTAACTGAATTACGACATACAGTATATGTCAATATAAAATATTTTTTCAAGTAACCAAAAAGACAATTTTCATTTAAAGCCTTGAGTGCCAAATGCACTTATTAGCAACAGCACGTGTGTGTCAGGTTTGTGAGGTTGCAATGTTGGACCCAGGTGCAGTGAGGGTGTGGAGACAAACAAACTGAAAGGGTATTTAGGCACAACGGAAGATTTTAATAAAGAAAGTAAAATGCTGACGTGGCAGCAACAAAAACTTACATGAGGTGAAAACCGAGGAATGAATCCAGAGATGACAAACAAAAGGTAATTCATAGGGGGAAAAAAAACATAATCCAAATGAGATGATCTGAGACGAGGAACGAGAACTAGGACTGAGACTGAGAGCTAAGAGGAAGCTAAGACGAAGGACTAAGGACTGAGACAAGGATTGAGACTAAGAATGACTAAGAACAAACCGACGCCGACTAACACATACAAGAGACTTAAATACCAAACCTAACTGATACAAAACTCAAAACCTCTGAGGACATGGAGAGAAACAAACAGGAACTAATCACAGAAACAAGAAACACCTGAACGGAAAAACACTAGACTGAAGAGACAAGCTGAACTGACAAGATACTGAATGACACATGAGGAGAACAGGAAGTACAGACATAACCAAAATAAAAGCAAAACAGGAAACCAGTTCATGAGAAAATAAAAGCTGAACCTAGAGGCTGGGGATAAATCAAAACACTAAATAAACATAGGAACATGAGGAACAAGTTGAAAACACAACTTCACAAAATCTCACTAATAAATAAACAAACCAAAAACCCCAGAACCTGACAATGTGCTTTAAAACAGTTCACTGAATTAGCTGTATATTAAATAACATTTTCCTAAAACAAACAAAAATATATATTTTCAAAGACCAGAACAAAATACACTTGTGCAAAATACAAAAAAGATCCACTGAGCAAAATTACAAATAAATCAGTACGATCTTCAGGCCATTTTATAAAGTTTTCTCTCAACTAAAGGTTTGATTGTAGCGCTGTTCAAACGTTTTTTTGCAAATCTGAGAACATGTACACTGTCCTTTTGATCTACATGTTGCCGGTCAGAGCAAAGTGTCGTATTTCAACAGAGCATAGAGACTTTCTCTCACACATTTTATGTGTGCACTTGGATAATTATTTGTAAAATGTGTAAAAACAACAAAGAGTAAGTGGATGAAGATCTCTCATCTTCATCAGTCTGAATGTATAAAAGCTGCTGCTGTATGAGAAACTTCCTCCTGCTGTCTGACCTTCAGCTCTCTTATAAAAAAAACCTTCCAATATCCAACACGATGCAGCAAACACACCTGATCCACAAGCAGAATCATTCAGTCTGGTGTGTAAAATGTGTGTGTGAGACACAAAGTCCAGTGTCAGATCATGTAAACCATGTTTGAGATGTTCTAAATCACTAAGACGTGCGGGACTCTTCATTTAATGGAGTTTTATCTCCCTCTGCTGGTGAATACATGAACTGCATGAGGTCAGCGATCAGATTGTTTCATCATGTAAAACATGTTGTTCTCCTGGGGTGTATTTCACAAAGAAGGTTTCACAAACTCTAAATCAAAACCTGAACTCAAAGTTAACCAACTCTCAGTTGTCAAACTCAGAGTTTTTGGTTTCAGAACAGCTGTTAAGCATTAGTTCAATCAACTCTGAGTCAAAGTTAGCCTGAGTTACACTCGTGCATGAGGATATAAGAAGCCCTCTTCAGTGGAAGACAGATAACATGATTCACCGTGGCAACCAGTGGACAAAAGGTTAGCGCCCCCTACTGCTTCCCAGTAAAATTGGATCTTTTAATGACTGCATGTGCAAAAAATGAGCACGTTTAAAAATAAAGCAGCAGCAAATGAGAGATTGTGTGACAGAAAATTACTGATCTAGTCAATGTGTGAGTATTAATTAGAGGAAAAAAAAAAAAGTTTAGTCTTGAATGTTCCACTTATTCAACATTGATATTCTATATGTTTTTGAGCACACAGGTGCAAATCAACAGGTGCAAAAAGATTTCAGTTTAAGGTTTTAGTTAATAGTGTTGATCCAATCTAACTTGCAGCATCTTTCTCTCAACAGAACATGATGGAAATGATAAGAGTCCATTAATGAGGAAGAGGGTCCATCCTCCACAGCACAGCTTACCTCAGTCAGCATTAGCCAACAACTTACTATGACACTAAGTAGACATGGGAATACACAGAATTGTCTCAGTGTGGACAGCATGTCCATCATTGGTCATATGAGAGACGTGTGAACTGAGAATATTGTTTAAATAAATAATAGATGATCGTTGAAAGGCTCATACAGATACTCATCAGGGTGATAAAACATCCACTCTGGGTCTGATCATCAGTGTTAAGAATGTTACTTTAAAAAAAAAAATTAGTTAGAGTTACTCACTTGTTCCAAAAAGTAATTTAGTTAGAAACTGAACTACTCTACAAAAAAGTAACTTAACTGAAAAACTAATGGACTGCTTTACTGAAAAAAAAAAAATCCTGGTACAATGCAAATAAAACTGATTCTAATTAAACATATAGTCTGGCAGCACCAGGAATCAAACCCACATCCTCTGAACAAAAGGTATATCCTCTACCACTAGGCTATAGTGACCAACATTTTTCTCTGCGCACCTAGCCTTGATAGAACCATGTTAATGTGCGTTTAGCCACGTTACGTAGTTCTAATTCATAATAACAAACTGCATCTTATGTTCACTAACAGTGTTGTAATGTTGGAAACTGTAATTTATTAGATTATTCTGTTACTGAAAATCCAACCATGTTGCGTAATGCTGTCACTTTAAATGGCTTCATTCCAAACGCTGATCATCCTCTCTCTTTCCCGACCGAGATTTCTGTATAATATCTGCGTTTCCAAGTCAACAGGCTCGTCAAGAAACGGACACGCCGTGTCTGCAACTGATTTGAGACAGCAGGCTTCAACTTAAGAGCAGGAGAAACTCTAAGATGTGTCAAACAATCCTGCTGGCGAGCAGTTTAGGTTCATGGAGTGTGTTACCCGGGTAACCAACTCAGAGTTACGCTGAACTCACTTTGTGAAAGCGAAAAACCAGAGTATCCTCATCTCAGGGTTAACTAACTCAAAGTTTTCCACAAAACTCACTTTGTGAAACAGGCCCCTGGTCAGTCAGCAGAACAAAACACAGCACGGGTTTATAGGCTTCAGCAGTTTTTACTGAGGAGCTTTTAGAAAATCTCATTAAACTTCATATGTTTTAGTAAAAATGGAAACAACATGGGAAAGTAGCTTAATTGTTATAATCCGAGGTGTAACATGCAGTTTAAAGGTTGAATGTGAAGAATGACATCATCCTGTAGGGTGACCGATTGCTGGTTCTGCAGTCAGTAACGTCTCTGCTGCAAGTCAAACCGGATCAAAACAGCCTAATGAACAAAAACATATGAGGATTTGACTGTTTACAGTCTTTATTTTCTCTTGCTTTGGTGTTGCTGTACCTTCCTTGGAACTTCTAGGATGAATCAGACCACACATCTTTTTAAAATTAGTCATTATATTTTAAATATCTTGAATAATGACAATCATATTTATTATTATTTTCATAAATATGTCGCTTAGAAATGATAATGAATAAAGGGAAACTCTAAATAGGAGAAATTATTGGTTTGACCCAAAGTATATGAAAGTTACACATTTATTGGCCTAATTTTCAGATAATAATGTCACAGTTCAATTCATAACAGCATTCTAGGATCAGACAACTCTTAAAGAACAGTGGATTCTTAACATTTTCGCACATAATTTAAAAAATTTTTGTTGTGATATTTTATAATTTAATGTGCAAAACTCAGAACAAAAACAATCCCAATATATGATTTTTAAAAATACTTTTTATTTGCTGTATTTACATTAAGAAATCAATACAAAGTCACTCAAAATAGCTCATGAACATGACAAAATTCTATCACAAAACTAAAGTTAAATATTTACACATTTTCTGATAATTTTTGGTGGATAAGTGATAAAAAAATTAATTTGAGTAAATAGAAATGTCTAATTAAAGTATGATAATGTAACTGAAATCAGAAAACAATTCACCTGTGTGGATTCTCATATGATCGAGTAAATGACCCCTTTGCCTAAAGCTTTTTCCACAGGTCTGACATGAGAGAGACTACTTACCTGTGTGAGTTCTCGTGTGAGTGAGTAATTTATCTTGTCTACTAAAACTTTTTCCACAGGTCTGACATGAGAAAGACTACTTACCTGTGTGAGTTCTCGTGTGAGCCAGTAATTTATCTTGTCTACTAAAACTTTTTCCACAGGTCTGACATGAGAAAGGCTTCTCACCTGTGTGTGTTCTCATGTGATTTTTTAAAACATTTTTACAAGTGAAGCTTTTTCCACAGGTCTGACATGAGAAAGGCTTCTCACCTGTGTGAGTTCTCAAGTGATTTACAAAAACATTTTTATGAGAGAAGCTTTTTCCACAGGTCTGACATGAGTACGGCTTCTCACCTGTGTGAGTTCTCATGTGAACCACTAAATTAGCTCGTTGACCAAAACTTTTTTCACAAGTCTGACATGAGAAAGGCTTCTCACCTGTGTGAGTTCTCATGTGATTTACACAAACACTTTTATAAGAGAAGCTTTTTCCACAGGTCTGACATGAGAAAGACTTCTCACCTGTGTGAGTTCTCATGTGATTAGTTAAATGACATTTTACACGAAAACCTTTACTACAGGTCTGACAGGAGAAAGGCTTCTCACCTGTGTGAGTTCTCATGTGATCGATTAAATGACACCTTTGTCTAAAACTTTTTCTACAGGTCTGACATGAGAAAGGCCTCTTTAGTTTTGGATGGTCTACACTGTCTCTGTGATCTGTGGTTTTTGAATAATTCTGATTTTCTATCAGCTGTTCTTCTTCAATTGATTCTGAGTCTTCATTCCTGCTCCCTTCCTGATTCTGGTTCTCGGCATTAGGACAGTTCTGGGAGAGGCGCTGGTCCTTTTTTGTATCTGGTTCACTGTGGTCTCTTTCCTCCTTAGCAGGAGTCACCATGAAAGCATCCGTCTCCAGTTTCAGTACAAGCTGCTCTTCACCATGACTGATACTAAGACCCCCCTGTACCATTAAAATCTTTGGAGCTTCTGGTTCTTCCAATTCCTCTTGTGAAGACTGAAGCTCCTGTTGTTCCTCTTTAATCTGTAGACCTTCTAGTTCTTTTTGTGGTTGTTTTGGTTCCTCCTGGTCCAAAGTCAAGTTCCTCTCCTGGTTATAGAGCTGCTGGTCAGTCAGAACTTCCTCCTCCTTCCAGAGATAATGCTGTGGGAGTTCTGGACAGACAAAAAAAATCTTATTAATGATTTTATTTTAAGCTTCAAACTAGGGGTGGGCGATATGGGAAAAAAAAAAAAATCACATCACGATTTTCTTTTTTCAAAATTAAGCTCACAATATTTTTCATTTCAACAATTCAGATATTTTTTAAGTTATTTACCAGTAAATATACATAAATGTAAAAGCATATGCATTCAAAGGAAAATAAGATAAATTATCATTTCAGACAGGCTACTGTTTAAATACTTGTTTTCATTTTAAAATTAAAAAGTTGACAAACAACAAAACAGAGCTCCCAGTTTTCAATGAAATGGATTGTCAGAGAGAAATAAGGCTCTGGCGTGCGGCTGGACCACGTATCACTGGTTGTGGCATAAATTTGGGCAAGTTTAACTTTTAATTCTACCTTCTCATGGCAGTTGGAATACAGTTTGGGAATGGTGGTGTTAGAGAAATATTTTCAACCTGGTACCTCATACCGTGGATCAACTACTTATAGGAGTCTTCTGAACATTTGCTACATAAAATATCACTCCACAATGTCTTTCCTGTGCTTCGTTGTCAGTGTGGACGTCGGTATCGAAGGGCGAGCGGCTGTCGGCCGCCTTGCTTTCTGACTTTCTGATATGCGAACCTCTTTGCTGCAAACTTTGTAATTACGTTTGTTTGCAAAGTGCCGCTATGAGAGGACTCAAACCAATTCCATGAAACGGAGGTTGAGTTTTTTATTGGAAACAAACTCTTCAACCTTACTTTCAGAAATCATGCTTTTTTTCCCACGTAGCGGCTTTAGTAAAGGGAGGAGGCTAAACAAACCAACACGCTGCATAAAGCTTACTCTGATTGGACAATCAGCGTGTCTGACAGACGCAAACTAGCAAATGGTGTGGCTCGGCTGAGAGACAGATGAAAAAAACCCCGAAACAAATGCTGTATGCACAAACATGTTAAGAAATTATGGCATATAAGTGATAGAATGCAACTAGACGGTTCTATGATCTCCGAGCTCGTCATCACATTATAATCCTTTACAATCTTATCTCGTCAGATCGCACAGCCCTACTTCAAACTTGAAGCGTTGTGAACACGGCTTGACGTTTACAAAGCGGCCGGTGTGAGGGCACCATTAGAAAGAAGATTTCCATTTAATCATCCAATGCATCTAAAGACATGTTGGAAAGAACTGAACCCTCGGATTAGTGACAAGTAACTACACAGAGTTCTACTATAAGAAATACAAACAGGTAGATTGTTCTAACTGGCCCAATTTAGTACTGGACAGAGATTATACATTTAGATCTAAATCTGGGCTGGAACGTAAAACAGTGTTACATATTAAAGCAGATGTTGTCCTGTACAGGTCGTCTAGCTAGGGCTGGGCATAATGGCATAAAAATAAAATCTCAGATTTTATTCTTTTAATTTCAATTTACCGTATTTTCCGTATCATAAGGCGCATTGGATTGGACTGTGATGGGCTTTTGTCAAATGTTGCTGCATGGGATCTCTTGCTGCACGTTGGTGGCAACAAACTGTGAATCTAACGCTACAGAAACTTCAGGGAGCTAAAAAGCGCCATTACATAAAACTCGATTTATCTATATTTTAAATAGCCTGCAACAAAAAAAATCTGAATTTGTTCGTTTAACCGATTTATCCCCCAGGCCTACTTCTAGCCAAAGGTTACATTTAACACCTGGCGCCTTGTGTACAAAAGATGAACAAAAACAACCTCACACCACTTTGATGACTGGATGACACTGGTGTTTATTTCTGTTGGTCTGTCGATGATCGAGTGTAAACTGGGAACTTAGTGATGTTAAAAAAATTATTATACACAGCAGAAACACATGATGGATGGTGCCTACAATGGATAAAACAGTGTGAACAGCCCCACTATCAGTTAAATATGTTGGGACATTATGAAGCATAAATACGTCTGCTCAAAGGTAAGGCTAACAGCTAGCTACATACCATGTTGTCTAGAGCTACTAACTAGAGGCAAGAACACAAATCGGACCATAGTTATGATTACCACGGCTATCATTGCCAGATTGTTAACCTACTCTCTAAACTAAGTTTAACGAGACATTTAGTTTTAGCCAACATTAGTAAACATGTGAGCTAATGTTAACTGCTGTTGTTTTGTTTTGCGTTTAGCTTTGAAACAACAATTATCTGTAACAACAAAAACAACTACTTGGTGCTACTTACATTGCAAACCGAATGAAAACAGAACATTTAAATTAGGAAAAAATAAAGATGACAAGTAGTACTGTTTAGTACCAGACGCAGTCATCTTTAAATGTGGGGTCTCGGGGTCCTCTGAAACCTCCAAGCTCACAGCTCAGAATTGATGCATCTTTTCCGGCTAACTTATCTCGGAATTCCAAGTTCTGAGGACAAATACAACGCACTATTATTTTTCATCAGTTTACAACAACATCAAACATATAGCGCCCCAACAACCAACTTTAAATAATATTGTTTTTATCTTTTATGAAGCATTTTATGAACATAGAACCTACCTCTGAGATTTGATTCAGACCAGCCGGTGTAATCATTAGCCTTGATAACAGTCCAATCTCCTTCATTGCATATCTTTTTATTCTGAATATATCCTTTCCCTGCATACTGTAACCCCTTCTGTCTCGATCTGGAGGATATCGGAGATATTGCTCCAAACAAAGTTCAATGTCTGAAGAAAAAGTCCCACACAAGCACACTTTTTGTAAAACAAGCAGTCACTGAAAGCACAGTTATTCCTGTTTGCTGGATGTTCAACCAGGATGTGTGCAGCCCACACAAACACAAATTTACAATTTTTGTAATATTTAAACTGAAAGCTCGCTGATTTCTTCTTGAGATTAAAAAAAAAAGATTTAAACTCGAAAACGAGGTAAAAATGATAAAACGAGCGAAGAACTTAAAACTCAGTAAAAATAAACGAGAGCCGAGTAGGCTTAAAGAAGAATTAAGTAAAAACTAAGATGGAGAACAGAAGAAGATAAGGGGGGGGCACGTCTCAATGGCTTCAGTCAATTGTGAATCCGTCTTGGAAATTTAAATTTTAAGACTTTAATTCTGGTATCGGTTACAATCACTTAAACTATATAAAAACGCTTATTCATCCACTCTGTGAAAACTACAACTATCATCAATTTTATCTTTTAACAAGATTTAACAAATAGCGTTTTCTTATTCTAATGATGTTACTTTTACACGTCAGTATTTATTCCTGAGTAATAAAGAAGAGATTCACATGTTAATTAAACATAACATAAAAACTGTAACATAGTTAAACAAAGCATTGTTTAGATCATTTTAAAGCTGATCTAGGTTATATTGCTCTTTATAGCAACTTACTGAAGAGAGTAATTTAAACATTTTATTCAATAAACAATGTATCATTAATTAGGGTAGAAATACTTTTATTAAAACCAAGTGTTTTTATAGATATTTCCTGTGGAGAGGAATTTGAGTTAACAGTTATTGATCAGTTTCACACATCTGGAATTTACTTGCTTATTATCAGAATTTCACTGAATAGTTTTCCAACACATAACATTTCATTTTATAACACAATATGTCACTTAGTTAAACTGGGGGAACATTACTTCAGAGCAAAGATAATGGTTTATACCGTCCCTGTAAAGAAAAGTTTGATTGTATGAAATGTGTGATCACATTTAACAGTTTCTGTGTGCTGAAGTCTCTGGGGACTCAAAGGGGGGTGGTTGATTTAATCATTGTGGCTATTCGGTCTTCTTTGAAGTAACATCTGTGATGGAAGGGAGACTGTGATTCTGTGGTGTAATTCTTAGTGGAGACGTCCCGACTGACTTTCATGTCCTTGTTCAAGCAAAGCAGAATACCTTGGTATGCATTATTAAAACACACAAAAATGTATCCTTTGATAGAAGGGTAGGAAATGGTGGACTCCGAGCTCTGGTGTCCTGACACTTTAATGGTTAAACATAGAAATGTTTATCCTTTCTCACCAGCAGATGTTCAGGGGAAGTTGGTTTGAACAACATCCAAGCACTTATCCTAAATTATCTCGGCAGGGTGTGTGAGCTTCAAAGAGGCTATATCAAACCAGAATAGCATTGGAGACTGCTTTTACAGCTCGAGTCTGACTCGAGCTTGGGATCTAGTCGTAAAGGTGTCGAAGGGTGACAGAAACCATTCACAAAAGCGGGGACCCTGGATCATTTGTTAGCTCTTTGGAATGTGAGTGTGTGAAGAGAAGATTTTCACACCACAGAGTCACTGATACACACAAGCTTCTACAATTTAATTAATCAGAAATGAGGCTGTTGATGCGTCTTACATAATACTACCACACAAAGTGAATTTACTACCTTAATTTGAGCTGATTTCATTTACTACTTTTTACTACCAAGCGGAAACCCTGCAATTATACCTGAACACCCGCCCCAAAGCACAATGCTAACAAATTATTGGTCCGAACATTTTTTGACCAAGTCAGACGGTTTCGTTGGAGCAGTACAATAAGGACTTTCATGGGTTTGGAAAACTCTGAATCTCACGTGAATCCATCTTTTAGCACAAGGTTAACAAAGAGACTATTTAGAGAATTTCTGCCTCATGATGACTACTGACTCATCAGTAGATGGTCATTTTTAAATGTTTAAAGTGATACAGCAACTTTCAACTTCTAAACATGTGACTTTGGAACACAGACTGAACACGGTGATGCTGAATTTCTATCCCAACAACAACAACATATAAACCTGGAACTCCCAACCCACCATCAGAACTTGAGCCTTTTGGATGAAGATGAAACATCTTCAAGAAACTGAACAAAAAGTCCAGTTGCTTTTTGAAGGCATTTAGGATATTACACACAAAATACAGATGAGGACAGTAGGACAACAAGACATGTAGAGAAGCACTATTTGTCCAGTTGAAGCTGTATACGCTGGTTATTAATCTCAGTATTTATGATTCTGTCATGGAGTTTTATCTTCAGGCTTTCACCATGTTGGAGAAACTTCTTTAGGAGATACAAGCCTGAATAAAGGCAGTGAAAGACAATCTGGAATCGCCAGTCTGTTATCTGATTTCCTTAGTAGAATATTTTTTCAAAACATGCTTCACTAAATGCAACTGTAACAACGTTTTTAGAATTATCGGCGCTAGCCTGGCTAGGCTAATCTGCCCTCAGTGTAGTTGCTATGAGACCGACAATAAAACCACAAAGTAGCTGCAGTTCGAAGGAAAGACAGAAAAAATGAGTTAGTAATTTACCTATTCTGTGTAGGTTTATTTGTGGTTTCCAGTAGATTTCCAACAGTCTGCGCTGACGACCCACCTCCTGTTCATAGTGAACGGTGATTTTTTCAAACTGTGTGAATATTTCTTCAGCAGCAGCAGTTAGTCGCTCGTTGATAAACTCTCTCAGAGGCTGAACGGAAGACATTATTACTGCACACACTCAAATATTCACCATAAACACCAAAACCGTCTCTAAAGAAGAACAAAACACGAGGAGAGCTACTGCTGCTTGAGACACGCGCACAAGGATAAATACCTTTCCTTCTTCTTGAGGCAGACTGCAGGCTTCAGGTCGTGTTGCTGCCACCTGCTGGTCCTTATGATCCAGCTAAACGTATAGATGTTAGATATAAACTGTATATTTACCTCAGGTATTTCTATTTTCTTATATCACATAGTGCATGGAGCTTTCAACGGCTCCAAACATCCGAGCATTGTCAGTCAATTTGAATAGCTCAGTGGGACAAAATGCAAAATACTACAGTTTTTCATTCTCCATGTCCTGTCTTAAAATAATTATTGAGGCTATGGGAACAAGAAGAATTTATGTTCAGTTTGATCTGTGTTCATTAGTCGATTGTGGGTCAGCAGAAGGAGACTGGAGGGAGTACAACATATACTTCCTCCTCCGTACTAGGTGCTTATCAACATAAAGGTTATCTTGTTTTTTCTGATAGTGATGAAAGATTTTTTATGAAAAATGAATGTGTTTGATTCTACACAGATTAATAACATCTGTTATAAATCTCTTGTCAGACAATGTTAGTCCAACCTCTAAATTGTGTTCCTATTTTGATGTTTTTCTCAGATTAACTTTCCTTGTTGTTTAACAGTTAATGTGTGTTAATCTCCTTAGAGACTTATTCTTTCAGGGGTCAATGCGTTAAGTTAGTTTAGTTGTTTTTTTTATGTAATTTTTAGATTTGAATTTGGCTAAGCTTTAAGTTTTAAGGATTGTTTTTGACAATGTTTTTAAGTTTATTATTTTCATTGGTTAAGTGTTTGTCATTTTGGTTTTTGTGTCTCACCTTTATATAGAACACTAGGGCAGAAAGATGTGGTTTTGAACCAGAGTATGCTACTTTGTGCCAAAGTCCTTGTTTATCAGGGTGGTTGCTCGAAAAATGGATAAAACATAACATGGGGGCCGTGAAAAGAATTTTCTCCTCTGAGTTATTTAAATAGAGGGTTTCGCCTTCACACAGTGTAGCATACACTTTGAGAGATTAATAAGCTCTATTGGGGTTTTTAATGGCGTTTTCTCTTTTAGGTATAAAATTTTCTTCTATGTTTAACGAGTAATCATAAGGGTATAGTGGAGGAAAATTTACTTACTTACTTGTGTGTAACTGCTGTTATAATACTTATTCATTTCACACGTGGGGTAACTGTGGGGCAGTTCTCCTTTCCCAGGAGATGTCTGTTTTTGTCTGATTTACAATCTTTATTTTCTCTTGCTTTGGTGATGCCGTACCTTCCTTTGGCCTTTGAGGTAGGATCAGACAACTCCCGAAGAACACTTTTTTTAAAAATTTGTCATTAGGCTATATCTTAAATATCTTGAATAATGACAATCATATTTATTATTATTTTTATATATATGTAGCTTAGAAATGATAATGAATAAAGGTAAACTCTAAATAGGAGAAATTATTTGTTTGACCCAAAGTATATGAAAGATACACAATTATTGGCCTAATTTTCAGATAATGTCACAGTTCAATTCATAACAGCATTCTAGGATCAGACAACTCTTAAAAAACAGTAGATTCAAAACATTTTTGAACATCTTATCAATTATTGATTTTAGAATGTTTTCTAATTTATTGTGCAAAACTCAGAACAAAAACAATCCCAATATATGATTTTTTAAAATACTTTTTATTTGCTGTATTTATATAAAAAAATCAATACAAAGTCACTCAAATAGCTTATGAACATGACAAAATTCTTTCACAAAACTAAAGTTAAATATTTACACCCATATAATTGTTTTTGCTGGGTAAGTGATTAAAAAGTACATTTCAGTAAATTGAAATGTCTAATTAAAGTATGATAATATAACTGAAGGCAGTTTAAAATTGATTTTTCTTTGCAGACTAAACTTTCCCTGTGCTGTTTTAGAACAACGGCCGAACTGAAACTTTAAACACCAACATCTGAGAACATTACAGAACTAAGTCTTCTTACCTGTGTGAGTTCTCATGTGATTTTTAAAAACATTTTTACAAGTGAAGCTTTTTCCACAGGTCTGACATGAGAAAGGCTTCTCACCTGTGTGAGTTCTCATGTGAGCCAGTAAACTACGTTTGTGACTAAAACTTTTTCCACAGGTCTGACATGAGAAAGGCTTCTCACCTGTGTGAGTTCTCATGTGAATTTTTAAAACATTTTTATAAGTGAAGCTTTTTCCACAGGTCTGACATGAGAAAGGCTTCTCACCTGTGTGAGTTCTCATGTGAATTTTTAAAACATTTTTATAAGTGAAGCTTTTTCCACAGGTCTGACATGAGAAAGGCTTCTCACCTGTGTGAGTTCTCATGTGAATTTTTAAAACATTTTTATAAGTGAAGCTTTTTCCACAGGTCTGACATGAGAAAGGCTTCTCACCTGTGTGAGTTCTCATGTGAATTTTTAAAACATTTTTATAAGTGAAGCTTTTTCCACAGGTCTGACATGAGAAAGGCTTCTCACCTGTGTGAGTTCTCATGTGAATTTTTAAAACATTTTTATAAGTGAAGCTTTTTCCACAGGTCTGACATGAGAAAGGCTTCTCACCTGTGTGAGTTCTCATGTGAATTTTTAAAACATTTTTATAAGTGAAGCTTTTTCCACAGGTCTGACATGAGAAAGGCTTCTCACCTGTGTGAGTTCTCATGTGAATTTTTAAAACATTTTTATAAGTGAAGCTTTTTCCACAGGTCTGACATGAGAAAGGCTTCTCACCTGTGTGAGTTCCCATGTGAGCCAGTAAACTACGTTTGTGACAAAAACTTTTTCCACAGGTCTGACATGAGAAAGGCTACTCACCTGTGTGAGTTCTCGTGTGAGTATGTAATGTATCTTGTCGACTAAAACTTTTTCCACAGGTCTGACATGAGAAAGGCTTCTCATCTGTGTGAATTCTCATGTGACATTTCAAGTCTCCTTTTTGACAAAAACTTTTTCCACAGGTCTGACATGAGAAAGGCTTCTCACCTGTGTGAGTTCTTGTGTGATCACGTAAATTATCTGATCGACAGAAACCTTTTCCACAGGTCTGACATTGGTAAGGCTTCTCACCTGTGTGAGTTCTCGTGTGAGTACGTAATATATCTTGTCGACTAAACCTTTTTCCACAGGTCTGACACGAGAAAGGCTTCTCATCTGTGTGAATTCTCATGTGACATTTCAAGTCTCCTTTTTTACAAAAACTTTTTCCACAGGTCTGACATGAGAAAGGCTTCTCACCTGTGTGAATTCTCATGTGACATTTCAAGTCTCCTTTTTGACAAAAACTTTTTCCACAGGTCTGACATGAGAAAGGCTTCTCACCTGTGTGTGTTCTCATGTGATCTGTTAAAACACTTTTATAAGTGAAGCTTTTTCCACAGGTCTGACATAAGAAAGGCTTCTCACCTGTGTGAGTTCTCATGTGAATTTTTAAAAAATGTTTATAAGTGAAGCTTTTTCCACAAGTCTGACACAAGAAAGGCTTCTCACCTGTGTGAGTTCTTGTGTGATCATGTAAATGATCTGATCGACTAAAACCTTTTCCACAGGTCTGACATGAGTAAGGCTTCTCACCTGTGTGAGTTCTCGTGTGAGTATGTAATGTATCTTGTCGAGTAAAACTTTTTCCACAGGTCTGACATGAGAAAGGCTTCTCACCTGTGTGAGTTCTCATGTGCCCGAGTAAGTGACCTCGTTGACTAAAACTTTTTTCACAAGTCTGACACGAGAAAGGCTTCTCACCTGTGTGGGTTCTCATGTGACAGGGTAAATAACTTTGTCTAAACTTCTCTCCACAGATCTGACATGAGAAACGCTTCTTTAGTTTTGGGTTGACTACACTGTCTCTGTGATCTCTGGTTTTTGGATGTTTCTGATCTTCTATCAATTGTTCTTCTCTTGATTCAGAGTCTTCATTTCTTCTTCCTTCCCGATTATGGTTCTCAGATTCAGGAAGGGTCTGAGAGAGTAGCTGGTCCTTGTTCGTATCTGGTTCATTGTGGTCTCTTCCCTCTTCAGCAGGAGTCACCATAAAAGCATCCGTCTCCAGTTTCAGTACAAGCTGCTCTTCACCATGACTGATACTAAGACCCCCCTGTACCATTAAAATCTTTGGAGCTTCTGGTTCTTCTAATTCCTCTTGTGAAGACTGAAGCTCTTGTTGTTCCTCTTTAATCTGTAGACCTTCTAGTTCTTTTTGTGGTTGTTTTGGTTCCTCCTGGTCCAAAGTCAAGTTCCTCTCCTGGTTATAGAGCTGCTGGTCAGTCAGAACTTCTTCCTCCTTCCAGAGATAATGCTGTGGGAGTTCTGGACAGACAAAAAAAATCTTATTCATGTGACTATAAGAAAGAAGATTTAAATGTAATCATCCAATGCATCTAAAGATGTTTTGGAAGGAACTCAACCCTCAGATTACCAAGTAACTACACAGAGTTCTACTATAAGAAAAACAAACAAGTAGATAGTTCTGATTGACCCAATTCAGTACTGGACAGTGTTTCTATTACATTTAATATATTTCTATCTAAATCTGGGCTGGAACATAAAACAGTGTTATATATTAAAGCAGGTCTTCTAGCCAAAGGTTACATTTCACACCTGGAGCCTTGTGTTCAAAAGATGCACAAAAAACATGTTGTACATCACTTTTCACATAAAGATTATGATGTATCAACGACCTGATTGTGGAAATGAGCCCAACCATGAAATCATCATGAAAAATATCACATCTTTTGAAGGAAGTTTGATTGTTGGAAGAAATCTGAGACTAAGTGAATAAAGTTCACAAAGTTTGTCAGGTTTTTATACAAACTCAGTTTGCTTCTTTTAACTGGGTGACTGGAGTTCCTGAAAACAAGTCAGAAAGCAAAGAAATTCTGCATTTAAAAGAAAATGCTGTTTTCAGTGACCACAAATCCGACTGTGCAGATAAGGTTTAAATTTGTATCAAATGGTCTTTATTAGACACTTTACTGCATTTTAAAGTTAACGGAGCTAGGCTAACCTGCCTTCAGCGTAGTGGCTGAGGCCCACAAAAAAAACACGAAGTAGCTGCAGCTAGGAGAGAGAATAAACGAGATTGAAAGAGAAGTTGTTCTATTTGTTGTTCCTTAGTAATTTACCTATTCTGTGTAAGTTTATTTTGTGGTTTCCAGTAGATTTCCAACAGTCTCTCAGAGACTTAACGGAAGTCATTGTTACTGCACACACTCAAATATTCACTGTAAACACCGAAACTGTCTCTAAACGGGATTGAACAAAAGAAGAGCTAACAATTCGACCATAGACATGTTCCACCACCACACACAGACAGAATCCGTCGCGCTTCTTCTTTTTTCTTGAGGCAGACTGCAGGCTTCAGGTCGTGTTGCTGCCACCTGCTGGTCCTTATGATCCAACTAAACGTATAGATGTTAGATATAAACTGTATATTTACCTCAGGTATTTATATTTTCTTATATCACATAGTGCATGGAGCTTTCAGTGGTTCCAAACATCCGAGCATTGTCAGTCAGTTTGAATAGCTTAGAGGGACAAAATGCAAAATGCTACAGTTTTTCATTTGACCCCTGCGATTTTGAAAAATGTTGCCTGAAAATTAAATTAATAATATAAAATTAATTTATCAAAGCATTTTTTTTCTCCATGTCCTGTCTTAAAATAATTATTGAGGCTATGGGAACAAGAAGAATTTATGTTCAGTTTGATCTGTGTTCATTAGTCGATTGTGGGTCAGCAGAGGGAGACTGGAGGGAGTACAACATATACAGTGGGGCAAAAAAGTATTTAGTCAGCCACCAATTGTGTAAGTTCTCCCACTTAAAAAGATCAGAGAGGCCTGTAATTTTCATCATAGGTATACCTCAACTATGAGAGACAAAATGAGGAAAAAAATCCAGAAAATCACATTGTCTGATTTTTAAAGAATTTATTTGCACATTATGGTGGAAAATAAGTATTTGGTCAATAACAAAAGTTAATCTCAATACTTTGTTATATAGCCTTTGTTGGCAATGACAGAGGTCAAACGTTTTCTGTAAGTCTTCACAAGGTTTTCACACACTGTTGCTGGTATTTTGGCCCATTCCTCCATGCAGATCTCCTCTAGAGCAGTGATGTTTTGGGGCTGACGCTGGGCAACACGGACTTTCAACTCCCTCCAGAGATTTTCTATGGGGTTGAGATCTGGAGACTGGCTAGGCCACTCCAGGACCTTGAAATGCTTCTTACGAAGCCACTCCTTCGTTGCCCGGGCGGTGTGTTTGGGATCATTGTCATGCTGAAAGACCCAGCCACGTCTCATTTTCAATGCCCTTGCTGATGGAAGGAGGTTTTCACTCAAAATCTTACGATACATGGCCCCATTCATTCTTTCCTTTACACGGATCAGTCGTCCTGGTCCCCTTGCAGAAAAACAGCCCCAAAGCATGATGTTTCCACCCCCATGCTTTACAGTAGGTATGGTGTTCTTTGGATCCAACTCAGCATTCTTTCCCCTCCAAACACAAGTTGAGTTTCTACCAAAAAGTTCTATTTTGGTTTCATCTGACCATATGATGTTCTCCCAATCCTCTTCTGGATCATCCAAATGCTCTCTAGCAAACCGCAGACGGGCCTGGACGTGTCCTGGCTTCAGCAGGGGGACACGTCTGGCACTGCAGGATTTGAGTCCCTGGCGGCGTAGTGTGTTACTGATGGTAGCCTTTGTTACTTTGGTCCCAGCTCTCTGCAGGTCATTCACTAGGTCCCTCCATGTGGTTCTGGGATTTTTGCTCACCGTTCTTGTGATCATTTTGACCCCACGGGGTGAGATCTTGCGTGGAGCCCCAGATCGAGGGAGATTATCAGTGGTCTTGTATGTCTTCCATTTTCTAATAATTGCTCCCACAGTTGATTTCTTCACACCAAGCTGCTTACCTATTGCAGATTCAGTCTTCCCAGCCTGGTGAAGGTCTACAATTTTGTTTCTGGTGTCCTTTGACAGCTCTTTGGTCTTGGCCATAGTGGAGTTTGGAGCGTGACTGTTTGAGGTTGTGGACAGGTGTCTTTTATACTGATAACGAGTTCACACAGGTGCCATTAATACAGGTAACGAGTGGAGGACCGAGGAGCCTCTTAAAGAAGTTACAGGTCTGTGAAAGCCAGAAATCTTACTTGTTTGTAGGTGACCAAATACTTATTTTCCACCATAATTTGCAAATAAATTCTTTAAAAATCAGACAATGTGATTTTCTGGATTTTTTTTCCTCATTTTGTCTCTCATAGTTGAGGTATACCTATGATGAAAATTACAGGCCTCTCTGATCTTTTTAAGTGGGAGAACTTACACAATTGGTGGCTGACTAAATACTTTTTTGCCCCACTGTACTTCCTCCTCCGTACTAGGTGCTTATCAACATAAAGGTTATCTTGTTTTCAAGTATATGAAAGTTACACAATTATTGGCCTAATTTTCAGATAATGATGTCACAGTTCAATTCATAACAGAATTCTAGGATCAGACAACTCGTTAAGAACAGTAGATTCAAAACATTTTTGAACATCTTATCAATTTTTGATATTGTAATGTTTTCTAATTTAATGTGCAAAACTCAGAACAAAAACAATCCCATTATATGATTTTTTAAAAATACTTTGTATTTGCTGTATTTACATTAAAAAATCAATACAAAGTCACTCAAATAGCTCATGAACATGACAAAATTCCTTCACAAAACTAAAGTTAAATATTTACACCCATATAATTGTTTTTGGTGGGTAAGTGATTAAAAAGTACATTTGAGTAAACTGAAATGTCTAATTAAAGTATGATAATTTAACTGAAAGCAGTTTAAAATTGATTTTTTTTTGCAGACTAAACTTTCCTTGTGCTGTTTTAGAACAACAGATGAACTGAGACTTTAAACACCAACATCTGAGAACATTACAGAACTAAGTCTTCTTACCTGTGTGAGTTCTCATGTGAGCCAGTAAACTACGTTTGTGACAAAAACTTTTTCCACAGGTCTGACATGAGAAAGGCTTCTCACCTGTGTGAGTTCCCATGTGAGCCAGTAAACTACGTTTGTGACTAAAACTTTTTCCACAGGTCTGACATGAGAAAGGCTTCTCACCTGTGTGAGTTTTCATGTGACTGAATAAGCTACGTTGTCTACTAAAACTTTTTTCACAGGTCTTACAGGAGAAGGGCTTTTCAACTGTATGAATTTTCATGTGATCGAGTAGGTTACATCGTCCACTAAAGCTTTTACCACACATTTGACATGAGAAAGGCTTTTTACCTGTGTGAGTTCTCATGTGATAGAGTAAGTTACTTTGTTGAGTAAAACTTTTTCGACAGGTCTGACATGAGAAAGGCTTCTCACCTGTGTGAGTTTTTGTGTGATCACGTAAATGATCTGATCGACTAAAACCTTTTCCACAGGTCTGACATGAGTAAGGCTTCTCACCTGTGTGAGTTCTCGTGTGAGTGAGTAATTTATCTTGTCGAGTAAAACATTTTCCACAGGTCTGACATGAGAAAGGCTTCTCACCTGTGTGAGTTCTCATGTGCTCAAGTAAGTGACCTCGTTGAGTAAAACTTTTTTCACAGGTCTGACATGAGAAAGGCTTCTCACCTGTGTGGGTTCTCATGTGAGTGGGTAAATAACTTTTTTGTCTAAACTTTTCTCCACAGGTCTGACATAAGAAACACTTCTTTAGTTTTGGATGATCTACACTGCCTCGTTGATCTCTGGTTTTTGGACATCTCTGATTTTCTATAAGCTGTTGTTCTTCACCTGATTCTGAGTCTTCGTTCTTGTTTCCTTCATGATTCTGGTTGTCAGCTTCAGGACAGTTCTGAGAGAGTAGCTGGTCATTGTCCGTATCTGGTTCATTGTGGTCTCTTCCCTCTTCAGCAGGAGTCACCATAAAAGCATCAGTCTCCAGTTTCAGTACAAGCTGCTCTTCACCATGACTGATACTAAGACCCCCCTGCACCATTAAAATCTTTGGGGCTTCTGGTTCTTCTAATTCCTTCTGTGAAGACTGAGGTTCCTGTTGTTCCTCTTTAATCTGTAGACCTTCTAGTTCTTTTTGTGGTTGTTCTGGTTCCTCCCGGTCCAAAGTCAAGTTCCTTTCCTGGTTACAGAGCTGCTGGTCCATCAGAACTTCTTCCTCCTTCCAGAGATAATGCTGAGGGAGTTCTGGACAGACAGACAAAAAACTCTTATTAAAGTGACTATTAGAAAGAAGATTTCAATGTAATCATCCAATGCATCTAAAGATGTTTTGGTAAGAACTGAACCCTCAGATTACCAAGTAACTACACAGAGTTCTACTATAAGAAAAACGAACAGGTAGATAATTCTGATTGACCCATGTTGTGGCAGAGATTTCGGTTAAAAATAAGTCAGGCGAGGGAATCTTTATAAGGAAGAATTTATTCCACAAAATCATGCATGAAATGAGAGCGTTTCAGACAAATGTAGAGGCAGATGCAAAAAGACTCTGCAGGTCACTGCAGCTTGGCTGTTTTTATAGGTACGCTGATACCATGAGCTATCAGAATATGTTAGTCATAATATGTCTGAGACTGCAGCTGGAAGCTTAAACAAGAACTCTTTGTCACTGTAACTTGTCTGTATAAATGTTACTCAAATTTGGCCTTCACACCCAATTCAGTACTGGACAGCATTTCTACTACCTTTATTATATTTAAATCTAAATCTGGGCTGGAACATAAAACAGTGTTACATATTAAAGCAGCTGTTGTGCTGTACAGGTCTTCATGGTTACATTTCACACCTGGAGCCTTGTGTTCAAAAGATGCACAAAAAACATGTTGTACATCACTTTTCACACAAAGATTATGATGTATCAATGAGCTGATTGTGGAAATGAGCCTAACCATGAAATCATCATGAAAAATATCACATCTTTTCAAAGAAGTTTGATTGTTGGAAAAAATCTGAGACTAAGTGAATAAAGTTCACAAAGCTTGTCAGGTTTTTATACAAACTCAGTTTGTTTCTTTTAACTCGGTGACTGGAGTTCCTGAAAACAAGTCAGAACACAAAGAATTCCTGTGTTTAAAAGAAAATGCTGTTTTCAGTGATCCCAAATCCGACCGTGCAGATAAGGTTTAAATATGCTTGTATCAAATGATCTTTAGTCGACACGTTACTATGTTCTAGAGTTAACAGAGCTAGCCTAGCTAGGCTAACCTGCCCTCTGCGTTGTTGCTGAGGCCCACAACAAAACCACGAAGGGGCTGCAGCTAGGAGAAAAAACGAGATCGAAAGAGAATGGTTTGTTCTATTTGTTGTTCGTTAGTAATTTACCTATTCTGTGTAAGTTTATTTGTGGTTTCCAGTAGATTTCCAACAGTCTGCGCTGACGATCCACCTCCTGTTCATAATGAAGTATGGTTTTTTCAAACTGTGTGACAATTTCTTCAGCAGCAGCACTTAGTCGCCCGCTGATGAACTCACTCAGAAACTGAACCGAAGACATTGTTACTGCACACACTCAAATATTCAACTCAAAGCCCGAATCCGTCTCTAAACGAGGACAAACTCAAGATAAGCTAACGCTGCTACGAGGCTACAACCACAACACACGATCCGTCGCGCTTCTAAAGACCTGAGGCTTGAGGGTGCGTTCTTCTTCTTCTTTTATTTTAACGGTGGTTGGCAACCAACGTTGAGGTGCATTACCGCCCCTACTGCTCCGGAGTGTGAATCAGACCTTAAATTCTATTAATTAATCCCGTCTCTCTAAAGAAGTTTAAAAATATTTTACGGCTATCTAATAAATTGTTCATATTTAATTCATATACTCCCTCTTTCCTTTCCCCCCTCTATCAACTGAGATCTCTGCTGGTCATATGTACTCCAACTAAAAAGAACATGTGAAATGTCTTCCTCCACCCGACACTGTTCACACAAACCTGTTGGATGTTTGCCCATACGTTTAAGTGAATTGTTTAAAAAAGTATGACCCAATATAATCCTCTTAATTGCTGTTTGTTCTTTCCTTGTGAAGCCCACATTTGGAATTATTGTTTTAACATCATCTACAATGCCACACACAAATCTCCCTCGAGTTTCACATCTCCATCCTCCCTGCCACTGTTTCAAAGCCTTGACCCAAACAACTGATTTTCCCTCCTTTTTACCTAATTTGACTTCCACTACAATTATACCTTTCTCCAATGTTTGTTTAGCCATCTTATTAGCTAACTCATTACCTCTCAACCCCATATGACTCGGGACCCACATGAAATTAATTTCACTACCATTCTGAATAATTCTTAAATATAAATCCAATACTCTAAACAGAACATCTGGACGACTAGAATTGAAAGTTCTCATGCTTTGAAGGGCTGAAACAGAATCTGAACAGATTAAACTTTTCTCTTGTTTATCTCTCTCAATCAACTGTAATGCATATAGAATAGCCATCATTTCAACTGACAGACATTGATCGGTCCTTTGCATCTCTGTATAATCAATTTCTGGAACCACAAATGCAAATCCCATAGCCTGTGTCCCTGGATCTTTCAATCCATCTACCTGTAAACTGTGAATAACGAGAGTTAACATGTACTAAAAAACTTGTTACTAGATCAACTTTTCCCCTTTCCTTAAGATTTAATAAATGTAGATCTATACTGGGTGGTCTTACTAAAACATACTTTGATAAACAAAAAATGTATTGACTAATACCCATCTCCTGAGCATACCTCCAACAATCAGAACCAAAACTGTTTTCCCTGACCACATCTTCCCAAAATATCTCTACTAACCCTTTGTTTGAGCGCTGCTGTTCCTGACCTTTTAAATTAAACCAGAAATTTACACTTAATTGTTTCCTCTTCAAATAAAGAGGCAAATCTTTTGCTAAAATTTGTAGAGCTGGAATTGGGGTTGATCTAACTGCTCTATAACACAATCTCAGAGCCTCGGCTTGTATTCGATCAAGCTTCTCCAGCTGGGATTTTGAAGATGTTCCATATACAATACATCTGTAATCAATTAATCATTGTTACATAGATGGTTTTTAAAGACCTCTGACTGGCCCCCTATTTAACACCACTAAGGCATCTCATTAGATAATTAATCTTCTGACATTTTTCTACAATCCTGTCTATTTGACTGCTCCAAGTCAACTTCAAATCAAAGACTATTCCCAGAACTTAAATGATCTGGAGAGAACCTGCACCCCAAGGTCTTGTGTTGTGGGAGGGAGTGTGTGGAAGTGGGAGGAGGGAAGCTGAACACTCTAAAAACATCGAACTGATGTCAGCAGTCAGATTGTGTTTCATCATGTAAATAACATGTTCTCATTCTCCTGGTCAGTCAGGAGAACAAAACACAGCACGAGTTTATAGTATTCAGCACTTTTTATTGGGTTTTGGTTCCAGTCAGAACCCGAGCTCGACCTGTCCAGACTCCGTTCCGCTGTGATCCACTCCTCTTTACTTCCCGTTCCTTTTTGGATCAGGATCCAGGGCTGTGATTGGATGATGATGGGGTCCCTGTCAGGAAGAAAGAGGGGTCTGTGTTGAGGCCGAAATCTAAGATACACACCGAGGACTTGGACGCAACCGGAACACGCCGGTGAAAAATGGAATCCTAGACCTGGACGGCGGCTCAAGGGGCCCAGAGAGACTCTGAGCGGGGATGACGTCTGTTTTCCGTCGGTACGTCTGTTGGTCACAGTAAAACCAGACCTGCCGTGCTAGCAGCAGCTGCTGGTTCCGTCGAGCCGGGCTGAGGCTGCCGGACTGGATCAACATCCCAGAAAAGCTCCAACCAAATGGAAGAAGCCGGCGACGGACCACCGCCTCGTCTACATGAAGAGAAAAGGTTGCTCCAGAACCAGAACCAGAACCAGACGGGTCTTCTGGTGAAACCGATCCGGAGGATTTCTTTAATGGTCAGCTGTTTGAATCCTCTCTGCATCAGGTGAGTAGAACCCACGGTTCTGTCAGCTGACTAACAGAACCACTTCGGTCCTGAGACATGTATGTCAGAAGGTTTTACATAGACACAGCCTGCGTAATTAAAAGTGTGTGTGTGTGTGTGGTTACACAATTCGGACACGCCACAAATGGACCATCCAAAACGAACCGGGTTTAACGGTTCTGAGAAGCCAGCAGACGCGGCTGGTGTTCAGGATCGTGTTGTTGCGCCTGTAATTACCGTTAGAAACCCTGGTGCGCGTGAGGATCTTTATTTATTTCCACTGTAAGACTCATCTGTACCATCTGACCCGCTTAAAAATGTGAAATATGACATGAGATGGCTCCAACCCTCTGTTGGTTCTGGTGTCTGTCCTTCACAGTTTGTTCCTGTTGCACACAAGTAAAGGATGACAGTGGCTGGACCACAGATTCTGGTTCAGATTTCTGGAGGGACGCTGCAGGATGCAGTTCTGCTTTGTGTTTCACACGATGTTTCCCCCCCAACAGATGTGTCAGCTGTTGCTGTGGTGTTATCTGTCAGCTGTGTGTGTCGGATTTCCTGCAGCTGAAGGAGGGGCAACATCTGGATGATCACATTTGCATTCAGCTGCACAATGTCCAACACACAGGATCTCTGGTCTGATGATACCAGTACAAAATCAAGTGGGCTGGTACCAGGTGCCGTTATGGACAAACCATGCCTTGCACAGTAATATAACACCAACAGGTGGTGAGTCCACGTGGAGACTAAATAATCTAATCCAAGTTAATAATACTTTATTAAACCCCATATATGGACTTCCTGGGGAAGTCCAGTCCTGTCTCTTCCTAAAAACAGCATCACTGTTGTATCTTCTTCTCCCATGATGCATATGGGTTTTAAATGTTGCTGTTCTTTCTAAAATCCACAATCCTCTCCTCTGTCTTGTTCACCTACTTACAGCACTGTGCAAAAGTTTTAGGCAGTGGGAAACAACTTAGCTGAAGACCAACTTCAAATTTTCTTTCACTTTCAGGTTAAGTTCAGTGAATATTATTGCAAAAGGCTTTTGTCTCTTCATGCATGAAGTGATGTCACCGCTTTGTTACAAATATTAAACATTATCTTTACCCTGTAGTCTCATCAGTAGACACCATTTTTCTGGATTTCAATCCAGAATATGATGCAATATCACTTCTGGATTGTGTTAAGACAATAAAACTACATGGTTATTAAATGTTAGCTCTCACAGTGCTTTGGGAATACATTTTAAAAAGCTCCATGGGTCTATTCAGCTGTTCATAATTTAAGGATTCACACGCCACTCTTAGAAATTTGGAACAGCGTTCCATGAGTGAAGAAGAGGTTCCAAAAATAGATGAGAAATAGGAGTTAAACTTTTAAAGCTTGGTTGCCTGGCTGTCAAGTCAGTGGCCTGTTCCGTATCCACCATCTCTCACCATTTGATGATGATGCATCGGAGTCCAACATGTTCAGAAAGATTCTCTGAACATCGGCTAAATTGGTCAGGACTGGGTCTGAGCAGGGATTGATCCACACACAATCACCTCCAAGCTCATCTAAACATGGATTTGTGATTTTAGTTCAGATTTTGTTTTTAGGAAGGTCAGGTATGCGGTAAAGGCTATAACAAATCTGACTTGCAGACTTCAGCTTAAAGACATGCTAATTATGCTAAACATAAAACCGATTTGTGTGTGTGTGTGTGTGTGTGCATTTCCAGGCAGCTGCAGCAGTTTTATGAAGCAAACAGCTTGGATAAAATGTCATATTCTGCACAACATGGACAGTTTTTTAGAATTGTATCGGAAGTTAACTGGTGTTTAGTACAAAAAAGGGATTTTTGTGAATAATTTCTGAACTAATAATGAGATCAATGTCAATCCAAATGTTAAATATGTTTTCATGATCAATGAATCTGATAATATCGACGCAACAAAGATGAGACTCTTATTGTGTAAATCACAATATTGGAGGAACTGAGGTGCTTGATGGATATCATCAACAATGATTTTAAAACTATCAATGGCATTTAAATGCCTCCAATAGAACTTCTCTGAAGTTGGTGTTTAGGTCCATCCGGCGCTGACAGGTTGCACCTTAGACTGTCCAGGAGCTCAGTGATGATCAGGATCTCCAGGACACCATCCATCTACTACTGAGAACCATTTAGAGTTGCTGCAGTGACATTTCAGTAAATTGGACCAAACTGCTGCATCAGTTTGTCTGTTTAATTTTCTTGACGACTCTTAGTTAAACCCTCTGCAGGTTGGTTGTTTACATTTTTATCAGATGACGCGGCCTTTCTAACATGATGGAGATCCAGCAGGAGGTTTTAACATTGAGATTTGATGTGTTTTAATTTTTTTGAGCAGGGTAGAAAGTATAAAAGTACATTTCTCCCAAAAAATTAAAGGAACATTTTTTTAATCAAAATTTAGTGTCTGTTTTTGTTTATGTTGTTTACACACAAACCGCTGTGACGTTTCGGAGACTTGACTCATAAGAAATTGAGTTGGATTTATACCGAATATTCTTATGATGTTTTGACGTTGATCTGCTGCAGGTCAGATACTGATTATTGATCAGACCTCCAGCAAAATGTTTTTTTTTTATGTTTTCTTTAAATAGCTTGTTGCTGTAGACTGGAGTTCTTCAGTTTGCTGTATTAAAACAATATCTGTGTCACAATCTTTCATTTTCTCATCCAAACTGCAGGACCATGAATCAGCCTGAACAGAAACTGCTCCCCACATAGAGGTCACTTTACCTCTCGTCCTCTTTACTTCAGCCCAGAGGATGCTGGGAATGTGTCGCGGGCGCAGGAAATTCGTGGCGGTCTCCCTCGCCTTGCTCTTCATCCCTGCGCTCACCTGGCTTTACCTGTCAGTGGGAAGTTTTCAAGGTAAGAAGAAATATGAACATTGTAAACTAGACACTGTTAAATGCAGATTTACTCTGCGGGACAAGCTGATAGAAGTTCTTCAGCTTAAAATGTCTGAAATTTCTTTTTATTATCAACCCAAAATCAGAATTCTACAAAAAAAACAAAAACAAAAAGACTTCTTCGTGGCAAAATAGTAAGTAAAACAAAGTGACACGATGCGTTGAAGACATTTTTTACAACGCTGCACATTTTAAAAACAACAATGACTTCAGTTTAAATTGTAGTTTTTTTAAAGAAAGTTGATTCACTTTGATAAACTGCTCGATCACTCAAAAAAGTCAATCAAGGCACTTGTTGATTTCACATAGTCAATTTATTTCCAGCTAACACACAAACAGGTGTTTTTTGGTTTAAACAATTCTTTTCAAGTAAACTTGATGTCGTACATGTCAACCTTGGGAACTCAGAATAAGGGAGACAGATCTGGAGAATTTGGCGGGGGGGGGGGGTCGTCCTGGAGAAGGAGGCGTGAGGGTGCCAGTTGTGTCGGAGCAGGGTGGAACCATCTGCTGCATGTAATCTGTACTTGTAAGTCTTTCAGGTGTTATGGCTATAAACAGCCGGTTGGAAACAACGTGTCTGAAATAGAGAGAAATTTTGGAGAAAGATGGCTCCGGGGGATTTTCGGAAGGGGCACTTAAATTCGGGTGTCTCCTGGGAAAATCGGTGGAGTTGACATATATGCTCGATGTTGCTATGTCTCATGTTTCTCTACATAATAAATACATGTTGTATGAACACAGTTTATTTAAGCTTTATCACGTACGTTTTGACCAAAAGCTGGCATTAATGAGACTTCAGCTGTCTGGAACAACTAAAGGGCTGATGTAGCTCCTCTTGTTCATGGACATGGGTTCAATCCCCAAGCAGAATGGTTAAGTGTTGAGGTATCCTTGGGCAAGATATACAATTCTTCTTCTTGCTTTCAAGTTAACATGATTTAATAATGTGGAACCTGTTGACATGAATAAACTACGTTAAGTCGATGAATCATTTTTTTGAGTGTAAACACCTGATTCATATTACCAGTGTATGTTTCTGAATGCTATTAAATATTTCTGTCTTTCTGCTGCTGCTATTAATTAATGCTCATATTTGTAGTATTCTTGTTTCATATTGGCTGCTTCACTTGCTCTGGCCTGCTGATAACACATAGCGACTATGGAGGGTCAGTGTGACCTGAGTTCAGCCTGTTTTCTTCTTTTATCAGAATTATATTTAGATGTTATGTTAGTTTGTTCCAACTGTAATGGATCAGTGGAGGTGGGGAAACAGTAAAAAGAGCAGATGGAAGAACGTAAAAGGGAAGAAGGTGGAAGAGAGAGAGAACATTAGGAATCCGCTTCAACGTCTGTGGCGAGACAAACAAGAGCAGAGAGACTGAAGCATCGACCAACATGCAAATAAAACAATCTTAATGTAATTTTAAAAACACATGTGTAACGACACACACTGCTTAACACACTTTATTTATAGTGGAAGCTGCAGCCCTAGGAAGTGTGTGTCTGTGAACACCTGTGTGCACGGACACACTTGTGTCTGTAAGTTTGTTCCATGAAATTATTTTAACAGTGCAAAAAAAAAACAAAAACCCAGCCCCCCCCCCAGACCCTAAAGCAGATAACGAGGGAAACCCAGGGAGTCCAGGACACCCCCCCCCCCCCCCCCCCCCCCCCCGGGCATTTGCCCTGAGGTTTTCCAGATTCAAACTGGTGACCATCTGACTATCTTATTAGCTGCTCCACCCTCGGAGCTGCTAACACCCAGTGATTATGAATCTCCTAACACTCCTGTTGAACTCTGCAATGTTTTTATCGCTCAGGTGTGATCAGAGCTGTTTGTGGTCCAACCCCCAAAAAACTGTTAACGGACAGAAAACCTGAGTTTTGATTGGCATTAGGGGTTCAGGTTTATTATCATACTGTGGGGAGTCTCTGTGTGGAACCAGCAGGATTATATGCTGACATGAGGACCAGGATTATCAGCTGACCTGTTCCATCTGCCCCCACAGAAACTAAAGCTCTGCATCGGTAAACCTGCAGAAAGGCTTGTCTTGAGTTGCCGATGATGCAACTGTTTGTCTGCTGCTTAGACAACATTAAATTTATTCATGTTCTGAATAGTAGCCATTAACAGGGATATGAGAGAGTGTAGATTGGGGGGAGGGGGAGTAACTTCAAAGTGAGTTGGATTCAGTTACTTCTTCGTAAACAACCTTTCATGTTCCGTTCAGGATGATGTGAAAAACATGATCAGGACATGAACGATGCCTCTATATGAGGAAGTCCATCTTTTATTTTTCCCTCATACGGATGTGTGACATTTATCACATTACATGATTAAATGTTGAATTTATTTGGGTTTTCTTGTCTCTACATTCTCCAGAATACAGAAAGGGGCAGGAAATCCTCTAACTGTGAAGAGAAAAGAGTTTTCAGGTGGAAGCAGCGTCTGAGGAAACTGACATGGGTACAATGAAAAGCACCCCGTGTGCTGATGGTGCCTCCTTCTTCCTTTGTAAAGGAGGGATTAGACTAAGTAGCAGCTGGCTGGTGAGCTAATGTGGAGGTTTTTCAAACTGTCTGCCAGGTGAACAGATGGCGCAGCATGATGGATGTGTTGCAGATATCTCCCTCCGAGCAGGAGGCTCAGGATGGAAATTTACTGTGAACTGGAAGGAAATCGGACATACAGGAGAGCAGTTAGCTTCATAACTCTCAGCTAAAGCTACACGTGTTTGTCATCTTTGCTAAGGGTGATTAAACATTTTGCGGCTTAAAAGTACGTGAAGCTTTCACAGTTTTAACACTTTGGCTTAAATATTCAATTCAAATAAACTTTTTTGGTCCGCGAAGGTTAATGAGATGTTCGCACATCAGGACACAAAGTGGTCCACCAGTTCTCTGTACTCAGTCTCTTGTCCATCTCTGATCCAACCAACAACTGCAGAGTCATCAGAGTATTTCTATAGATGACAGGACTCTGACCTGTAATGAAAGTCTGAGGTGTACAGAGTGAAAAGAAATGGTGATAGTACAGTCCCCTGTGGTGCTCCTGTGCTGCTGATCACTTGGTGAGACACAATCCTTCAGTCTGTTTGTGAGGTAGTCCTTAATCCAGGTGATTGTGGAGGCATCCACCTGTGTCTTCTGGAGTTTTTTAAACAGTAAAATATCATCCACCTGGTCCTTATTCTGAGTTTCTGTCTGAACATATTATTGAATACTGATGAAGTAATTATAGTAGTGATGTTGAAAGTGTAAATATAGCATTTAGAGACTCAATTGGTCTTTGTTGGTTTGTGTAGATTCTACATGTTCTTCAGGGTTGTTTGAAGCTGTGGAGGCTATTTAAAACCATTATTTTTCTCTATTTTAACCCCTATAGTGAAGCCCCTTCCTCTATCTCCCCTGGAACCCCAGTCCTCTGCACCGGTGGGTGGAGCTGGTGAGCGTCAGGCCTTGGAACTGAGGGTCCGAGCCGTTGAGGAGGAGAACAGGGCGCTGCGCCAGGAGCTCAGTCGGCCTCCCCGGAACCTGTCTGCACGCTTTCCAAACAGCGCCTGGCGGGGCAACCAGAGCCGATCGCATTCAGAGGAAGGCACCGGTGACAACGAGGGACAGAAAAACGCTCCCGTTGGAAACAGTTGTGACTGTGTCCAACAGCCGGTGGTGGATAAGTGTGAGGTGAGACATTTCCTGTAGTCTGACTGTGGGGATCATGATCATAAAGGCTGATCAGCTGATCTTGATTTACAGATGACACTTATGGCTTTATAGCTTCATCTTCCAGTTTAGCTGTTCCTTCTCTTTTTCTCAACAGACCATCCACGTGGCCATTGTATGTGCTGGGTACAATGCAAGTCGAGACGTGGTGACTCTGGTCAAATCTGTCCTGTTTCACAGGTACCAACATTCACTCCCATGGCCTCATGCAGCCATTTCACAATAAATGTTTTTATTTCCACTCATTTGTTTGTTTAAGCCTTTAACTGCCAACGTTGTGTGACAGCTCCATACCTGGATGAAACTATACTTAACAGGCCTTAAAAGGTCCCAGTCTGGTTTCAAACCCAGGATCTTCTCAATTAAAGACAACAGTGCTACCAACTCCACCACCGTGCGGCCCACCTTAAAATGTATCATTGGTATTTTTACTTGCCACCGGCAGCTGGCAGCATTCATGTGAGTCACACGTGAAACATTAGAGTAAGAAAGGAAATTAAGGCTCGAGCCCCTGACGTTCATTATCCACATGACAGTGTTTCAGATCTATTGAAAGATTTGTGGCAAAATGAGCTCAAATCATTTCACAGCAGAACAGATGTTAAGTAGCAGTTTTGCCGATGAAGATTTGGAGGAGGAAGACTTCTTATTTGAAGCTAATGATTCCATCTCAGGGGCGGAGCCGAGTGGTGGTTCCTTGGCGATTGGAGGGAGTGATTATATCCCGCCGCTCAGCGTGGGAGACAGTCAGTGCAAGTCAAGATCCAACATCAGTAACTCCATGACGGATGTCTTGGTGGATTTTGGTCTCTTTTCTTTCTTTTTCTCTCCTCCTTCTGCTCTGATCTGACTGTTTATCACTAACGGACACCCGTGATGACACTGAGACTGATGATGTTTGATCAGCTAAACAGAAAGTGCGTGGAACCGATATTAGCGGCTGTTTACCCAAAACTGGTTGTCTTGATATGGACTTTTCTCCTGAGTAATAAAGTGACAGATTCTTGATCTGATTCTCCATTCTGTGCCGTGGTTTCGACCATGATCATCACTTTGTTTACATATCCCATTTTCAGTTTTTGTCACTTCCAGTTACGAAATTGTGCCCAAAGACTGTAATATTTAAAGCTTTATTACTGGAGGTTTGGGCACAAATGCAATATCTGTTGATTACGTAAAACATCAGTATTGCTTGTCAGATCCACTTTAACACTCCTGCTTTTCATCGGATTAGAGTGGCACAGTGAGTGCTGAGGAGCAGAAAGCACCGTGTCTAGATGAGTGAGGATTTGGACGAATGGGTCAACAGAAGGATAAATGCTATGCTAACCCTCTGCAGGTCCTTGTTTGCTCGGTGGTGGACTCAGGAATGTGGTCAGCATGTCGGACTGGTTTCTGCAGCTGTGCGGTGAGGAGACCCAGCAGGTTGAGATGTTTATCATCAGATACAGTCCGACTCTGCAGTGAGCAGACTTGCAGCTTTTTCAAACTCTCCTCTCAAACACATCTCGACTGAGCTGTAATAAAATTATGATTATGTTATAAATTCTCGGGAGACTGAGATTTAAAAAAAAAAATAAAAAAATCTATTCGGCGTCGTTCTTTGCGGTTTGTGTTTTGTCGTTTGATTTTTACAGGCTGTTTAGGATGCACTATAACTCAGATTCTTGCTACCAGCTGATTTCTTGCTGCAGTGATGGAGAACCCTGCAGTGTGGCTCTCACCATGTGACTGATGCTGTCCCACCTGAGAGATGGCCTCTTTTTTGCTGTTCTCACATACACCGCTCAGCTCCTCATCACCCAGATGTGTCCAACAGCAGCTGCACCATGTTCCCTGCTGGGAACATCTGAAGCTGTCATCACCCAAAAAATGACCACATGATCTCCGGGGAACGGAGTCCTGACAGGCTGCCTTCAAAACCATCGCTGACTGGTGTTGTTATAGAGTGGAAACGCTTTTTAAAGGCGACCAGACGGTGAAAAGATAGACATTAAAAACATCATAGTTCACATCCCTTTCCTGCTGTGTGTGTTAGTATGTGTGTGTGTGTGTGTGTGTGTGTGTGGTGCAAGAGGGGAGATGGGAGTTTAGCACCTGATCTGGAACAATAACAAGTCAGTGCAGGCTGATTAAAAAACAACAGTGTTTTAGTGTTTGTGCATGTCCGCATTAAGCACTCAGTGCTGCAGTTTGCTGACTGACGCTGTCACGCCGGGTTAACTGGCTCACTCAGCCAAAAACTGTGTGAAAGAAACATGAAACTGTCCGTCAGTAACTTTTTAAATTGTATTCTCATGCAGATGCGCTACATGTTGCATATTATTTAGGAGAGTCTACACATTGCTAGTTTTGCACAAATTGTTGATGAATAATCTACATCTTTTGACAGTAACCTTACTCTGTAGATCTGAAGCTCACAAGTAGGTCCAAAAAGACTGAGTTATCTTTTAATAAATGAAATCGTCATGTAAAATTTGCATTTTGGATTTATTCAGTTTGTCTTTGTCTGACATTAAAACATGGTTGATGACCCAAAACGTGAAACAAAGATACAAGAACAGAAGAAATATATATATATATTTTTTTTTTTTGGGGGGGGGGGTCTGTAACAGCTGTGACAGGTAGATAAAGGTTACATAATTGTTCCATTAAGTTAAAGAAAGATGTTCTGCTTCGTAAAACACAAACAAGAACCAAAGTCTCCAAACAAAAGTGGAGTTCTACTGTCTACTAAACTATTTCAGAAGGTTTATGTCAGATAATCAATTCAATTTGTTTGTAAAGCATCAGGTCATTTTAAGTCATTTTAAGGCACTTTACAGAAACAACAGTTCACATCAACATTTCAGATTCATGAAAATATTTAAATCAATCTTAAATAGTAATCAGTAAGTTATGAAATGCCAAATAATTTAAAAAAAGGTCGATAATTACCTGGGGAAGGACATTATGGATTTTTTTCTCGATTTTTAAACAATTTGTGAAGAATTTGACAAATTAAAACAGACCTAACGTTTAAAAACCCTAGGGCATCCTTCTGGCTGCATAACCCTCTACCGGTTCGCCCTCTAAAAGTTCCGTCTGCTAGTCGCAGCTTCATGATGCGTTTGAAAGGAAACGTTTCTTCAGACTTCGCTGTGTGTTTGTGTGTCTGCAGGCGGAACCCTCTTCATTTCCATTTCATCACAGACTCCATCGCTCAGCAGATCCTCTCCTCTTTGTTTCACACGTGGATGGTCCCTGCTGTCAGAGTGAACTTCTATGATGCTGATGAACTGAAGGTGAGACACGCCCTCCTCTTCACCTCACACATTTCCTCTCTATTGAATCTCCTCACTCGCCTGTAGTGCTTAATGATGTCACAGACACTTGTGTTATAGCTTCTAACAAAGTTACGAGCTCTGTAAACTTTAATGGCTCTTCTGTAAACTTGTAGCACTCTGTCAGTTTATTAAGATGACGATCTGTCTGTGTTTGCTGTGGACGTTTAAGTCTGAAGTCTCTTGGATCCCTAACAAACATTACTCTGGGATCTACGGCTTGATGAAACTGGTGCTCACTAAGACGCTGCCTGCAGACCTGCAGAGAGTCATCGTTCTGGACACTGACATCACCTTTGCTACTGACATAGCTGAACTTTGGGCCGTTTTCCACAAGTTCAAAGGTAAATCTTTTCAATTCGACATATTAAAATCGGTTCCATGTTTGTTCTGATGCCCCACTTTGAGTTAAGGTTAAACGACTTTCAGCTTGTATTCAGTGAATATTTATCTGAACGTTCAGCTGATGTGTTTCGTTTCTTTTCAAATTCTTCTAACAGTCAGTTAAAAGAAGTTTGCATTGTTTATGATCTAAAAAAAATCAACCTGCCAAGAAGTTACAATTTGATGTGAAAAGTGCAACAAGAGACGAGAGCTGTTTTTAAGTTTCCTCTGTGGAGCGTCGATTTTTTCTATCTGTCCTGTCAAATAACTCTGAAAAATGAAGCACAAGATCTTTGATCTGCATCTTTTTATCTGCTGCCACCTGCCAGTGACTAAAGGAATTCAGATTGTTTTACACAAGTATGTCTTTAATATGCATTGAGAAGTTCCTAGCAGAACAAACCAAAGTGTAGATTGGAGGAGTCCCTCAGAGGAGGGTAAAGATAAAGAAGGGCATGCAGGCAGAGGAGGGGAAGAAAGCTGTGGTGAGTCACTTCAGAGATTTATGGCTCATGCTGTTCTATAGTGCTGTGTGGCTGGAAAGGCGTTGAATCAATCTTCATTAACAGTTAACTCCAATGCAACAGCTCTGCCTCCTTACTAAAATATTTAGCCCCATAATGTTTGAAGCATTCCAAAATAATCTGAGACACAGTTTCAGCATTTATACTTAGCTCTTCATTTAGAGGAGTGAGTGATGGTATACAGTGGGATGGAAAAGAAAAGTAAAGGACAGGATGTAGTTCTTGCAAAAACAGAAGTAAATCTGGAAGCTCTGATATCTTAACAGCAGCTAGACATGCAGACAAGTGAAAGCTGTTTGAAACAGCACTTAATTTGCCTTTAGTATGTCATAAAGTAAAGAAAATGTGAGAAAAAATTGTGTTAAATGTGCTTAAAATGATCTGAACAGATTTGTTGATCCCCTTAAAAAGACCATTAATCTGCGTTATTGTCAGGTTTGTGAGGTTGCAATGTTGGACCCAGGTGCAGTGAGGGTGTGGAGAAAAACAAACTGAAAGGGTATTTAGGAACAACGGAAGATCTTAATAAAGAAAGTAAAATGTTGACGTGGCAGCAACAAAAACTTACATGAGGTGACAACCGAGGAATGAGTCCAGAGATGACAAACAAAAAGTAATCCACAGGGGAAGAAAAACCATAATCCAAATGAGATGATCTGAGACGGGGAACACGACTGAGAGCTGAGACGAGAAACGAGAACTAGAACTAAGACTGAGAGCTTAGAGAAGGCTAAGACGAAGGACTAAGGGCTGAGACAAGGACTGTCACTAAGATATTGACTCTGAGATACATGATACTAAGAGCTAAGACTGGGGAACTATGAGCAGAGACAGGGACTACAACTAAGAATGACTAAGAACAAACAGACACTGACAAACAAACACATGAGACTTAAATACAAAAACCCTAACTGGTTACAAACTCAAAACATCTGAGGACATGGGGAGAAACAAACACAGGAACTAATCACAGAAACAAGAAACACCTGAACGGAAAAACACTAGACTGAAGAGACAAGCTCTTCTGACAAGATACTGAATGACACATGAGGAGAACAGGAAGTAGAGACATAACCAAAATAAAAGCAGAACAGGAAACTAGATGACTAAGGAAAATAAAAGCATAACATGACCTAAGACACCGAATGAGAACAAAAGGAAAAACAACAACTGAAAAACCCCCAAAGTACAGAACACAATAAAACAACCAAAACCCCAAGACCTGACAATTATAGTTGTTTCAAACTGTTTAACCTTAGTTAGTAGCACTGCATACACTGTCAAGTATCATTTGCACAATACACGGTATTTATCTGGGGTGGGCATAGGTTGAATCAAAGAATAACATTCACATAAGAAACCATCTATGTTTACTTAACCAACCCATTCATGCATTAGTGCAACCGCTGTGCAGATGAGTGAGATTTCTTCAGAACAAGGCAATAGGAACACGAGTATTGTTGGAGATGATGGAACAGCACCAGAAACAGCATCTATGACTGAGATAGAAAGTGAGATTGTTGAGGTGTGACAGGGAAGCTGTGGATGAAGGGAGGGTGGGACATCTGTTTGGCTTATAGCAGTCGAGGAAGATGTTGAGCTTGTCTCCAAACTGAACCTCTTGAAGAACATCTTCAGTTCATTGACTCTATCCAGACTTCCATTTAAGTGATCCTCCTTCTGCTTAAAGCCTGTATTCTTCATCATCCCTGACCACATATCTCTTACATTGTTTTGCTGGAGCTTGCTCTCCAGCTTTTTCCTGTTTACCTCCTTGTTGCTTCTAATCTTGATTTTATTTTTTTTTGTACACTTCTCAATGCATCCCTGTCTCCCTCTCTGAAAGCTGTGAGATATATAGGCAGGCACACACTCAGTCATAGCATTGATGTCCTCTCCATGTTTTGGTCATATTTTTGTTTGTCCTTTCCGTGTCAAGGTAGCTTGTATTTTGTTTTCTTAAGTTTCGTCCATATCTGGGAATGTCTGTGTTTTTTTTTGTTAGCTGCTCATTCAGTTAGACTTTAGCTTCTTAGCTTGATGCAGCAACTTGACCTTATGCTTCCTATTTGCAAACCGTATTACAAAGGCCAGCTTCGCCTCTATGTTCTGTCTTGGATGCATATGGCAGGCTGCAATGTTTTCATAAACAATGTTCATGTTTTTTCTTTAAAAAACTGAATAACTTGCCTCACTCTTACTGTTATCCCAATAACTTATAAACCTGGAACTCCCAGAATCAGAACTGAAGAAGCCTTTCAGATGAAAGACAGAAGGGGAAACGTTTTCAAGAAACAGAAAAAGAAGTCCAGTTGCCTTTTTGAAAAACATTTTGGATTGACATGGAGAAATGAGAATCTAATTAAACCTTTAATACAGTTTCATTGAAATAATATTTTCTGGCTCCAAGAAGGAGGATCGACTGAACACACTAATGTAAAACTGAAACCGATGAGCTGTTGAGTGTGTTTCCTGAGACTCTGCTCCTGAGTGTGAGCCGTTGAAGAGACCTCTCTGACCCAGCAGAGCTTTTCATTACAAAATTTACACTCAATCCACCAGAAGGACAAACAGCTGATCAATGCCATTAACTCATGCTCTGTGCTGCTCTCCACTCTTGTAGTTTTACCCCTTCTGCCCAATTGACTTGAATCTGTTAGCACTCCCTCCTCCTTCCCCTCCCTCCCTCATAGCAGTAAGCTGCCTGCATACTGAGCTGCCCTCTGTGTTCAGCCTTCATGCCTCCTAATGTGTTTTCATCTGAAATATAGACTGATATTTAGGCGTTACACTGTTCAGTCTGCTGGACTTCCCTTGGTAAATACTAAAATCAATATAAACTAAGTATTTTTCATGTTTTTAGGCTTAAACTAGATGATCTGGTAGGTATTTTTAGAAAAGATTTAAATGCAATATGCTAAAGTTCAATATCTGTCTCGTTTTGATGAAGTAGCTACACCTTCCTAAAAACGTACATGCACATTTTCTCATTTAAACATACTCAGATTTAATCTGAGATTTTTGTAATAAACATGGTCAAAGCCTCATTTTTAGTAGCCTGACCAATCAGATCCTCCTGCATTATGTAAAGTAATCTGTCAAAGACGTGAGGGTCTGGTTGATCAGGTAACATTTTTAGCTCTGTTGGTCTTGGATCAGAACACTATACAGAATGTTGCTTTCGAGATGGTATAAAGCTGCACTAATCAGGTCCTGGGTGAGAGAGGTCCCTGCTGATGCTGCCTGATCTTTTCCTCACTATGGAAGAGTCCAGGTCCTGGGTGGAGGGCAGATTAGCACCAGTGATCCTCTCTGCAGAGCTTCTAGTTCTCTGCAGTCTGTTTCTGTCTAGTTTGGTTGCTTCCAAATGTTTTACTGAGATCTGAGTGTGTCAGAGACACTTTAAGTTTCTGCTTTTGTAGGTAGGGAGAAGATGAACCATGCGGTGATCAGACAGACCTAAAGCTGCATGTGGTACAGAATAAGTGTCCTTGATGACAGTGTAACATGGACAGGTAACATGCTGTCTGAATTTTTGAAGCTCAAGAGTCTGGGTGATTATGTTCCACGTTGGTTATTTGGTCTACAGGTCTGTTAAAACCTCTGTGGTACATTAGACTTCTCCAAAACATTTCTGTATCATAAAGACTGTGAAATGGCTTTTGATTATATAGAATATTTTTGTCTTTACTTTTATGAAAACAGTTCCGAGTATCAGCTGACAGTAATTGCGAAGGATTGCTTTATTACTATGATCATTGACTCACCTTTACAACCTGGAACTCAGCTGGCCTCAATGAAGGTCTATTTTTGAGCTCTTATTGTCCTGTCACCTTGATGGCTGAGCTGTGCTTTTTGTTTTGCTGCCTCTCTAAAGGAGCTGTCTGCTCTCTGCTGCCTGCACCAATAAGCACTCATTAATCTTCCTTACAGCCTTCATTAAAGCTGCCACCGTTACACCCATGCCCTTCTCTTCAGGCCACTGTCTTCTCCCTAATGCATATTCTCTCGACCTTTATCTCCGCTCAGCTTGCTTTCCATAATGCTTTGCCCAAGAGCCAACATACCTCTTTCACCATTTTATTCTCTTCTTCATCTTGCCACCATTTTTTCCATTTAACCCTGTTTTCCTTTACCTTTTCATAACCTTTGTGTTCCGGCTCAAAGACTTAAATTTCATGAGTCGCTTTCTCAGTTCAAATTTTCATTTACTCTGCACGCTGCAATGTGGTGATTTTGCAGTGGTAGTTAATGTTCTGACAGTTTAACTTGACATGAAAACTCACATTATGAAAGGGTTTGTGTTTTAACATGTATCTTGCAGGTTAAACCCAGCTTTGCATTTTTGTTGAGATAAATACCCATAAAAACCCTCCACTTTCAAATCTTGTTAAACATTTTCATTTTAAACGTGTGATTGGCAACTTTCTGTAAGTTTAAGCACATGCACTCAAAACCCAGATCCAACTATATGTGATATGATGATAGATATGCACCTGTAGGGAAGAGTGTTTCTTTTTAGAAACAGAGAAACTGTTAGAACGTGTCATGTTGTTTGTGTTGTGTTCAGGTCAGCAGGTTCTGGGTTTGGTGGAGAACCAGAGTGACTGGTACCTTGGGAACCTGTGGAAGAACCATCGACCCTGGCCAGCTCTGGGCAGAGGCTTCAACACTGGTGGGTCCATAACTGTCACGTTTTCTAATAAGGGAGGTGTAGTGCTGGACCCAAGTGCAGGCAGGAGACGAAAATAATGAACACAAAGGTTTAATAATAAAGAAAAAAAACAACTTACATGCTTGGGGGTGAAGCATAGGACCAGACGAAATAAAGAAGATAATCCACACTGAAAATAATCCATTTAACGAGACCGGAGAGAAACGAGAACTAAGAAGCTGAAGAGGGGCTGAGGCAGATTCATGGACTAGGCAGACAGAGAGCTGAGACAGGGACTGAGGACAAGTAACTAGATAGGGACAAAACTAACCGACACTGACTAACTAACACACGGGCCTTAAATACAAAACCAAACTGATAAACTCAAAACATCTGCTGACATGGGGAGAAACAAACACAGGAAGTAATCACAGAAACAAGAAACATCTGAACAGAAAAACACTAGACTGAAGAGACAAGCTGACAAGATACTGAATGACACATGAGGAGAACAGGAAGTACAGACATAACCAAAATAAAAGCAAAACAGGAAACTACATGACAAAGGAAAATAAAAGCCCAAGACACCGAATGAAAACCAAAGAAAAAACAACTACTGAAAAACCCCAAAGTACAGAACATAATAAAAGAATCAAACCCCCAAGTCCTGACAATAACAAGCTCCAGGGTTTCTCAACTGTCTGTTTTCATTTTCTTTTGTCATTACAGACAGACAGACAGACAGACAGACAGACAGACCACCTTTCGAGATAAAAATCACAGGATGTTTTGCATAAAAATACTAAAAGGATAAAAATAAACACAATACAATAAATTAAAGCAAAAAATATGATAAAATGTAGATACATTAAACTAGTACTTTATTCATTTTATTATGAGATCCATTGAGTGTTTGAGGTGGACGTTAAGAGTTTCAGAAAACGTGATGCGAACGTTGAATCACCTTGAAATTTCAGCTTGGATTTACAATCAACCTGTTCCAGTTTCCTTTTTGTTTTCCAGGTTTGGTGAGGGAACTTTTTCACCTTCATCCGACAGCCAGATATTTTTGGGTTTTCTTCTGCTAATATATCCCATTTGGACCGGTGTGTTTTCTTTCCAGGGGTTATTTTACTTCTCCTGGATCGGCTCCGGAAGCTCAGGTGGGAGCAGATGTGGAGGCTGACAGCAGAAAGGGAGCTAATGAGCATGTTGTCCACGTCCCTGGCAGACCAGGTAACACATTCACACACTGGGTGAAAAAACTTGATTTACCAAAATAAATACTAGAAGCATTTATAAACTCTGATTCTACCTGGTTTATAAAAACAAACCTGAAACATTTCCAAAGGGGCGGGACAAGTGTGAAACCTGCACTCCTGGTTCCGTCTCTTCTTCAGAGAACAGCAGGACCACTTGTCTCCATGTTCATAATTAGCCCAGCTTTGACACGACATGTTTTCTGTGATCTTGTTTCTGTTTGTTTTTTCTAAACCTTTTGTCTCATTGTGACACTTTTAATTAGCGCGTCTGTTTCTGAGCACAGGAGACAGACTGGTTTACCACTTCCAATGGGATTTATTAACAAAAATTATGGTCCATTCTGGATTAAACACTATATCATCTGTTTTTTTCACCTTTCTCACCATCATATTGAATTTTTCCTTCACATTGTCAAGTTATTTTCTTTGTCTTTCCCTCTCACTGTCTGTCCTTTTCCTCATGATCTTTGTGATATTTTTCCTTCTCGCCTCTCACACAGAAAATATTCTGTGTACCTGTTTTATTTACTCTTAGTTGGGGTCCAAACAGGACGTGTATCTGAACCACAGTCCACGACCTCTGATCTAAAGCATACAGGATAGTTGGCCCTCAGGACCTGAACAGGGAAACACTGATGTAGATCAGTTAAGAGGTCTCCTTTATCTCAGAGCTCCACTGAACATAACATTTATGATATTTTAATTAAATCTTCATTTAATAAGGTTCTTCTTGGCATACTGTTTGTAAAAATGAAGGAGCTCCATCTGTCCTCTGCTGTAAGAGCATCTCTAGTGGACAGGAAGCTGCGGTCTGTCCTCCAGGCTCATGTCCTCCATCCTGCATAGAGTTAACAGAACAGTAAACAGAACTCCTTATCATGCTGTTTACATTTTTATATATTTTGCCAGAGAGACTTTACATTGAACGAGGGACCAGCGGGACACAGTGATGTTCTCTGATGGAAACAGATTCATGTTGAGCTGAAATGATGGACACCAAGGATGTTGGAGACATCAAGGAGACACATCAGACACTAATGTCACCAGACAAGCCTTTGTTGGTGGAGGTGTTACAGTGTGGACAGGTGTGTCTAGTCGATACAAACCTGTCCTACACTTTGTGACGAGTCCAAACTACCTGAATAACATCATGGATCTAGTCCTCGTGTCCCTGTCCAACACAGACCTCATTTCATCTTCATGGACCACAAGGATCCAGATCATCCAGGTCTCATCATTAGTGATCAGCTGTTGGAGACTGGGGTACCTCAAATGGAAGGACCTAGACTTTCTCCAAACCTGAATCCTATAGAAAACCTCTGGGACCAGCTGAGTCTCCATGAGGCTCATAACTCTGAACCCAAAACCTCAATGACCCGAGGACCTTCAATAAGAGCGTGACGTCACGCCTCAGCAGACAATAAATCGACTTGTGAACATCATGAGACGTCGTTATCAAGCTTGAAGGTCACATGACACGTTACTGAGACACTGACATGTTTTTTTGTTGGATTTTATTTCAATAAATAGTTTGAGATGATGACATCACCATCACATGCTTCTACTTAAACATCCTACTTTCATGATGTAACATCACTGTAGCTCGTACTCTTGAAGTTTTCTATAGATTTCACCTGGAGGACAAACATCCCAATTTTTTTATGTATTTTGAAGCTTTAGGTTTCGTGAACTCACCTGGAACTTCTCTGAGACAACTTTGGTATTGGTGACCAAAATGTGAATAAAATTGGCATAAAATGTGAACAAATCAAGACTTAATTGATATAATTTGACTAAAATAAACAGTAAATAAACAACACACAACATTTAAATTAGTTGTGTGTTGTTTGCAAATAATTAAATATGGCCCATGTGATCAGACACAAATAAATGTTTGTTTTTTGTCTTGCCAACAGGTCTGTGAGCCAGAGAAGGTTAAGAAACTATTGTTGTTTGATGTTTTATTGTTATTTATTCATAAGAACTTGCAAAAGGACACCGAACAGAAGATTCTGATCAAGAGAAGTTTTACAGACTGTTTCTACTCATGGAGTTTACAGAATGTCTGAGTTTAGGTGTCCCTGGTGACATGAAGCTCTGTGACTCGGGCCTGTAGAAAACATTAGCATGTGTCTCATGTCTGCAGGACATCTTTAACGCTGTGATCAAGCAGAACCCGTTCCTGGTTCACCAACTGCCCTGCTTCTGGAATGTGCAGCTGTCTGACCACACGCGCTCCGAGAAGTGCTACAAAGACGTATCGGACCTGAAGGTGAGACCCTGCAGGCTCCAAACCCCAGTGGGAATACCACATATGCCACAACTTAGAGACTTGAAAACTTTGTGTTCATTCATGAAATACCTCATTCCTTCATTTGTAGGAGTGTTTTTTCTGTTTCGTCACAACTCCTTTGTTCGTTAGTATTCGGCAGCTCCCGCAGTTGAGACCACGCCTAGCATGCTGCTGGCTAAAAGCATAAGACGTAGCAAACAGGAAGAGAGAACGTCTGATGTTACAATGCCTAGCGGGGCAGGAAACAGTATACCTTGCTCTCATAGGCTAGTTTGTTAGCCAAGCAGAGTCCAGCAAATTCGAATAATAAATATGAACGAGCTGTTGCTCAAGGCCTGACGGAACCACCCGAATTTTAATGCAGACAGATTGAAAGGTCTGTTAATCAGTGCTTCCTGACATTTTTTAGATATAAAATGTTTCATATTACTGGTTAATACTTAAGAAATAACCACAAAGTCCTGAAATTTGTATGAAATGACCTCTTTAAAGAGTCTGTAGAGTCAGAGCAGTGACCCTTCCTCATCTCTCTCTATGGTTCTCTGGAACAGGTGATCCACTGGAATTCTCCCAAGAAGCTGCGAGTGAAGAACAAACACGTGGAGTTTTTCAGAAACCTCTATCTCACCTTTCTGGAGTACGACGGTAACCTGCTGCGGCGCGAGCTGTTTGGCTGTCCCAGTGAAGCCAACCACAACAGTGAGAACGTAGGTCCAACAGCTTCACATTTCTTATTCCTGCACCATGTATGTTGGTAGAAACTCAATTTAATTCCTGTAATATTTATCTTCAGACACACCTGTTTACCTAAACCCTGGTTCAAACTAGCCGCAGAACGAAGACCACTTCTATTTGATGCCCTTGTTAACTAATAGTGCAGTTTACACCAGACGCGGAGCGCTACGTAGCAGCCCGGTGTAACCGCGCCGTGAAGACATCATTTCGGCGTCTGGTCTATTTTTTTTGCACGAGTGTTCCGCATCAATTCTGGCAGGAAGTTGCACCAAGACACGCGAGACAATCCGGTTTTGAAAATAAAAGGCAATCATACTTGTGTATCTAAACAGACTATAGAGATGAAAATAAACACAACACACACACACACACACACACACACACACAGGGCAACGGAGTGTGCTAACAACGTTGGGGGGGGGGGGGGGGGGGGGTTGGGTGTCTAAACACAAACAGGGAAAGAGAGAGAGAGAGAGGAGTTGGAGACAAGATGAATGATGTCAAATTAAAAGCAGGAATAACTAAAACAAGCTCTCTTCAATTATTTTCTGCTTGTGGACCGGCGTAGAGAAACATGCGTCTGGTGTGAACAAGGCGTAACACTCATCCTGGTTCTGGTTCTGCTGCAGGTTTCCTTCTGTCTCCAGCTCGTGCTTCTTTAAATAGAAACGTTTTACCAACTGGTGTTTAATAACTCACTGAATTATTATTTACGATTAATTGAAACGTTGGAGTGACAGTTTAAATCTTGTCATCAGTCAGTGAGGTTTGGTTCCTTCAGAGTCGCAGTGTGACTCCCACCACTCAGAAGAGAAACAACACGTTCTCAGTTATTCCCCAGAGGACAATGATGTGCTCAGTTCAGCTTCAGTGAGGTTACTATTCATCTAAAGTACTTCCTTTCAACCTAAATGTAAACAGCAGAGAGAAACTGTCCTCCTTTCACTCTGGAGCTGATAGTTTTTTTTTTTGCTCTTTAAACACTTTCTTATCATCAGTCACAGTAACACTTGAGATTGTACTGAAACGTTTCAGCAGCTAATCAAGCAGAACCGAATAGAAAACTGCTTCTGAGACACACCCAGTCCAAACAGCTTCGCTGTCTGTTTGACTTCTAAAGGATTTTACAGTTTTGGGTCAGTGGTATGTTGGAGCAGATTCAGGCAGAAACATCCTTAAAAATTTTGTCTAACTAAAGGATTTAGTTCAGTTTATTTTTATGTATAAAGCGCCAGTTTATAATAAAAGTCATTTCAAGGGACTTTATAGAAATATCAGGTCAACTGGAAAACATCAAACATTTTCTATAGAACCAGCAGATTCTCCATTCTGAGCAGCACGGACTGGAGACAGTAAGAAAACTGCAGCAGAACCAGCAGTGCTGTTAGAAAAAAAACACCATCAGTTCAAATTCAAAATAATTTTGTAACGTCTGAGTTCTGGTTGGACTTGAACGCGCAGGGCGCCACACAGGAAGATGTTTGAAAATATTTGGTAACACAGAGCAGATGGTTCTTTGATCGGTACCGGATTCACTCCAGTCACTGTGCTACAGAAAAGAACAGGTTTGTTTCTGGCAGAGCGTCACGGGACACAGTGATTTTGATGAGGAAACCCAGGAGGGAGTGATGTCAGAGGGAAGTCCCTGTTTGTTACTGCCTGTCAGGTACTTGGAACAGGTAAATGAGAACAGCTCTGGAGTTCTATCGAGCTATGTTCAATCCCAAGTCTCTCCTTGTTTAAGGCCAGATTGAAACACTTGTTTAAATGAGCTTTCAGTGTTGAGTGTCGTGTCAGTTGGAAACTGTTTTTGTTATGATTCTTATCAGTTGTGGATGTGGACCCAAGTGCAGGAGAGAGACTCAACAACAAAACCTGCAGTTTAACTGATTTAATAAGAAAAAAACAACAGACTTACAGGAGAAGTGGCGATGGGATGAAAAGAAAACCAGAACATACAACCAGCAAAGTCCAGGGACGGTCTCATGGGAACATAAAGCGAACTCACAAAGAACACACACAATTCTGCTACTTAAATACTAACCAAACTAATGAGCTAACTAGAAACACCTGGAACCAACAGAAGCTGAAAACACTGAGGACTAATGAAACAATCAAGGAACCTAAGATGCACAGCGGGAAACCGGAAGAGGAAGACAATACCAAAATAAAGGCAAAACAGGAAACAAGTACCAGGACAAAAGAAAAGCTGAACCTAAATACAGGGAAATCAGACAAGACAACAGACTAGACGTGGGAACATGAGGAACTGAGAAATCAACACAAATCACAGATAAGCTCTGGACTAGAATTACAACAAGAAATCATAGATACCCAAACACCCCAGAGCACAGAACATAATAACACAACCAAAACCCCAAGTCCTGACAGTTTTTAGTTATTTTTAGTGGATTTGACTGCTTCTCTGTATTTTTCACTGTTTAACCTAATTTATTTTTGCTGTTCGGCGATGTATAAATAAAATGTGATTCATTTTTGATTTGAGGTTAGTGAAAACAATTACTGAGTTTAGGACCTGAAAATGAGATAGCATGAATTCCGGTTGTGAGATTTGCAGGGAGGAACATCCAAATCCAGTCCTGTATGACCGTATGTCATGAGAACAAGGTCTCAGTTTATGATCGTTTATGTTCTGCTTTGCACCTGCAGCTGCAGAAGACTTTGTCAGAGCTTGATGAAGATGATCCATGCTACGAGTTTCGCCGAGAGAGATTCACCGTCCACAGAACGCATCTTTACTTCCTCCACTATGAGTACGAGCCCCGCTCTGACAACACCGATGTGACACTTGTTGCCCAGCTGTCTATGGACAGGTACAGTTTTACACTTTGACCAATGTTGGGTATCGTTACTTTGGAAAGTAGTTAGTTACGTTACAACGTTACCATCATTAAAAGTAATCAGTTGCGTTACAGTGTTGTCTATTCATAAAAATAATGCGTTAGAGTACTTCTGTGTTACCAAAAATGAAAAGCCAGTTTGCAGCCGGTCCCAGTAAACAAGTCATTTACAGCCATGAAGGCGCCCTGACAGTCTATATATATTAATTCTCCTCTTTCCAATGATATACTCCATTTTGACATGCAACAACCACAGCAATAATAATAAAGCCTTTTTACAGAAAAGCAAAGACTTCAAGAGTTAACTGTTTCTACCTTTGACGGCTTTCTACATGTAAAACATAATTTCCAGCAAGATATTGGTCTCATTCTGTCCGTTACAGTTCCAGGGAATATAATCCATTACCAAAAATCTCTCTCTCACACACACACATCCACATATGGTGAGGAACAGGGCACAGACGTATCACAGCGCTTCAGCTCCGCTGATACATCCGCAGGGTCTGACAAAAAGCAGGCCGCAGTCGGAATTTTCCTTTCCTTATTGAATTTCTTAAAGTAACTGGTTACGTAAGGCACAAAACTAATATGTTAAGTTACACGTCTTGATAAAAGTAACAAGAGTACTGTAATCTTTACACCCAACACTAACTTTGACGTTTCATCAAGTAATGAAGTACTATGACCAGGGGTGCACATAAGTGGTCCGCAGGTCCGCACACACTGTCAAAATATAAAATTTGCACCAGATGAAAAGTTGCAACAAGCGTTTGCGTACTTAACATTGGTTTGGCTGAGCTGCGTAAATTTTTAGGTTAATCAGAGGCGGGTTTCATTGTCAAAAAAATGAAGAACTTCTTTTGTTTGACTGATATGTTTCTCAGCCAGAGCGCCGAAGTTCCAGCTGATCAGCTGATGCTGCGTCTCTCTCTGTCTCTCTGTATCAGTTTGTCAGTGTGACGGATTTTCAGTCAGTCAGATCAGTGCAGCTGACTGCAGGATTCTGCATCGCGTCAAAACTGAAAAAATTCACTGAATAAGACAAATAGACCATCGTGGCCCAGACTTGTATAACTACCTTTTTGTGCTATAAAATACAGAAAACCACCTGTTTTAATCAACAGTATCAGCGTATTTGTCTGTGATCCGCGCCATTTTGAATGCGCGCAAAGCACTATGGGATATGCAGTCAATGCCCCATAACTGTCCACTGTATCTTTTTATCTGACTGCATCACATTACAAACATCCTCATCATTTCAAAACAAAAAACAGTTACAGTAAATGACAGAAGCTCCAACAACTGACCAATAAATTTCAACACCAAACTGTTAAATGTAGATTAAAGTGAACAATCAAACCTGTAAACAATCCAACCTGAACTCTGAAGGTTTTTTTTTTAACCAGTATTTTTATATTTTACTGGTTTCTCTTGATTTTTTCAACAATTAAAGGATTTTTATTGAAACAAATATAGAACCAGGTAAAGTAAACAGACTGAATTTGAAGCTTTATGAAAGCAAAAACAAAGCAGAGGAGCTCAGAAGAGACACAGTGAGACACATTGAAAAATGTGAGGACCAAGCAACAACCCTAGGTTCTCTTCTGAGAACCAGGCCAAAAATATTATGTGTACCCCTGACTATGAGTCACAGTGTGCTGGAGTCCATGAAGAAGCAGCAGAATGATTGTCAGTGGTATGTGAACACCATGTAGAGGCACAGAGGAACGTAATAACAAATCTTAATTCAATTCAATTAATTTTTATTTATAATGTGCCAGATAACCAGAACCAGGACGAAGTCTGCCTGGACCCACTGGGGTCTGAGAGGAAAGAGACCCAGACAAATACTGATGACTTTGAGCAACTCGTCATTTCTTTGGAAAAATAAATAGAGATAAATTTAACAGCAGCAATAATAATGAATACAAACATAGAGAGTAAAGAGAGACAGCAGAGTGAAGAAATGTGGTCAGTATGTCCTCCAGCAGTCTGAGACTATAGAGGTTGCAATGTTGGACCCAGGTGCAGTGAGGGTGTGGAGAAAAAAAAACTGAAAGGGTATTTAGGCACAACGGAAGATTTTAATAAAGAAAGTAAAATGCTGACGTGGCAGCAACAAAAACTTACATGAGGTGAAAACCGATGAATGAGTCCAGAGATGAAAAACAACAACAAAAGTAATCCACAGGGGAAGAAAAACCATAATCCAAATGAGATGATCTGAGACGGGGAACAAGACTGAGAGCTGAGACTAGGAACGAGAACTAGAACTGAGACTGAGAGCTAAGAGAAGGCTAAGACGAAGGACTAAGGACTGAGACAAGGATTATGACTGAGATGAGACTGAGGGTAATGAACTAAGAGCTAAGACTAGGAACTAAAAGACTAGGAACGACTAAGAACAAACCGACACTGACTTACCTAACTGATTACAAAACTCAAAACATTTGAGGACATGGAGAGAAACAAACACAGGAACTAATCACAGAAACAAGAAACACCTGGGAGTGGAAGAGAGGAACAGGAAATTACAACAGACAATCAAGGAACCTAAGACACAATGCGGGAGAACAGTAAGTCATAACGTTACCAAAATAAAAGAAAACCCAGAACTACACAACAGTGACAATAACAGCAAACATGAACTCAGACACGGGAGGAGAACTGAATAAGAGACAAGGCTAAACTCACATAAGACAGAGAGTGATCACAGAGGTAGGGAGAACTCACAGATGACTGGAAAAACACCACTAATGAAAAACCAAAAGCTACAGCATGAAATAAAACAAACAAAACCCCAGAACCTGACAATAGCAGCATAACTAAAGGGATGGATCAGCATAACACAAGCTAACATTAACTATAGGACGGATCACAAAGAAAAGTTTGAAGCAGAGTCTTAAAAATAGAGTGTCTGCCTCAGATAAAAAGTGGAAGCTGGTTCTACAGGAGAGGAGCCTGATAACGAAAAGCTCTTCCTCCCATTCTACTTTTAGAAACTCTAAGAACTACAAGCAGACCTGCAGTCTGTTGTCAGTGTCTTTTATTTTGTCCTGTTTTTAATTATCTGTTTACATTTTTATTCACTGCACTTTGCTCAATGTTAGTTGTTTTCAAATGGGATTTAAAAAGACATTTGGTGGACTGATGGACTGACCGACTGATGAACTCAAACTAAAGACACATTCTACCTGAAGCAGTCAGCTGTGAGGAAACTAGAGGGCAGATGACACACCAACACAGAGTGGCGTTTGTGTGGAACCACCACATTTACATAACGAGGGACGTCAGCCTGATCGGAGGCTCTGCTCCCTGTCGTTTTATTAAAAAAAGACCCTCTTTTAGGTAAAATGTTGGAACAGGAAATGTCCTAATGACCGACAAGAAAGGGTTTGATTAGTCAACAATCTAATTATTTAGAATTATTAGGATTTTTTTTTTTTTTACTTTCTCCACAGTCATCACTTCCCAGAAGATGCAAGTGTGTCTGATCAAAGCTCTATGTAGACAAACCAGATCTCTCACTGTGCCTGAGTAATGAATATAACCCAAATGTCACCATCCCAGCTGCATATTAACTCCAAGGCTGAGTGATTAAATATTTAATATCTTAACAAAAAGCTGTTACTGCGGTGGGACTCGGTATTCTAGTAGTTAAACTGTGATGGTATGAAACGGCTGCAGGACTCAGCTGCTTCCACAAAGTCCCAACAGATTCATTCAAAAAGAGACATTTTATCACAAACGCCTGGACAAACAAACATTTCATCCAATCTAAAACTATGCTTATAAATAATTTAGGTAATTTCCAACAAACAACAGATTAATATGATTTTTGTACATGAATGAATGAATGAAAGGTCAACCACCTCTCTGAGAAAAGCTGTGTTTACAGTCGTCTACTCTGTCAATCTGTCCATTTGTCTGTCTCCTTTGTCCACAGAGGCCCCAGCTCACAGCATCAAAGACTTAAAGGACCTCTGACTAACAGATACTTTTACAAATACCATAACAGATATTCATATTTCACATTTCAATCTCCTAAAGGCTCAGAGTACACTTAAAAATAAAATTCCTTGACTCAACGTCGTTTTTTTTTTTTATTTCAACAAGTTCCACATAATTCAATCCTGTTAATTTGAAAGCAAGATGTGTCATGATGTTGCTACGGTAGGTACAACAGTCTGGTGTTGAATGCTTGTTCAGCTCTGCTTCTTAAGCTGTCAGGTGTGATTGCAGTCTGAGTGAACACAGGTGTGTCTGCTGGTAGGAGAGCCTGATTGCAGATGTCTGCCACCTGATGACCTGCAGCCAAACAGAGGTGAATAGAACACCAGAGGGAGGGGGAGAGAGAACTGGGAGAAACTGAAAGTGGTGAAAAGTCAAATTAAATAAACACAAAACACACAAAACAGACTCCTGACAAAGAAGAATCATTTAATATGACAACTAGCTTAAAATATACTGTATATATGTTATTGTAACTGCATGATATCATGTTCAATTAACTAAAGAAATATAAGTTGAACTCATCTTAATTGTGTATGTTAGTTTGAATAATCATGTATATTTTAAGGTTCAACATGTTTGCACCTATCATAACAAAATTATGCTAAATCAACAATTAAATACCAAGTGTTTTTAACTCAACATTTTTTCATCATATTTATAAATAATAATCATAATATATAGTTTATTAATCCCTCTTGGGGAAATTCACTTTAGCGTTTAATCCAGCCTCACCGCAAGGCGAGGAGCAGAGGGCAGCCGCCCAGACTCAGGATCGAGCTCTGGTCCCCCAATCAGAGGACAACCTCTTTCCTGATAGTCTACGGCCACCCCAGGGCAGTTACGGGTTCAGTTTCTTGTCCAAGGAAACTTCAACATGTAGCCTGCTGGCACCGGGGATCAAACCCCCGTCCTCTGAACGAGAGGTGATCTCCCGTCCCATTAGGCTATGGTCACCCTTGTTCTGTAGTTGTTTGAGGCAGCTGAGGGAATATGGGGAAAATGTGATACATAACTACATCAAGTTTACTTAAAAATTATTTTTTAAAATTATTTTAAAATAAATTATGTGAACTCAACAACTGCCCTGATTCACTTTTTTGAGTGTATCTAAAAAGAGGGACCGGCTCTACTTTAGGCAGGATGTAATTATATTATAGCTTATCTGTGCTTACGCTGGTGCAGCAGTGCGTGTTTGATGGTGTCATTAACACCTGTTGTCTCTGTCTCCTAGGCTCCAGATGTTGGAGGCCATCTGTAAGCACTGGGAGGGTCCCATTAGCTTGGCCCTGTACCTGTCGGATGCTGAAGCCCAGCAGTTCCTACGCTATTCTCAGGGATCCGAAGTGCTCATGAGCCGATGGAATGTAGGTTATCATATAGTCTACAAAGAGGGACAGTTTTACCCAGTAAACCTGCTGCGAAATGTGGCCATGCAGCAAGTCAGCACACCCTACATGTTCCTGTCAGATATTGACTTTCTGCCCATGTACGGCCTCTATGAGTATCTGAGGTAAGAGGTCTTAATTAAAACATTTATTCCTTCATTTACTAACACTTTACTGATAATAACGTTTTCTGCACTTACAGGAAGTCCGTTGTTCAGTTGGACATGTCTAACACCAAGAAGGCCCTTGTAGTTCCAGCCTTTGAGACGCTGAGATATCGCCTCTCCTTCCCAAAATCTAAAGCTGAGCTGCTTTCTCAGCTGGACATGGGCACACTCTTCACCTTTAGGTACACATTGTCTGTACTCTACCACTACTTTTATGTCCTAATCAGTCAGAAGTTAGTGTTGAATCCAATCAGAGAAAGTTGCTTCGTCATTTGAACATAATCTGTTTATCTGAGTAGTTTCAATCTGCTTCATGTTGGGATTCCCAGATATAATCCTGATGTTTGGCTATCCAGCCAGCAGCATTTTATCTTGTAATATATTTGTAAAGATAAAGATAGTGTTAAAGTCAGCATATTTTATTTCAGCCCAAAGCCAAAAGATTGTGAATTTTTAGATCTGTCATTGTTGGATTAAATGAACTTTTTTAGTGTTTTTAAACATTTAATGTTTGGATTTGGTAAATGTGTGCACTTCCCTACATGAAGGCAGCATGTGGAAGTGTCTAACCCCCCCAACTCATTCTGGCAGGTACCACGTGTGGACGAAAGGCCATGCACCAACTAACTTTGCAAAGTGGCGGACAGCCACCACACCCTACAGAGTGCAGTGGGAGGCTGACTTTGAGCCCTACGTGATGGTGAGGAGGGATTGTCCCGAGTATGATCGTCGCTTTGTGGGCTTTGGTTGGAACAAGGTGGCTCACATCATGGAGCTGGACGCACAGGTAACACACTTTTTAGAGACTCATGCATTAATTGGGGAAAGTTTTTTTCAGAACTGTGTCAATCAGAATTACATTCAATCCTGTTATATTCATAATAAAACATCTTTTAACCAGTCTTGTTGTTGTCTTGTGCATTTTAAATCTAGTCCAAACAGATCGTTATATTTGTAGAATATTTTAAATGAAGGGTAGATTGGAAACAGATCCATGATCCTGGATCAAGATCAGGTTTATTAAATAAAGATTTACTTTTTGGCACATATCCATCCATTAAAGAGATGGTTGAAACAAGATCTAGCATACATGTAACATACATGTAGATGGTTTATATGAAGCCATATTTAGTGTTAACTCGTGAAGCTCAGCTGGACAGAAACTATCTCAACATTTCTAAACTTTTCATGTTGGAATCATGTTCCATCCTTTCTCGAGCAGCACCTCGTTACTGAAAGCTCTTGGATACGAATCCAGATGTGTCAGCTGAATGACTGCACCCCTCTGTCTCCTCTGTCTGCAGGAGTATGAATTCGTCGTGCTACCCAATGCCTACATGATCCACATGCCCCACGCGCCCAGCTTTGACATCACCAAGTTCCGCTCCAACAAGCAGTACCGTGTCTGCCTTAAGACCCTGAAGGAGGAGTTCCAGCAGAACATGTCGCGTCGCTACGGCTTCGCTGCCCTTAAGTACATGACAGCAGACAACAACAGCTAGCTACCAGTGCAGACCCTCCCTCCCAGGACCTGAACTGCTATTATTAGTCTCCACAATCTGGGAAAACAAGGGGGGAGGGGGTCTGAAAAAAAATAAAACAGCAGGACTCTGTAAGTCTCCCTCAGACTTTAACATAACATTTAACACTCAATGTGGGACTTCCAGAGTCTTTGACCCCAGAATCTGAATTTGTCCTCTGCTGTGGATGAAGACCTGCCCCCCCACTCCACCCTGAGGTGAGGGGTGGCAGTAAAACAGTACAGACTTATAGGCTGTGTGTGATATGAGTGTGTGAGTGTGTTATCTTAGAACCTGGGCAGGATTGTGAACCCTACGTGGATCTGCCAGCTGCAGTGCAGTGAAGTAAGAAGGAGCTGCTGCAGTTTGACTGACTGACTCATCATCTGTCTCATAGCTGATAAAACTCTCCTCCTCATGTGAGGAGTGTGAGGCTGCAGGCCATCGGTTCAGTTCCCGTTCAGAAAAGGGTTCTCCATGTCATGTTTAAACTTTAGTCAGAGCGAACACCGGTCTCTTATCTGAACTGTCAGCAGCTTCGATGGAGGAAATGGAAGTTCAGCCTCTGATCGTCTTTTTCTTTTGTTCCTTTTTTCAATGTTTGTACCTGGAGTTTGACAACAGCGTGTCTCACAACAGGGTAATGACCCTGGTGGGCGGGGCCGTAGGAGGTTTTGTTTGGGGGTTGTCACTGCTGCAAACGAAATTCCTGTAATGTGAACAAAAGCCAAAGAAATGAAGCCTCCAGTTTGGTTCATCGCCGTGTGACCCGTCACAGGAGCCGAGGCTTTAATCTCAGACCAGATTCTAATCTAATCCAAGCCCAACTGATAGAAGCTCAGAGATGTTTTATAAATATATTCCCTTCATCATCTGAAAAAGGCATTTTAGAGACTAATAAAATTGGCCATCTTGGCTTTAAGTACAAGGTGTGCTGGAGACACTGATGTCTACTGAAGGTTTCTGTGACTTGTACATTTTGGGAAACTGCAGGAGACAAGTGACACGTCAAGGTAGACACGTCTAGCTTGTCGTGTGAAGGAAGGAGGGACACGTGCATGTTTCCAGCTGTAGAATCCAACATGAGACTCAGTCATGAACACCTCACACAATCATGATCACTAGGAAAACACCTGCCTGTAAGGCAATGTAATTCAATTTAATTTAGTTTTATTTATAAAGTACCAGCTCATAAGTCATTTCAAAGTACTTCACAGAAAGGAGATGTCCAATACACCAGATTCAATTATTGTAACCACAGCAGGCTGGAACCAGAACCAGAGCTACAGTCTGAGAGTGGTGTGTTCTGTTAGGAACATCTGGAACAATAAGATCTTTAATATAAGATGGATCCTGGTTGTTTAGATCTTTATATGTGAAAAGAAACATTTTAAACTTTATTCTGGATTTTACAGGTAGCCAATGAAGTGATGCTAAAACAGGAGAAATATGATCTCTCCTCATCAGAACTCTGGCAGCAGCATTTTGGATCAGCTGGAGGTCTTTAACAGAACTATTAGAACATCCTGATAATAAAGAATTACAAGTCTAGAAGTAATAAATACACAGACTAATGTTTTTGCATCGTCAGAACACTCCTAATTTTAGCAACGTTACGCAGGCAGAAGAAGGTCGTCATGGTAACATGTTTTAAAGGACATGTCCTGGTCAAAGATACAACCAGGTTCTTTACATTGTTGTTAATGTCATCCAAAGTAAATGACTGACACAGTTTGTTCCTAAAGTTCTCAGATCCAAAAACCACAAACTCTGAGTTTAAAAACAGAAAATTCAAGATTTTGTCTTTAAGACAAACTTGTAATCTGAGTAACTGAATTGATTCATCAAATCTGAGTATCATCAACACAACAATGAAAACTTATAATTTTATCAAGTGGCATCATGTGTAAAGAGAATCAGTCCAAGCACTGAACCCTGAGACAGAAACACATGAAGATAGGAAAACAAATCTTGAACAGACAACAACATTGTTCAGATAGAAAAAGTGAAAATTCACCCCACTATTGGACAGAGATAACACATAGACACCGACGCTCCTGCAGTAGAGGACCTGGATGCTGGCTGCTTGACCAGGTGCGTGGAACAGAAGCCAGCTGCACATCGGATGTGGAGGACACAGACCTGAAGGACTCTGCGCTGCCACCACCAGCACCTTATTGTTGATCTCTACACACATTTTTCTTGTTTGTACATTCTTTTTTCTATAAGACCACATATAAGTTGATAGAATTCACTGACATACGCCATGATCCTTGGGCCTCTGCTTCAGGTTCTGTTCTTCCCTCTGTGACTGGGGTTTAATCTTGTGTCCTGTCTCCATCTTGTGGCCATGTTTTGTCCTGTGGATCTGTGTCTGCACTCAGTTTGTGTTTAGGTTCATCTAATTCTTGCCACTCGTCTAGATCTTGGTTATCTGATTGCCACCCCCATGGTCTTAACCTCTTTTTTTAGTTTTCAGATTCCTTATTGTCACAGATTTAGTTTTTTCCCCCATTAGGTTATTTTAGAATATTTTTAGTTTTATTCTTAACCCATCATAGAGTTTTTATTATTTATTGTCACCCAAAGCCACATGGGGATGTTGGAGAAAATCCTGTGTGAATTCATTGATAAACAAAGGCTTAAAGGTTCATTTCATTTTAAAAATGCTGGTCCATGACGGAATTATTATTTACACATCCAGACTTCCTGGTTCCATAACGAATCACATGTGAGTCTGCAAGGCTGCCAAGTCTTCAACACAAGCAGCTGGAATTCAACAACAAGCAGCAGCAAAAAGTAAGAAACCACCACATCCTTCCAACTGAGCAGCCGAGCTGCACGTGATGGGGCGTTCAAACACACTTAGGAAAACTCAATGATGAACAAATAGACCTTCAGACATTCCCAAAACTTTAACAAAAACAAGAGAAACAAAATGAGGATCAACATCAGAACTGGTAACTCAACAGAAACATCAGGGAGGGGAGGGGGTGAGTAGCTGAGAGCGGACCTTTTTTTTCTACATGAACTGCGGGATTCGGATTTGACAACAAGGTCTAATTGTTACATACTGTAACTTTAAAAGGAACAAAAAATTAATATAGTCCAAAATCTATTAAATAAAATTTTGAGCTGTAGATGAAATTTCAAAATATCACATTAACATGAGACTTGAGATCAGAACAAACATAGAAATTCCTACAGTAAATAAATTTCAAGCTCCAAAAATCATAACAGTCACATTTAAAGTTTCAGATTATCAAATTTTGAATATCAAAGATGAGATGAGTAAATATAAAACAGGAGATTCATTTTTTACTGTCAGATTAGCAACAGTCCATGATGCCCTTTTTCCCCACTAACTGTTTTTTTCAGACTAATTATGACTTTTATGTAATAAACAGTGATCTCTTTATACAATTCATACTGTCTGTCTTCATTTTTCAGTTCTAGTTATATTACAGTATATGAAACTTTTGGTTTTGGATTTCTGCTTTATATTTGAATGAATCAAACTTTATTCAATAACAGCCCAGTTCCCAACACAAACTTTACAGACTTTACGATATATCTAAAACAAACACGTTGCAGAAATATCTGCTTAGCAAATGGAAAATACCTAGTTAAATTCTTTAAGTATTTTGACAAACAAATACATGCATTAAATAAAAAAGGACTGAATGTTTGAATTAGATGCTCAAAAATCCCTTCATTAAGTAACCAGACATGTAAAACACTTAACCATAAGGACAAAGTGATAACCAAGTGACTCGGGGAATAAAACAATGACATTTTGGATCCATGTCTAGTAAACTGCCCAGACCTTAATCCAGTTGAAAACTCGAGGCCAATAGTCAAGATGTATGTGGACAACAAAAACTCCAAGCATCGATTATAAAAGAAAGTGTTGCATCCGTCAGGATCTGACCCTGAAGTTGATCGACAGCAATTACAGAGATCTTGAAAAAGAAGAACTTGCAGTTAAACTTCAATACAGAAACAACAGAGTTCTAAAAACACAGAAGCAGCAAACTTTGAGAAAAATAATATTGTGTCATTCTCAGAACTTCTGGCCATGACTGTATAACAGTTAACTAGTTTTGCATTTGTTGTGATGTTGATGTTTGTGGAAAGTTTCTTCTACATCTTTAGTAAGCAACAGTGTTTGTGTACCAACAGATTGTCTGTGATGAATCTCCTGTTATCTGATCAGACATCAACCATCATTATTACTTCATAGAATTCAAGTTTTTTTTCCCATACACTGAAATCATGTTTAGTAAACTCAGTATGCTGTTGTTGTACTCAATAACACGCACCACTGAGAACTTTAAATAGCATCTTAGCATTATGGGGTCAAGAACTAAAGAGTTAGTCCTGTATGTGATGTGGGTTCCACCATGCTGGATCTTGATAACATTCCTACACCCAGCAGTCAGTGTGAGTAACATTCTTTTTCATTAAGTTATGACACATGAATTAGGTTGTGCACCAGTGACGGTCTCAGCTGGTGGGTCTGTGGTCTTGTACTGCAGCAGGTACTCAGGATAGATCTGGTGCTTCTCAAACACAACAAATATGGAGGGGTTTGTGACATCATCCACACAGCTGTCGTAGAAATGTAAGTCTCCGCCATCTTTGGAAGGAGGTTTGACATAGCTTGAGTATCCTTTTGTGTAGCTTCCCACAAGAACCCGGCAGATGAACATGGTTTTGATGTTAGAGTCTCCAGTGTAACCATGTGAGTATCTGGCATCACGGGCAAAGTAACTACCTATTGTGAAATAACAGACAGATTATATTGATATATTAGATGTAGATATATTGAAACGAGCAATAAAGCAGTTCATTATTGAAAAGAAAAATTGGATGAGTCGGTTCCTGCTTACTCGCCCACACACACAGTTTTTACCTGAGATTTGACCTGAGATGCTAAAAGCTCTAAGTGTTGTGTGGACAACCAGTATCATGCATTAGTAGTAGCAGACTGGGGTGATGTGGACGGTGTTCCTACTGCTCAGCCTCCCCAGAAAAGTTGACATCTCTGCTTTTTGCAGATGATGAGGTTCTGTTAGCCCCTTCAAGTCATGGCCTTCATCATGCACTGAGGCGTTTCACAGCCAAGTGTCATGTGACTGTGAGGCTATGGTTCTCAACCAGAGAAAGGTGGAATGTTCTGTCCAGGTTCTGAGTGAGTATTTGCTTCAAATGGAGGATATCAAGTATCCTGCAGTTTTGTTGATGGAGCAAGTAATAAATGTGGAACCTCCGCCGAAATCTCAAGGTGTAATCATCCCAGTCAGAAAGATAAAATCATGGAATATTTCAGTCTATTTCTCTTATGTGAAACTTGGGAATTATAAATTTTGTGTCTAAATAGAATGCAGCATAACCTCCACTGACTGAATACAGTTTAAAATAACCTCAACGTTTAAAATGTACCGCACTTTTATTCTCAGAACGAACATGTTTAACTCACCTTTGCCATAAACTGTCCCATGAGAACCACAGATCCTCCAGTCAAAGTTGTTGAGGCAAATGGCTTGTACATGATTAGAGTCTGTTCCATGGAAAAGTTGTTTTTCTGTCACATCAAGCCCACCGTTGTTGTTCTTCATTAAATTCTTCTGCCTTCAGTTTAAACAGACACAAAAAACCTTAATCAGGCACATAAGTTACCGATGCAGAGATTAACTGGTTTTATAAAGATGCCAAACAAACACAGAGTAACAGTAATATATAAGTTTTACTTTGTATAATTTGTAGCACAATAATTTATGGCTTGTAAACAAAACAATGTGTTATTAAGAATAATAACGCTGTCCAGTTTGGTTTCATACCACTGAAAGACTTCCCAGAGTGCTTTGTTCTGAATCCTCTCAATCGCAATAATTTCAAAGTCTTGCATGGTTGAAGCAAAACTGGTTTGAATCTTTAGAAATTCTTCTGAAGTACGCTGGAGGCCAACTCTCTAAAAAACACAAGCAGGAAACAGATTCAGTTCAGGTCCTGTACAGATTCATTTATAAAAATCTCTTTGACGGTGAAGAAACGTTAATAACGTTAATCAATATGGAACAGAAAAGGACAGAAATAGACCCCGTCAAGTCAGAAAAATAGCTACCACCATATTATCAACCCCTTCTACGCCCAGTCTTATCTTTCTAGGATGAAGGTGCAGATTGAGTCATTAAATCTGAGTTTTACGGGTAAGAACAGGGGAAAGAAATGAGATTCAGCTTTCAAATATAGTGTCTTCATAATACCGAGAATCCCGTTTCAGGGATCTGAGTCTTGTCCCAGTTGTCAGGCACGGGGTAAGAATTTAGAGGTTTTCTGCAAGAGAGAAAAAAAAAGACTTTCACTGCAACTTTAGCTTCAAAAGCTCACTTCAAATGTAGCATATATTGATATATTCATTTTAAATTACAAAAAATTTCCCCATTAACGTATATTCACTGAGTTATAATGAAATCTAACTATTTAACCCATTGATAAAAACACAAAACTCTACAGGAAGGTATCGAGAAAAGCAAGTTGAGGAACCTCAAAATCCACATAGAATGTCATGATACACACTTTAAAGCAATTGAAGTCAAACAGGTTTCAATATTTTCATAAAATATTCCCATTTTGGACTCTTACTTGACTTTCTTTGTTTTGACTTCAGCAGCAGAGACAAATAGAGGACGCCTGCAAACAAGCCTCTTCGTGCCATAATGCTTGTTAGTTTGAATCATGTCTGAGAGGAAACAAATAAATTATAACGATTTGGTTTGAACATCTGGACAGCTTGTTTTTGTTAAAATGCAGACGACTGTAGAGATGATGGATTTCTAAAGTCTGTGTTTACCTTCAAAACTGAGTGAGTACGACTGCGATCCAGCAGTAAACTCCACCACGTCCTTATTGTTGTCCAGAAACTTCTGCTCCAGCTTTGCGCTGCTGATGTCCGCTGATCTGTGTCCACTGATCTGCAACACAGGAACAGGAAGTGTGATTTAATGCTTGGACAACAGTATCAGGAATGTAGTTATTTGATTTGATTTGATCTGATATGCCTTTATTGTCCCACGGGGGATATTACATGGAGATACAGAAAACAGCTTGACCTTCCCCCTCCAGGCTGCCAGGGGCACGTGTGCCCAGCGCCACTGATCAGGTCAGCCAAGGTCACACAGGAGAATACATACATACATAAATACATAAGCATGCATAAACCTAATGTGTAAGAAAAAAACAGATAAATGAGACTACATGAGTTCAGGAGGAGGGAAAAAAAAGGTTCCTCACACCTAGTGCCCACAAGGGGGCGCTGGATGGAAGCACAAAAAAAGCTCCTTAGCAGTGGGGGTGAACAGATACCACGCACATAGTGAGAACATTGAGGGGGCGTGTCTGCAATGTATGATGATGTGAATGTGTTGCAAAAAGGAATGTAATCACTTAAAAATAAAAATACTGGTGTAGATTAAACTAGACCCTTTTTTAAAGGTGAATATAGAACATTTTACAAATTACTTTTTTGTCAGTTTGTCCTGTTGTTCTGCTTAAACACAACTAAATCGCTTAGCTATCATATGGACTAATGACTCACATTTGAACCGTACAGATTCCATTTTCCAAACTCGTCCTCCCAGTACCAGAGCCACTCGGTGGTGTGGATGAAATCTGGCTCAACCACAGCGTTTACCGTTGAGAGTCGTCTTATTTTGTTTTGTTTACAGGTCATTGTGTCAAAATTTACAGGTGGGCTGCTGCGGCTGAAGGAAACAAAGCAGAAACAAAAAGTAACTTTAATCCTGTTTTCTATTCCTTTATGGTCTTATTGATTAATCAGTTGATATTTGTCCTTTTGAAATAATCAATTATGAGCACCAGATAGTATGTTATGTGCACGAGAAAGTATCCGGAGTATCCGGTGCACATGAGAAACCAACTTTAAAACCAACTCAAAAAAAAAAAAAAACTATTTTGTTGCAATTATGTCATCTTTGGGATTCCGTATAGGCTGATTTAGCCGATTACAAAAAATGCTGCATCTGCTGGTTCGATGAACTAACTGTAGCCCACTACAGCTTTTAGCTAGCAGCATGCTAGGCGTGGTTTCAACTGCGGAAGCTGATGAATACTAACGAACAAAGGAGTTGTCACGAAACAGATACAGGCCGTTCGGACTCGGGAGAACTCGGGTGTTATCACCACCTGCGTAGTTTGAGAGATAAAAACTGAAAGAGAAGTTGTTGACCTGTTTTCACACCCACTATGAAGGTAAGAACACCTGTGGAGTTAAAATATTCAACAGAAACCTCAGAAAAACCGTTTTTAATGGAAGGGCTTCTTTAACTGCTATAGTGTTTCACAATTTACATTATGAAGTCAAAGAATTTACTCAAGCATTGAATGGTTTGTAGATTTCAAACACTTTTGCTTGTGTTCTTATTGAAATTTGTCAACATTCATTAAAGTTCTGATATTTTCCAAATGAAGTGCTGAAACGTTATTAATCCAATATATGATACAACTCATTGACGGTGAAAAGATGGGGTTATAGAATAAAATATATGTATTTAAAAAAAACACATTTTTTATTATATTGTGAGCTAATTATCAAGCATCGCGCGTTACCCTGGAGTTCCCATCGATGGTGATAAAGTTAAAGCAGTTTGTTGAAACTAAAAAAAGCCTTCGGCCTTTCTGAATGTCAGTAAATACCTGTATGTGTTCTCTGGCTCACAGTAATCCTTCTCAATTGTCTCATTAGCAGACAGGTTGTTCCACTGATCCCCTTCCAGGATCTGCCATCTGTACGGCATCTTGTCATGAGCTTTAAAACATCGATCTGAAAACATACCGACCATAAACAAGAAGGTTTCATACAACAAACACCAACGATGAGACGAAATCAAACAGATTACTCACCATCATGCTTACAGTAGCCTTTAATGAAGTACATGCAAATTTCTGTTTTATCTAGAAAAAAACCCAAAAGGTAAAAGAATGAAACTCTTTAAATTAGATTTTTTTTTGAGTGTTTTATTCTTTCATGGCAGGTTGTTTGGTTTGTTTATTTACCTCTGACAGGCTTTGTTTTTTTGTCCAGCACATCTCCCTCATTTCCATGTTTGCTACTGAAGGCAGCATAAATATTATCGATACACTGTGTTCTGCGGATCCGCTGCAGGTGGTCGTCTCCTCCTCCGACAGCTGAAGTCTGCTGTTTGCTGTGATCACTGATTCCACTGGCTGTAATGTCAAGAAATGAGACTTCCCTGTCGGGTATATTAGGACTTCGCTGTCCATCATCACTCTCATTTGATCGGTCTTTAGAAGACAGATCTATGGACTCGCTGTTAGTGTTACTAAGGAGTTGAGTTCTTAAAGTTCTTCCATGTCGCCTGCGAACCACGTTGCCCCTGTTTCCACCTCTGCCTCTGCCTGAATTCAGAACATTGTTGCTTTCTGCATCAGTGTCGTTAGCCACAGCCGCAGCATCACAGTTGAATGAGAAAAGTTCTTGCTGAGGGTTGTTGCCTTCATTCACTCCATCTTCCAAGCTGTCACTTGGGTAAGCAGTTTGTTGCTGAGGTGGCGTTCCTCGGTTTCCCCCGTTACCTCTTTGCACTGCGCTCCTAGCTCTTCTTCTCCCTACATTAAACTGCCTCTGCGTTACAGTCTTATCATCATCACTTTGTGCATCAGCATTGCTGGAGGCAGCAAAGCTACCTCTGCCTCTGTGGTCCTGAGCACCTCGATCACCAAAGCATCTCAAAGTCTCTTTATTTGTGTAAATGGACCTTAAAGAGGAAATGAGGATGTACGGGACTCTTTTATCATTGAGGGTTTTTAATGGTTGGGGAGCGTAAAAATCATGATTTCTGGGGCAGCTGCAGTCTTGACTCAGGTACTTCCTACAGATGTGAAGTCTTGCACAAGCAATCCCACTCTGACACAGGCCAAACTCCCCCTTCCCTTTATTATAATCAAAACAAATCTGGTAAAAACAAACAAACAAAAGTAAAGACAACGATAAAAGGACATGCAAATGGTAACAACTACCTTGTTGTTTTATTTTTGCTACTTTTATAATGAAAAATTCAAGAAAAGTAATAAAGTAAAACGTAACTTTATACCTACTTATAACTTTAAACCTAAAGTTCAGACTTACACAAGGCAGGAGAGTGTGGTCGCTCTGCAACAGCAGTGTACCGAGCTCCGCCCTGCTCAAACCCTCCAGCTCATGTTCCTTCAGTAACCTTTGGTTGTGCTCTGAGTTCAAGTAATGGGAGAAACTGCAGAACTTTCTGTAATCACAAAGTTTTATCATCTGTGAGAGGCCATTCCGCTGCGCAGCAGGTAAAAACTAGAAGTGAATCAAACCACAAGCTGTTCAAGCCAATTTAACGTTGTTAAAGAACATCAGACTGTGATTTTTATGATGTCAGTTGTTGGTGTTGCTTCTGGAGAACAAATGATAAATAATAGAAAGTAACTTAACATTTATTTTAACTTCTGGAAAAACATTTAACTCTTTAATTGCTAAAGTAACAGAATTGCACCAGCTTCATTCTCCTGAATAAAAACAAACAGGCCTTTAAATGTATCGCTGGCATTTTTACTTGCCTCTAGTTGACAGTGATGTATATATTTGAATTTAACATGACATTTATGTGCAGTTACACATAAAACATTAGAGTAAGAAAGGAAATAGAAAGCTGAGTCAGTTTGTGGGGAAAATTCAGCAGTTTAAGTATATTATAAATATATTCTTAAAACATATCACATGGATACAGCATTGTTTTAATAAACTGCAGATCTGTGTAAATCTGTGAAAGCCAATATATTTCACTGATAAGAATGCTGACACTCGCACCCTGGTCTTCATGCATACCTGAACAAAGGTCAGTAACGATGAGCATGATAATCAACAAATCACTAAATGTATAGGCTTGGAATATTGTAAAGCACAGTGAAGTTGGATTCAGCCAATCACATCTTACAGTTATATAACTTTAAAGAATCTATGTAAAACACTATAATTTAAATTTATGATCTTATTGTAACCAAAGAAGAGTACAGCTTATATGTGTTTATGTTTACTTTCAAATTGTTCTGTTTTTTTCTTCATTTTCTGGTCAGAGAGCTGAACCATTTAGAGTAATAAAGCTCAAATTAGCGATGGTAGATTCACTGTTAGCTACGACCAGAGAACTTATCTCACCAGATAACTTTTTCCTTTAATGCCAGACCTCCGTTTAGGTTTAACTATAAAGTTAAAACGGTATTAGCAGCTCTTTGAATTACTCGGAACCGCAACTTTGTTTTATTAGAATATTTTACGATAGCCAACTTGCATCGTGAAAAAAACACGTTTCTCGGCGGTACCTGAACACACCGCAGGAATCAACGCTCAACTATTTAAAACAAATCAATTCAACAATCGCGTTCATTAAACTATGTCATCGTCACTCTCAGCAGAATAACATTTTACATGTGAATTATAGTTTATTTGTCAACATGTAAATCTCAGTTTAACCATCTAGAACAAACAGCTGTACCTGTTCTCAATGTAAGGACACACGCCGACGAAGAGGAAGTTTTTACACAGGTGTAATGCACTGCATGACCCCGGACAGTCTTTCTTTCTGCACAGTTTCAGGCTGGTCCTGGCCACCACTTTCTTCTTCCCATATGAAGAGTCTAAAACAAATTTGTTTTGGTTAGAAATAACGTCACAGGTCGACTCGCCTGGGAAGAGATTAAACATCATATAATCCACGTCGACTGCTCCTTGATTAACGCAGATAAACTTTAAGATTTCAGACTCCATCTTTTTCCGGATCGTTCTGCGTTTCCATCCACCAGCGAACAGAGAAATATCCGGTTTAATGGGAGGGAGAATGTTCGGTTTCGTTTCCAGTGAGGAACCGGAGATGTTGTTGTAATGCTGCTGTTGGCCACATGGGGGCGACAACACGTTGAATAACTTGAATCCACTGTTTCACTTTGTCTTAAAACTAAATCCTCCCCAATAAACTGAAATGATCATGAAAAAAAAATAAAGATTGATGTTTTTTTATTTTCACTTTACACATTCAAATGTAGAGAAGCACAACACCAATATTTCTTCAGATTTTGTCAGTGAAAGTTGGAATGTCGTCATACCCTGTTTTTAAAATATGAGCCCTGCAATATGTTTGTACATTTTTTATATTGCCCCAAGATGACCTCAAATATGATTTCAATCAGCAAAATAAATACATTTTAATACTTAGATAAATTAGTGTTCTTAGCAGTCCTGGAGGACCACAACTCAGGAGTGGATTCATGGTACTGGCAACCAAGCAGTCTTGTGTGGGTCTTGTTACTAGATGAAGTTCTTCAACTGGCTGGGATTCTGTCCACTTTCAGTGGTCCTGTCTGTCTCAGAGACACAGCAAACCTCCTATCAAGTATTGATGATTCATCTTGGTGAACTTGGACTGTAGAACCTCTGCATAATCCAGGTCTCTCCTCATGCTACCAGTATTAACTGAGTCAGATATAAAACTATTGAAAAACAGTCAAAGATTTGCAGGAAAGAAAATGAACTATCCTGTACTTGGGCTCATCTCATTGTTTCTTTAGTTCAGCTGTTGTCAATTTTATTAATATTAAAACAGCTGATACTGATTAACTAACCCATCGTATAGTTAACTGACCAGATCAATACTCCAAAGCTTCACATGACTTGATACAATAACTCTAATTGCAGATTTATGTTACATATTTAGCTGCAAATAGTTGCATGCTGGTGAGTGGGTGGGACTTTCAGTCCCAGGTCTCTGGGTCAGACGATGCAACATGGCCACACCCGTAAACAGCATGTCCTTTCAATGTGTTCAACAGCTTCAGAGAAGCTTCATGGACCCTTATGGGTTGTGATCTAGAGCCCACAATCCAGGGTCAGAAGAGGATAAAGACTCTTGATTGCCTTTTGCACTAGGAACCATTAAGGACAAACACATGGCTTTTCATGAGACAACCTACCATCTGTCATGAAGGTCTAAAAGTGTCCAGGATTTCTTCCTGAGAGACCTGGTCAGAGTATTTGAGGTAATGTGTCAGTCAGTCAGGGTCGCAGGGAGCTGGTGTCTAGCTGTCACTGGGCCAGAGGCGGGGTTATACCTGGACAGGTCAACAGTCCATCACAGCCGCATATAAACAGACAGCCTGCACATTTAGGTACAATTTAGTTTCCAATGAACCTCATGCATGTTTTTGGTCTGTGGGAGGAAGCCAGAGAAAACCCACACATGCACATGTATGTAAACTCCATGCAGAAAAGTCCCAGCCTGGCTTTGAACCCAGGACCTTCTTACTGTAAGGCACAACCAACAGTCCTGCAACTAAGGCAATGGCAACAAAATGCAGAGAAAAATCATTTTTACAGCTTTTATTTCGTATTATATTAGTAAAGCAGATTTCACGTGCAGTGATGTCATCACGCTCCATATTCGTATTTTAAATTCAAAACAAAAGACTTTCATTCTTTTTTCTGCAACCTATGGCTTCTATATTTAGTTGTTGAAGTGCAGCGGAGATAATTAAAGCACGGTATTTTAATCCTATTGAGTAACCGCATTTGCCCTTCAGCTTTGATTAAAACATATACACAGAGACTCGGTCTGTCTGTCTGTCAGCCTGGAAGCTGTTGCTTGTCTGCAAAGCGATCTGCTGCGATTTCCTGCTTCGGGTTTCCCTTTAAAAGGGGGCAAGGCTCATTGCTGGGAATTCACGTCATTTCGCAGTTTACACACACGTCCAGATCAATGAGCGAGAGACATAGAGAAAGAGAGAGAGAGGGGATGGGGGTGTCTCGCTCTTCCAGGAAGGGATTATTAACCAACGACATGTGAAGAGAGAGAGGGGGAACCTACACACGCACGCACACACGCGCGCGCAGACAAAAGAAGTTTTCACAGCGACGAGCCGCGTCATGGACCCTGCAAGCAAATAAGTCCATGAAATCAGAATTAAAGAGGAAATAATCGGACTACATGAGAGAAAAACAAGTGGCCCCGGAACGACAAGCCGAGCCGTCGGTGCGCCGCTTTGTGCGGCGGCTGTGCGCGTTTCTGGAAAGTGAAGCGGATAAAGAAGAGCGAGCACGACGGGAAAGAAGTGCGTGCAGAGAGGGGAAGAAGTTGACGGGAGACGATGTCTGAATCCTGCTCGGCTGGGAACAAGGTAAGAACCATCGAGTCGCTCCAGCTCGAGCGTTTGTTTTGGTAATCTGTTGCTCGCACGCGCTCGACTCGCCTCCACCTCGCGGATGTTGACGGTGGGAAGAAGTCGTGACCGATTTACCGACAGCGAGAAGTGTTGATGATCGTGCTGGGGGTAGGTGGGTGGGGGAGCGCGGAGCGTGTCGGAACACGCAGATTTACTGAGGAACATTTGAACGGAACAAAGAAGGAGCGCGAGCTGCTGAACTCCGCTCTGTTTCAACCTTTAACTCAATAGATTCAATGAATCCACGCGCAATCAGCTGATCGACGAAAAGGATCGAACTGAGTCAACATGATGAGACCCAGGATTTAGAAATCCAAAGTCATTCCTGAGAGTTTGTCTGGTTCTGGTAAACAAACAGCAGACACCGTGACTGCGCCGAGCCTGTTGGTCATGTTGCAATCTGAATGATCCATTCATTAATCAGTAATCTATAGTAACAGCAGCAGATTTATCCATCACACTAACAAGCTGATTGATCCGCAGGATTCTTCATGTTTATTGTTGTTGGGTTTGTAGCAGCTGTTCAGAAAATATATTTCAAGATTCATTCTGGTCTCTCAAAGCTGATCTTGTAGGTTATTTAATTCACCCAGCATGTTTATCCCCAGCTGAGGTTAAGATCGGGATATATAGGAACATTTATGCCATCAGCCCTAAAAACAAACTGTTTTATTTACGTTGGAGACTCATTTGATGTCAGATTTCTGAAGAATTATCAGAAAAGTTCTACCTCTGGCAGCAAGGTATGTTTATTCTGCAGCTCCTGCTCGGAAAGGAGGAAGTAAGAGACCTGAAAGATTGCTGCTTGGCTTCCACAAGAAATTCCTGGTACACAAGTTGCTGGCAAGCAGGTCTGAAAGAGGCTGGGTGGTGACAGGAGGCTGAAACTGGAGGGTGAAACTTCAAAAAGACGAGAAATTCAGGTGTTTTTATCTGCAGGAAAGGAGGCCGGTACAGAGAGAGGGACCACAAACTAGAAGTAATCAATGTGTCGTGTGCTGCACTCAAGCACTACTTCTCTTAGCTCAAAGCATCAACAACAAAGAGGTGTTTGCATTTTTATTTGACAGCAGACATAAAGGTGTATAATAACCTATAAAAAGATTCTCCTGGAACTCAAACTCACACCAAGAGCTGCTCAATTATTTCCTGAAACAATCACACAGAACTTTGTTTGGAGTCTTTAAAAAGAGGTTTATAAAAATCAAAACAGCTGATCATCTGTAGATGGGAGTGACTCGAGTTGTGCATCAGTTATCAGAGGCACATTACTGCATGTGTTCTGGGAGGTCATTGTGGGTGCGTGGCGAGGTGAGACAACGCGAGAGGTGGCTGTTTGGGTTCAGGGTTGGTGCAGCGTGCAGCTTTGTGAGCCATGCTTTGTGTCTCTGTCTATTCATAGCAGGAGAGGAGCTCTTTTAGTCCTTCCGCGAACCCGCTGCCAAACTCCACTTCCTCCCCCGTCCATGCTCCCGCCGCAAGGCCAGCCAACCGAATGGAGGACGAGTCTGCCAGGCTCCCCGCGCACCTGCGTGAGTCACACACACTCAACAACACACAAATGGCCACTGACTGCAATCAATCACTGGGTCAGTTGAACAGAACTGAATTTTTTTTCTTTGAGCAGGATTCAGTGTTGCACCATCAGAGTAGAGAAAAGCAAACAAACTGCGTTCCCAGAGCAGGAACATGAATAAATAAAAATATTGCTGCTCAGACCTCATAGTCAGGACAGCAGAAGCAGATCTGCAGGTCGGACTTTCAGAACCAAAATAAAACATACTGATGACACTTCATCACCAAAAGGTTTTAATTCCATTCTGCTGAACTTTGAATCTGAACTGTCTTTGATAGAGGATGAAGTGCACCAGCAAAAGGGAACCAATCACATGAAATATCAGCAGTTATCAAATAACATCCGCTCTGAACACCTTCTGTGGACTTGGTGGTTTCTTCAAAAATCTGGAAAAACTCATCTGTTAAAACTGGTTTTTATGTGATTCCATGTGTTTCTCGCTTTATTTTAGTCTGAACTATTTTATTGTTCTTATTTTGTGTGATTTTGATCATATTCTTATCTTTTTTCATTCTATCTAAAGTGATTGATGGTCTTTTCTGTCTATATTACTTTTGTCTGTATTGAAAAATCAGGTGGGACAAAGGACTGAATATTTAGTAGCTGAAGCTGGTACTTTGTGTTTGGTTTTTTTTAGATTAAGCCAAATAAATTCATTGATTTGTTGCGAAAGGTTTTTGATGATTGACAGAGAAATTGAGTATCACAAAGTGCTGAAAAGACCCACAGTGATACTTATAAATACATATTAAATTTATTATAATGTAAACAACAACAACATGTTTTTTCTAATCTATCAATTTATTTAAATTGAAATTTTTTTTTTTATCCATTTATATTTTCTGTATAACAGAAATAAAGTTTAATTGCTCAACTTAAACAAGTATTAATAAAATTTAAATATATTTACTACTACTACTACTACTACTGTCATTTAGCAGACGCTTTTATCCAAAGTGACTTACATTGAGAGAACATACAAGCAAGAAATCAAAGAGAAGGAAACAATATAAGGAGGCGGACTGTTTGGAGTCCAGTTTAATTCCGACGCTGATACATCAAGTGTATCAATTTTTTTTTTTTTTTTGTAGAGATAAACTCCCAATATTTAGAAGATCATTCTCACTTAAAAGAACCGAATCCTAGGCAACAGTGTATGGTGTCCCTAAAGGGACAAGAGGAAAAGTACTTTCACGTGTGAGTCACATGCTTCTCATGGGCGACAGATACTTTCTCGTGCACACCATATACTTCTCGTGCACACTATATAATATTTCATGTGGACAAGATACTTTCTCATGCGCACAGGATATTTTCTTGTGTGCTCCTCATACTTTCTCGTGTGTACCAGATACGCTCTCGTGCACACCACTTAATTTCTCGTGCACTCCAGGTATTTTCTCATGCACACCAGATACTTACTCGTGTGTGAGATACTGTTGTTAGCCAGCCAAACAATGTCCAGAGATATTATTTACATTGTCTTCCTATAGTTTTTGGACAACATTGTCAGATATAATTTGTATTTTTAAGAAGTTGGGTCTATGTGTGGATATTACTTGCTTGGGTAACAACAGTATCTCAGTATTTTTTCACTCATGTCACTTCAGGTGTTCCGTATAAATGAGCCATTTACAGCAGCTAATGCTTCATCTTTGTTTTACTGCTTGATAATTGGTTAAATATGGACACATATGGCCGATACTTCAAAAGTCTGCAAATATTAGCTGATTAAATCGTGTTAACTCTAATAAAAAAAAGCATATTTACAATCTCTCCATAGCTTGCACCAATAGACACTGATTTCTTTTAGAGTTCTAATATTTTCCATAATTAGCCCTTGTTTTCTACAAATATCTGATTTTTATGCTTGTTATGCAGGTTTTTATCTATTGAATGATGTTAAAAAGAGAAAAATTTAAATCTAAGAGCTAGATTCTTAAATTTGTGACTTTTAGTTTGTTTTCGATTCTCCATTTTCTGCTACAGGAATTTTCCAGACATTGCCCAGTCAAGTTTCTTACATGTTGCCATGCAGAGTTTGGATTTTAACTCAAGGCATTTATTTTCTTTCCATCACACACAAAGATGCAGATGACCTAATTCTCATGTTTCCCACGATCTTGTTCAGAAGATTGCACAACTTTTAAGTCATTTCAAAATGTCTTTCAAAGGAAATAATGTAAATAACCTTTTCAGAATGTAACTTTTAGGATTAATCTTTTCTTATTGACTTAAAAAAAAATGGGAATTTTAACATTTAGGAGGATGGAAACTCTTGTTTGCTAATTCTAAGGGGTTTGAATCATCTGAATAAATTGGTTGCTCAGTTCAGACCAGTAAAAAATCATTTTATTTTAAAGTGAAACAAAAGCGAGGAGTGACTCTGTGAAGTTTCCGTCCATGAAACTGCTTCTGTTACAGCTGTGGGACTAAAATTTAGATGCATCTGCTTGTTCATCTCTTAACCAATCAAACAGGAGGCGAGGCTGGAGCTTTGCCAAGAGATAGTCTAACAGTTTAAAGAGTAACCCGGAGCTGCTTCATCCGTGCACCTGTCAATGTTTAACCAGTTGATTTGTTTCCTTTCTAAGTGTGACGTTCAGGGCTTTTGGTGGAGCGTTGGGCCGGGCAGCTGCGCTGGCTGAAGCTGGATTAGACGAGCAGGAAACTCCCTCAGCGCACTTCCTCTTTTGCATTGTTGCAGAAAAAGGAAGAACGCTCAACAGGTCCGCGTTGAGTTTCCTGCCAAGCAAATCGATGGGTCAGTTCCGGAGACATGCGGAAGCCTTTACATTATTTAAATCAATTGAAAGGCAGTATAAACCGGCCTCACACATCTGTATGTCAGGAAAACGTCCCCCTCCTTTTCTGGAGGTTTTTTTTTCATTGTTTAGTTTAAGACCAGAGCTGGCGGGGATCCTCTCTCAGACAGAAAGCAACTCATCTCTGTCACGGCTCACACAGTCATGAAGCACCTCTGCTCGTCCTTCCTCCAGATTTCTGTCTAAACACACAGTGGAAAACAAGCTGCCCATTAACCCCCACACTCAGAGGGAGATGTGTCCAGACAGCATGAGGGGAAGGGAGGGGGGGGTGTTGTAGGGAAAGCAATAGAACAAGAAGAGGAGGAGGAGTTGGAGGAGAAGAGGTAAAAAAAAGGCAGAAAGAAAAAGAATGAGGGAGGAAATTGCAGTGTGGGCAGAAATCCGCCTTCTCCATTTCCTGGGGAGGAAGTGGATTAGATCGAGGCGAGTTGCAGCCGGCTCCTCATCACCAGGCTCAATTTTTAACCCTCACAGTTTCTGAAAAACAATCTCAAATGCCAAACATTAAAATAAACTTCCTTATTTCTCCTCAAAAACCCTCCATGTGCGACAGCGTCCTTTTTAAATGCTTTTATTTCGTTTTTTCTTCCTTTGTTGGAAATTATTTTTGTAGATTAAGCTCTAATGTGAAGTTTTTAAACAAGTAATCGATTTCAAATGTATTTCTGTAGGAGATTAGAAGTCATTTGAATAGGAACGGAAAATATTCTAATTTTGACAAAAATGCTGATGAGAAAGATAGATGATGGTCAAATCTCTCAATTAATCGAATTCACAATATTTCTATAAGGTCAAGGAAAGAATAAGTAGACAAAAGAAGAAAAAAATAAAGATTTTTTGTTATCTTTCCAAACATTTCATCTTCTTGCACAGAGTTGTTGATTGTTTTCTAATGGTAAATTGCAAAATTGTCACAAGTTGGTCAAATTTGGCTTAACTGAGATATTAGTCTTCAGTTTTGGCTGCTGTTGGCAATTTGTATTAAAGCCACTTTCACACTGTAGCATGAAAATGTAAAAAAAAATTATCATTCAACTTAATTTCCATGAGTTTTTTTTAACCAATATTTTTTGGGTTACAGAGTGAAAAACTCTTGAAACCTTTGTGTTTTCATGTAGACCAGGGGTGGCAAACTCCAGGCCTCGAGAGCCACAATCCTGCACATTTTAGATGTTCCCCTGCTTCAACACACCTGCTGCAGATGAACAGGTCGTTAACAGGCTTCTACAGGACTTGCTGAGAGGTTGCAGATTTGAATCAGGTGTGTTGAAGCAGGGGAACATCTAAAATGTGCAGGATTGTGGCTCTCGAGGCCTGGAGTTTGCCAACCCCTGATGTAGACCATCACTGTAAATCCTTTTGGAAAAGACGTATAATTGCTCCACCTTTCACCTGAAATGCATCAGATATAACAGCAGTAATGCAATACATGCAAACTTTATGCATTTTTTCCTGTTTTTGGTGATGTTTTTTAATTAAGATCTATCATGACAGTAAAATCCCAAACATTTTTTTACTAAATCTTTCTAAATGATAAAAAGGAGTTGAATTAATGTGCTTATATATATATAAGCATCTGAAGCACATGTTGTATTTTCTGTTAGTGTAACTATATTTATTTTAAATAAACTAACGGCAAAAAGAAATTCAATCCTCTTCCAATGTCATGGTTTTTTGTATCAGGAAGTAATCCTTACCAGGTTTTACAGTTATTCAAATATTACAGCAAAAGTACTCAAGCGATTCTAACGTGTCAATATTAATTAAACAAAAAATGTAATAAAACCTCAGAGAAAATTAAGTCCCATTTGCTGATTTTCTGGGATTTAAGTAGCAGCCAGGTGCAGCTAATCAGCAGGTGTGAGCATCTGTTTTTAGCTGTTTGCTGATATGGAGCATACAGGCGCGTGTTAACACAAAACCAAGGAGGAACTAAATCAGTAATAACCGTAGAAAGTAACTGTTTCTACCCATCAATCAACGAAGGGTTACAGGTCAATCAGTCTTTATCTGTACCTTCTTGTTCCTGTTCAGGGTCGCAGGGCACTGATGTCTCCAGCAGTCACTGGTGAGAGGCGGGGTCACACCTGGACAGGTTGCTAGTCCATAACATCATGTAGGCAATATAAAACTTTATTGATCTCACGGTGGAGAAATTCAGTAGTTCCATCAGCTCTTTCAAAGAACAGACAATAAAGTGAGAAGAAATGTCAACAAATGAGTCAACCACTCACACTTAGAGACAATTTACATTTGCCAATTAACCTCAAGCATGTTTTTAGTCTGTGGGAGGAAACCGGAGTCCCCGGAGAAACTCATGCATGCACATGGAGAAGAAAGGTCCCAGCCGGTTTCGAACCAGGACCTTCTTGGTGCAAGGCAGCAGAGCTAGATTGCAGGTCATTTCCCAAAATAAAACTGAACTCCATCATTTTTCAGATATTTTTCATTTTTGGATGGTTGCCTGTTTTTTTGTGGACAGTCCAGGAAATTCAGCTCAAGTTTTAGACTGCGGCCATCATCAAGCCATGAAACCCTCTGTACACAAAGTATCCTCCAGTCAGAAAGGTCATCTGGGAATGTGACCACAAACGCAACAGTGATTCCACAACAGAATGACCCGGTGTTGCATTGAGCCAATCAGAGTCCAGAACTCGGTCTGATTAAAACGACATGACGAGACTTTGAGAGAGCCGTTCAGAAATAAATACCTTCTAACACGGTAGAACCACAATTCCCTCACAATCATCGGAAAATTACTATTTCACGTTATCTCTGCTAAAAACTTCTACAAGCTCTTCAATCACGTCCAGATACGAAAAACCCGGGAACTTTTGTTTTATTGTGAACTGTTTCCGTAAATGATTATAAAACGAATGTTTTACTAAAGCGGATGCCAATTACATGCATGAACGTATCCCCACGAGGGTGTTTATGGGAAATAGTTATTACTTTTGTTTGAATGTGGTTTGAAGAAAGTCAGTGATCAAATAATTTAATGCTCCAACATTAATGAATCTGCCTGTGGGCAAATGTGACTAAAGCATTTTCAGTTTTCTTTTTTAATTGTTTAACTGTTTGCTTGAAGAAATTAGTCTAATTCAAAATGGCTTCCACACCAAGAGCTGTTTTATTGGGTTTTTACTCTACCTAAAGGTCTGAATGTTTTTTCAGGTTATCGGGTGAATTGTTGAAACGCATCCTGAGGTCTTGTTTTGCACAAGTCACAAAAGAAATATCTTCTTGGAAAATTTGAAAAGAATCTTATGTCCGTGGAAACTAGACGGGCTGGTTTCCTTGGTGTGTGTTTGTGAGCTCACAGCTGGGTTTGCACTATGCGTGCTTGTATGAGTGGGTGGATGAGTGTGAGTGAATTGTGTGTCTTTGTGCGAAGCTTGCCAGAGGTAGTGTAGGTGTATACTGTATGTGTTTGTGAGCGTGCAGCCTCCTCCTTCCCGAGCTTCCTTTGGTCTCTCTTTATTTTGCTGCAGGGGAACGAGTGTTAAAAAAAAAAAAAAAAAAAGCATCGGTGTTTTGTAAGTCACATGTGTGTTTGGTCATTCTTAGGGGAAATTTCCGGCCCCTGGAAGCTGCTCTGTCCTCAGGAATTTCCTGAGTGGGCAGACGGCGCTTCCTGTATAAATGTTGTGTGTGTGTGTGTGTGTTAACTCTCCCTTTTTCTCCTCTGAAAGGGAAACTGTTTTTACTTGCCAGTGAACGAGCTGAGCGCAGCCCCCTTTTCTTCCTGTTCGCGACACACTCCACATGGCGCTTTAATGTCGGGGGTGGTTGGGTTGCTGTTCTTCAAACTTCACAACACACACACACACACACACACACACACACACACACGCACGCACGCAGTGGTGATTTCAGGCTTTTATAGGAAGTGCAACACAATCTGCAGTGACTGGAAAGGCTTTTTTCTCTTCCTCCTAAATGTCTATTTAATGAAATTCTTTCCATGTGCTTCACAAACACTTTGGATTTGGAGGCTTCTTCCTTTCACACAGGAAGTGATGATCTTTGTTTATCTCTGGATCGAGGGAAGAGAAAAGTACGTTGATCGAGTATTTGGTTGAACGGACCACCTGCAGACATTTAAAAAAGCAATCCGCTTCTTCCAAGATTCCAGATTTGGAAGTTACAGTTTCCATTTGAAGAGACGTAACTGTAAAAAACCGGCTGTGGGTTCGAGACGTTCATAACTTTATTGTCGTTTTCTCATAGATCCCTGCCTGCTCGTGTTGTTGTTCGTTGGACTTGCTGCAGGGTTGATTTGCATTTCAGGACACATTACACGGGCATGCCCGTTCTGTCGTTGATGCAAATGGTGTAATTGTTGAAAATACTGCAGAGGGATAACATCAACGTTAAAAACTAAGACCAGAGACCAATGAGGTTATCTCAAATAGTGATTTAAAAAAAAAAAAAAAAATCTGTATGAAAACTTTGGTGTTTGTTTTGTGTCACTGGACAAAAAGTTGATCATAGATTTTAACGACCTTTTCCTAATACAACCTGTCTCCGCTGGTCTGCAGTTGAAGTTACAGGAAACAGCCATTAAACTGATTTATCTGTTAAAAAAAATGTATTTGGATATTTGGAGAATTGGAGAACATAAATCTGTTTCATAATATTTTATGATATCACAGTATTTATTATAATTATTTCACTCCCTCTTGAAATTAAACATTTAATCGATCAATCAGTATTAGAAATAAGCTTAAATCCCAGTATAAACCTGATGTTGATAGAGTAGTTTAGAGCAGTTTTTACTCAGTTCTGGTCCTCGACCCGCATGTTTTAGATGTTTCCCTGATTTGAACGGCTGATTAACAGGCTTTTGCTGAACTGCAGTAATCAGATATGTTCAAGCAGGATGACGGTATACGGAAGTACCACTGGTTTAGAAGTTTTCTTGTTAATGTGACAGTAAACAGCTGTTGTGCTGTGGTAAATGAAAAATTCATACCTTACAGGAAATGCAAAGTGATGTACTGGGTGAACCGGCATGCAGTCCAGCACTAATGTGACCTATGGGAACCATCAGGGAACATTCACTGAAGGTCACATGGTGTTTATACGGAAGCCTACGAGCAAAACATGTTAAGTTTTCCTGAAAGCTAATGTTGCGTGTTGGATATTAAAAAGCGCGAGAAAGTTACTGATATTCAGTATTTTATTTAAAAGGCATGCAATATGTCATATATGAATCAAGAGAACGTCTCACTAGCGTGACACTTGTGTTAAGGTTTTACTGACCTTGACTTCTTTTTAAAACTAAAACTTGTGCTTTTCCCAGAATGGATCAACTAGTTGTTGCGCTACGTTAAATACCGGTTTCTCGTTCTCTATTCCAACAGCAGAAACGGAGTATCAAATGGCTTTTGAGTGTGCACGTAGGTGTTTGTGTTGGTTCGCTTTAGACAACCTTTGTTCAACAAATATCTTTGAAGTTACTACATTTGAAAAATGAAGGCCAAGACAAAAAAAAAAACCTGGCTCCTGAACAAAAGGAAGAATAGCAGATGACGCCGAATTCAGGAACTAACCTACAAGAGCTGGCTTGCTCCTGCTTTCAGCAGCTAACGATCAAAAACAGGTCGTGCTACTTCCTGGCCGTAAACTTTGACTGTGATTGATGGACTGTTTTATGTTTGTTTTGACTGGATGAAGTCCAGTTTTGCCGGACGTGGGGCGAGCACGTGCATGCAGGCGGAGGAAGCAGGAGATGTGTGTGTGGGGGGCTGAAAAGTAAAAGTGTATGTGTGTGTGTGTGTGTGTGAGGAGGTGGATTTCCCCTACCGCACCCACCTTACGAGGAATCCATGTGCAAGAAAGGCTCATTCAAAACGAGAGGAGATGAAAAGCGAGCGAGCCCAAAGTGAGGAAATGTGTAACTCTCATGTGCAACACGTCCCTGATTCAGAGTGTCAGAAGGTCAAAACGAACCCTCCTCCTCTTTCCTCCGTTCTCTCCTGCTGTCTGGAGGAAGAAAAAGTTTTTCTCGACGCAGATAACGAGACCAATATCCGCCTACTTATGCTTGGAGACAAAAGGTAAACATTTACTGAAGTGCTGAATGACTAAGTGGGCTTTAGATTTTAAAAGCTGTAACTCTGAGATGTGCATCATGATCAGACTTTCACATCACATAATGACTCAAAATGGGACAGACGAGCGATTTGGTTCCAGTTTTCACAGCAGCTGAAATGAAGAAGGGTTCTCCAAAATTATTTCATATGTACTTGGATAACTAAACACTATTGGCAAATAGTTTGGCCGCAAAAGAACAGCAACAAAAATCACATGCTAAATTGTGTTATTTAAAATACAATATTTTATTCTAACAGGCCTTTTTTAATAGCATCTACAACAAAACCTAATACTTTTCACCCATTTAAAGAGCTATAAATTAGGAATATTATGAGCAGAAGGGGTCTAATAATGTGTTTAATCACAAGAAGGTTTTTAAATTGGCTAAAAGTTTCATTTAGTCTGTTACTCTCCCTCCTCATAGACTTCAGTCTTTATTTTTTGTCAAATCTTTTGTTTCTAACTTACGAGTCTTGAAATGTGCAACACTTCAGGACCTAATTAAGAAAGTAAATATATTTTTAGTGTCTGGGCTTCAATTACGTCGTTTATCAGAATCCATCATCCATATTTTTGGTTCAGCAGCTGTGTTCTTATCACAGGATTCAGATACACAGTTAGCTTGTATAATCACTAATAAATTCACAAAAAAATGACAAATATTAATAATCTGTCTTTATTGAGTGTCAGAAATCCAAATGCTTTCCAAGATTTTAACCTTTAGGTGTCAAAAACATGATGAACGCAGGTCGGGTGTTATTGATAGACGTGGTGTGGAACAAGCGCCGCAGCAGGTCGAACCTCGTTAACTCGTCTGACTGAGATCGGACGCATACGGCTTCTGTACTGCAACAACGAAACAAGATACCAGTGATCTCATCCTCCCCTTTTCCTCCATTCATCCCCAGCGCTTACGAGTTGCCGTGGCAACTCGAGCGCTCTGTGTGCATGTGTGTGAGCAAGCATTAGCGGGGGCCTGAGAAACCACAGAGTGAAAATTATGTGTCATCAGAGAGGATTAGGAGCCCACGGTTTAGTCAAGGGTTTGGGATCCTGCTGCTGAGGCGCTCGATGGTTTTTTATTTTTTTTATTTCCCAGAGTAAACACACACACACACACACACACACACACACGCTCAGAGACTCACACACATCTATAGTCTCCTAAATACAGTTACCCTTAGATACATTCAGCAGGGAGTCTGATGAAAAGGAAGACTCAAAATTGATTTTTCATCTTGTAACATGCAACAAATCTGTTTGGGAGTTGGCAAAAGAAAACAAATGAGACGCGTTACGCAGATGTGCAGACGCAGTAAGTCGGGGCTGAAGATCTTCTTCCTGTTTGTGACGCTGATTTTACTTTTCACTTCTGGTAAATCGAAGGACTTCAGTGTCTCATCATCTCTACTTCAACCAAATCCCCCATCGTTGTTAGAATTCCATCCTGTTATCATCAAATCCTTAAACTTCTTTACTTGTGATGCACAACTTAGAACTGCAATAAGTGCCAAAACATTTGATTTTGATGTGAACCTGAATCTAAATTCAAGTTGGAAAGTTGTTCCCTTGACTCACGAGTTAAAAGGTGTCATTTCTCGTTGTATAATTCAGTGTTTTGGGACTTGCAGCTTTGTGAATCTAAGTACTTGCCAAATATGGATGTAAATGCTCGTTAAACACTACGAGCTTTAAAACTATCACCTGTGCTGGGGCAAAGAAACAAGGACTTTTCTGCTTGCTTGACTCAAACCTGAACTCGACAACTAAAGTCTTCATTTTTCTGGCTAAGGTGACAGACACGAGACGCAGAAACAGGTCTGTACGAAAGTTCTCTAAAAAGAGACAGTGAAGGATCGGTCTAGTTTCAATGACGGGGACAGTAAGTGGACTGTGGAGAGGACTATAATCCCATCAGGTGTATCAGAAGTGCCTAAACCACCTTGTTGGCTGTGTGAACTTATCAGGGCGTGTCATACAATAAACACAAATATTTAGGAAGATCAGGACTGAGCACGATGTCCCGGGATGTTTCTGGGAACTCGATTTAAGTCCCGTCTCGGTATCAGTTTCCCTTCCTGCGCCCTTCTTCCTCTTTTAACACTTTTGTTTATGTCTTTGACCGTTTTAACCGACCTGCTATCAGTTATTGTCTTGACACGCCATCCGCTGCTACTTTCACCAGACTTTCCTCCCTGTTTCCTCTTGTCTATTTTTCTTCTCTGTTGTTGCTGCTGTGCATCACAGGATACGTTTGTTTGGGCCCCTTCCTCCTCCTCCTCTTCTTCACTCCTTCTGCTCCCTTTGCTGCTTCCTCCTTTGGGCTCTGTGCAGATGGCTAAGGATAGCGGACCGGATCTCAGAGGAGTTTTGGTGAAGCAGAACTTCTCTCTAGACCTGCAGAGAGCGCACCGCAGCCATGACCTCCTGACCTGAGCGTCACTTTTGACTGACCCGGCCTTGCTGTCTCACAACTCAGCTACATGAGACATGCGTCCAGCTGGTACAGGCAACTTGATTCAGTATTAATAAGTCTATGATGAGTCGGTTAGTAATATTCCACTTCCTGTTTTAGTCTGGTTACACTTACAGGAAGCTGAATAGGTGAAATATGGAGAAATCTAACGTTCTCTGTAAATCCAACACCTTTATGTTGTTCTTCGCCTCGTCTGTAGGATGTGTGTTTACAGACTGAGGGTCAAAGGTCACCCGACTCTGAGCTGGGCTTCAGATAACCCGAGTCTTAAAGGCTGTGCGCGTGCTATTATCTGAACATAGAGGAACCTGACAACCGAGACAGGGTTTCATTTCTGATCGATTGCACTCTGAAAACTTCCTTTCTTTGATGTACTGGGGGAGTGGGGGTGGGGAGGGGGGGAGCTGAAAGTGGGGAGGTGGGGGAGAACACGAGGTTCTTATTACTCGTATGACAAGTGACATTGGCGGCCAAAGATAACAGCTGTCCGACTCTGGGAGGAAGCGTTTGAGGCTGGCCGATAAGTTGGATGTGAGATGCGAGTAGCTCCTCGCAGGCGTCACGGACGTTCAGATCGCAGCTTCACACGCGTTCAAGTTTGGTTTCGTGTGTGTATGAAAGTGAGAAAGTGCTACAGGAACGAAAGAGAGTTGATACTGAGTCATACTGTAAATCATTAGGCACCAACAGCAACACAGAGGGAGATGATGAGGTGCCACTATCACTGTTGGATGGGAATTTATTGTTAAATATACATCTGCCTCGTCGTGGTCATTGTGCGGTTGAGCTTAAATATTTATTTTCTGTTATTTTGTTTGCTAATAAAAAGATCTGGAGCAATAAAAACGTTAGCAGCAGGTCTGAATGTCTCGTTGTTTCCAGTTTTCTTTGAATTGGAGTGAGACAGAACCTTTTGTCTGATGTTGTTTCTTCTTCTCTGCTGCTGTTCCTGGTCTTTCTTGGCTGACTGTGAAAGCTTTTCAGTCGCTGTTGCAGATGTTTTATACCGTTCCCACGACAGTGAATGTAACATGACAGTTTGAAGAAGAGGGAGTTTAAAAAAAGCAACAATTCTTCCTGTTTCCTCTTGTAATTCTCTTTTTTTTTGTTCACGTGTCCCACAAACCAATAAAGAGTCTGTTCACAGAGTAGGACAGTTTACAACATATTAAATCATTTTTTCTGCACCCCCCCCTCATCTATCATCTTCTAATCTTTTATTCCGACCTCCCTCTCTGACTCTGTCTGCTCCTTCATCTTTTTTTTTTTTTTTTTTTTTATCTCTGCTGCCGTTCCCGTAATCACTCCCTCCTTTTGGCTTTTATCTTCACTTCCTCAATATCCTTTTTACTGCCTCCTTCCTCCCTCCCCTTCCCTCATGGCCTCCTTCCGTCTTCCTTCCTCCCCTCATCACCACCAACACAACCCCCTCGCCTGACTGCTTCTTCATCACTGAACTCTTTTTTTTTTTTTTTCTCTATATATATTATTTTAGCCTCCATTTTGTTGCCTCTTCATCAAATCCTGTTTTTTTTCTCCTCCTCCAGGTTTGCAGCCCGTGTTTTGGAGCAGGGAGGACGTGGCTCAGTGGCTGCGATGGGCTGAGAAGGAGTTCGCTCTCCGGCCGATCACCAGCGGCACTTTCCAGATGAACGGCAAGGCCTTGCTTCTCCTGACCAAGGAGGACTTCCGCTACAGATCCCCCCACTCCGGTACCCCACTTCATACATTTAGACTCAGGAAATCTCAGTGAAATGTTTCACATATGAGTCATTTGGGCTTGACTGAGATTTTTTTTTTTTGCAACTAGAACTGAAACCTATTTGGAAAATAAGAATTACTGCATGGAAATAGAAGAGTTTCAGATCATGGAAATGATGGTTGGAGAATTAATGGAAAACGGTTGAAGTTAAAACTGCAGAACGTTACACCAAATGTTGTTCTGTGATGCCCATTTATCAGGTTTGAAAGCATCTGTTTGCCCATCTTAAAAATCAAGTTGTTTTTAGCAGTTCTACACCCGGAGAAAGAAAAATAAATCAATGGATAGAAGCAGCAGGAGCAGAAGATGGGAGGTGGCAGTGAGAGGTGACAGCAGAGGGAAGCAGCTGTCAGTGACACTGCAGGGGGAGGAAGTAGGACAGTTGATCAGGAAGTACATAGCAACCTCAACCGTCACCCCGGTAACATCAGACATGTGAAAATAAAACGTACATGGTGAAAAAAAGTGAAGTGATTTCTGTACAGAGTTTATATTTCAGGATTTCATGACAACGGAAGTTAAATTCTTCTGTTAAACAATTCATTAAATATTTTGGTCATAAATCTGAAATGTAGTTGTTTTTCTGCTTAAGAATAACTTTGTTCTTTTCTTTGTTTTTATTATTTTTTTGGAGTCTAACTAAACCCAAGGAGAACGTAACAAAACTTTGCTGTAGAATCAAATAAAAACTGAAGAAAGTTTTAAGTAAGTTTATCACTTATTGTGTTTGTAGCATCCGACAAACATTTAGCGCTTTAGCGTGACAGATGAGCGACTGATCGACATCCACGTTACAAAAATAAAGCTAGAATCAGATAAACACTTGGACAGACGGCGCAGGAAGGCAGACGTATGTACAAAAAGTAAAGCGTGAAGAGTTTTCAGTTGCATGTGTCCAGCTGTTGTGTACAGATGTGCAGGCAGTTGAATATTTCTATTTTTACATAACAATAGATGCTTCCACAATGGAAAAAGAGTTTCACTGTCTTCAGGATGTCTTGAAGGACACTTGACATCAATATTAAAACCTACGTATCAATTTATCAAATTCTTATATACTTCTGCTAAATTTAGATGTTATCTAATATTTATGATCTAAAGATATGGTCACACACTGCTTCTGCATTTTCTTTGATTTATTTTTTTTTTTAATGAATAACGAGCCGTTTTAAAAGTATTTCATTAGTTCTGTGTAGATTATATTTACTACATTTGGAACCAGTTCTGAAATCCATATGTTTGTTGTGTTCGGATGATTAATGTTTTAGAATGAAAAGAAATTGTATTTTTTACCAGTTGCGTTCAGGTTTTGGAGGAATTTCCAGTAGCAGCTGACAGTCATGCCTGTGTGCAGGTTTTTATTATTATTTAATATTAATCTGTACATTTTTAATATACAAATTATTCTAAGTAGGCAAGATATTAAACTATTCGTCTTGCTTTGACGTTAACGTGATTTAATTATGTGGAACCTGTTAACAAAAATAAACTAAGTTAAGTCAATGAATCTTTTTTTTTAGTGTAATTTAGAAAAACCCAGATCAGTCTCCCACTACTCACTTCCTCAAGAAAAAAAAAAGGCATTAGCTGTTTCTTGAATTCAACTTGTAATATTTTTCTCCAGTAATACGCCCTCTTTTTTCCCTCTTTTTGCAACAATAAAGTAGATCTTATAAAGCTCGGTCACAGCTGCACGTTTGAACTTGAAGTTCTTTTGTGTAAAAACAAAGCAGGTGAAATCTCTCCAGTTTCCTGTCAGGCACAATCAATCTTTTACTTTCTGTGTTTTCTACAAAACTTGTTTTCAAATAAAGGAATCAAATCAAATACCAGGAAGCAGCTCAATGCCACAAGAGTAGAAAGTGAGAAGAGAAATGAAAGGGGGGTGTGTGTGTTCGTGTGTCTGCCATCTCTTCCTTTATGAGAATAATTTCCTTGTTATGGTAAATCTTTAACGAAGCAGACTGAGGGGGGGGGGTGCTAACTGTTCACTCTACCTTGTGGCCTCTCGCCTGAATGTGTTATCATTCTGGTTTAAAGGAAAACTAAGTGCTGTAAATCATGCAGGGAAACTTCCTGCTCTGGCTTCATTCCTGGTGTCGGACTTTATTGTGTAAGCACTTAAAGGAGAAGCCAAAGATCATAGAACGAGTCGGTCCATTTGCGCCTGTCAACAGGTGGTTTGTGTTTCTGCTAAACAAACTGTCATTGCCGTCGGACTTTTCTGTCTCCTTGCTGGAAGATGCAGGTGTTTCAGATGCCACACAGAAACTCAGACTGGAACAAAAGGCTGTTAATTATGAATAAATATAGGATTTTAACTATAAATATGCTATATGGATGGAGCAGACACAGAAGCGCCCCCTAGTGGTTGTGGTAACTGATTTAAAAACACTAAACAACTAAATTTGACCATAATAAATTCAGGAATCCACAGTTCTATCAGTCATTTGAGGAAGTGTCACCCATTTGAGGGAGTCTACCATTATTACTTAAGCTTCAGAGACATTGTGTAATAATGGCAGCATAATGTGACTAGATCCTGGAAAGCATAACAAAGAAGGGGAACAGGATACTTTCCCGGTTCATACAGGGATAAAATGTCACTAGGAGACTTATGTTAACCTCTGACCTTTGTGTGTCTGCAGGGGATGTCCTGTATGAGTTGCTGCAGCACATACTGAGGCAGAGGAAGTCCAGTATGTTTTGCCCGTCTGCTTACTTTCCTGGGAACTCGTTCCATTCGCCCCCTGAAAGCAGCGTGCAGCATCTCAAGCTCGAAGGTTAGTCTTCCCAATTTCATGTGTACGATTCTTATGTTTTTACCTCTGTATGAGCCCAAAATTGTCTTTTTGTCAACAGAAATCCAGCAGACTACTATTGTTGATGTTACTTACAGTATTTTGCTTCATCTTTAAATATAAATGCAGAAGTGCTGTAATTCCCTCGGTGACTCTAAACATGAAACATTTCTGACCACTAAGTTTAAAGACAAATGCTGTTTGAGTGTAATTTACAAAATTAAAGTGAATGTAAAACATGGTTACAGTAATGTTCTTTACTTTAGGTTAATAACTAGTTATGATGAGGCTACTGAACAAACTAGTGAATCACTGGTAGATCACAGACCTCCATCAAACACATCAGTTCCTCCATATTGTGATTTACACCAAAAATAAGAGTCTCATCTTTGTTGTATCGACATTCATTGACCATAAAAACACATTTAACAATTAGATTGATATTGATTCATTATTAGTTCAGTATTTATTCAGTAATGGTGGTTTTCTTCTGGATCGAGTTCCAGAACTTTTGAAGGAACATCAAATCTGTTACACACGTCGGATTCTACAGAGTCTCGACTATCTTTTGGTGTTTGTTGCAGGTTTATAACATCAATTGTTCTACAGTGATAAAAAAATCTGAAAGTTCCTGATTTTCATCTTTTCTGGATCAAAGAATCTGGAGTCCTGTAACGATCCAGATCAGTACTTGGTATCATGTAGAGTCTGTTGTGGACTCACCCTGTATTTTATTATCAAACATCTGTATCATTTATTGTGTCGTTACATGCAGATGTGTTAAAAACAACTCTATCTCACAATGATGAAGAATCCTTAAAACCATTCCTGGATCCAGACGGTGATCCGGATTCCCCCCAAAATCTACTCACTTCTTCCTTAGACAATTTCAGACCTTTTCCTGAGAATTTAATTAAAATCTATGCAGGAGTTTTTGAGTTATGTTGCAAACAAACAAACAAACAAACAAACGCTGGCCTCCTGCATGTCTGATGATATCGATTCCTTTGCCAAATAGGAAGACTCAAACTAGTTGTGTGTCACTGGCATCTCATTCCAAATATAAATCTCTCTAGTTGTAAAAAGTTTCAGTTTCTGACCCACAAAATAAGAGTGTCAGTCACTCGCAACCTGTCACCAGTTCAAATATACAGGATACAAACAGCATAAACAATCACTATTTCTATAAACTTTCTGTATTTACCTCTACTTACACTGCTCTTAGACATCCTTTAGAATTATTTTACATATTAAACATGTCTATAAATATGACCCTAACCCTTTAAACAAACAGGCAAGAGATATTTGACAGGATGGTTTGCAGCATGGTCTTCAAAAAATCTGAAGAAAATGGTCGAGTGAGTCACAATAAAAGTGTCAGGTCTAAAAATATATCCACAGCAGACGAACAAAACCTGAAAGCCCTTCAGGAGAAACTAGGACAGACAGTTAAATGTCAGATTTTTACTCCTTTTTCTCTCTACGGTTTAGTTTGAGCGGGTTTCATTCAGAAATCCTAACACAAATCACTAGTTTTAATGAAAACATTTCAGAATAAAAGCGTGTCCTATTCTAGAGGTGATTTTGTTCGCTGTTGTTTGAAGGAAGCCATGACAGTTTGTCAGAATACTTGAAATCGTATCCTTGTGGTGATCTGAGAAAATGTGACACAGCAACAATTAGAGAGGATGTAGCCTGAACTCAGTCACTTCATGTTGACAGTCAAACCGGCTCCACCAGGAAAAGCAGCTTTATTTAAACGATACGAGCTGCATGCGAGGCCACTGAGTCATGGCTTGTGACTCTGGTCTTTCTCTCAAGTGCTACTCTTTAAAACAAACCCTAGAAGAAAGTTTTTCCAGTGTATGAATGTGCAATCATTACATCAGATGACAACCCCACGCTGAAACCTGTCACACACTGATGAGGAGCCGCTGCGTTCTTATTCTAGAGTAGATCTACACGTGGCGGCGGCGTGTTGGTGTAACTCTGATTTTACTAGCAGTTTTTGAGTGTTTCTTGCTTGTAATGTCACTCTTGTTGAATCATTTTTATTCTGGTTTGGATGCTGTGCAGACTGAAGGATTTTTACTGAATTTGTCCCTTTTTTTGCCACTTGCTATGATGCGTTACCATAGCAACAGAGGCTTGTTTACAAGAAATAAAGCAACTAATGGATACTTGTATGGCTCAAAAACTAAAATTGAGACATCAAAGTTTAAATGAAGAAGACACGGATGCAGAGCAGGAGCAAACATCAGTCAGACCGATGAGTGTGAGCATCTACAGTCATCTGTTGGGGGCGGAGCATCAGAGCAGGTGACGTAACGAAGCGGAACAAACTTATAAAGAAGGGTGGTTCTGATCTGGATCCTCTTGAGGTAATTTTTCAAAGGAGGATGAAGAACATGATGGAAAACCTTCATTCTAGCAGATTTTTGTTTACATTAAAGCTGAGATCTCATCCTGTTTGAAGGTGCTCTAAGAACAACATAGAGCCTGTCATTGATCACAAGGTTAAATGATCAACTACATACTGCGTCGCAGTAAAGAAAGAGACGTGTAAAGTCCATAACGAAGTGTCAGGAGATACGAATCGCTGGAAAACAGTCTAAAAAATCCAACTTATCCTGCCTTAATGAGAGAATGTGAGACGTGATTATGTTGTGATCTAAATAAAGATACTTGGATGTTTTCTGTTAAACACTGATCTTGAAAAAGGCCCGAAGGTGGAAACAATGAACTGTAATAAAGTTCATGGAGTGAAGCTTGAGCACTTGGAGCTTTACTGGATCTTTCACTTAAAAACATTATCCCCCAAAAAAACACCGTCTAAGTGATGGAACTGGTATTTTGTACTCTGAGGAGCTTTTTTTGTATGTTTACTCTTTAGTTATATTATTTAAACCTAAACATATAAAAACTTAAACGATTGAGTCATTTTGAAAGATTTATGAGGTTAAAGTTCTTTGTTTTATTTCATGCTTGTGGGATTTTGTAAATGACGTAGATGTGATTTTAAGATGTTATATTTGGTTTAAGCCTGTTGGTAGACGGCCCGAACAGGAAGGTCCAGACTGTCCTCTCACCACTTTAGCTAGCTCCTCCAATAAGATCCTGAGGTGTTACCAGGATCTGTTCCCAGAAGGAACAAGTCTAAAACACATGTTTTACGGGTTTAATCATTCTACACACAAATAAAGTGAGTTTCTTCCTGCTCAGCATCAGTTGTGGGACAATAGTGACATCTGGTGGTGTGTAAAGTTTTTAACTTAAAGTGTCTCTGGAATGTTTCCTGAGTTGATCTATTTTTTAAGCCCCGCCTTGTTTCTCCCACACTGGGATTCTATAAGTCCAGCAAACTTTATCCATATTAGATGTTAGTAAAAGATGTATAAATATAAGTATTAATGAGACATTTTTCTCTGTGATCGAACTGCTGAGTCGGCTCTTGTCAACATGTTGCACGTCTTTAACTAAACTGCAAACATAATCTTTTGTATTTTCAGAGACGGTACGGCGGGCGCCACGTGGTACAGAACCAATCCCCCAACATCCTCCAACTATAGAACTGCGTCATCGCTCGCGCTCCCCCCACAACCCCACCCCAAGGCGATCCCCTCCAGAGTCAAACCACCCTCGTTCTGTCAATGAGGACACCCTTCAAACCCTCTCTCAGCTGCCTGACAGCAACCACCACCTGCCAGAGGAAATCTACCCCCTTTCAGTGTCCCCGGCTGCCCCCAATGGGCGCTGTGCCACCCCCAGGGAAGCCCCTTGCCCAGGCAGCCCAGGAGTCCAGGAGGCAGGCCCTCCTCGCGTCATCCAGCTCACGCCCAGCCCCATCATGAACCCTTTGCTCCTCAGCCCGAGCCGGAGCAGCGGGGGCGCCGGCATGGACTTCAGGCACAGCCGCAGCGGACCCCCGTCTCAGGTGAAGATGGAGAACGGGTGCGAGGGGAAAGTCAACATTCACCATCATCAGCTGGCTCAGCAGCAGCATCTGATCCAGCAGCAACAGGAGGAGGTGCTCTTCAGGAACCACGTCATCATGCCCGTTTTCTCTCCAGAGGAGCAGCAAATGCCCATCGGACGGATAGCAGGTAAAGGAACATAAACATCACTGTCCAGTCTCTGTTTAGATAGAATTTCAACCCTTCACACTGTCCTGGCTCTTGCAGACTGCAGGCTTCTCTGGGATTACGTCTACCAACTCCTGTCAGACAGCAGGTACGAGAGCTACATACGCTGGGAGGATCCAGAGAACAAAGTCTTCCGTATTATGGACCCTAATGGCCTGGCCAGGCTCTGGGGCAACCACAAGGTAACACAACCACACACACACACTTCAGGCTCTGAGTGTATAAAGTTTTTACTCTGGACAGCTGAATCAGGCTCAGGAAGTTGTAACCCCTTAGTTCCTCTAATTACAATAAAACCCAGTTGATTACACCAGAATAAGTCTTTATTGGTAGAAAATGACAAAAATCTTTTTAAGTTAGGGTTAGGGTAAGTTCACATTCACCCTCAAATGAGCAACATGCAGGGAATCAAAACAAGCTAATTAAGAGTCAGATATTTAACCCAGAAGTTATAATAAAAGAGTAAAAACAGTCACTTCTGACAGGTGAGAAGCTCCTGATGTTTCACATCACAGTTTTTCAACATTGATCTTGTGTCAGTTTCTAGTTCATTCTTGTTACTTGATGTTTTCTAATTATCACCTGAGTTTTCTAAGGGCACAGACTTTATGGTTAAAAAAAAGCACAAATAACACAAAGTAGTGACGGCCTCTTAGGGAAATAAACACAAAGTGAAAATATAGTCATGAACAAAATATCCCACTGTTGACCCCCTACAGAACAGAACCAACATGACGTACGAGAAGATGTCGCGAGCACTGAGACACTACTACAAACTGAACATTATCAGGAAAGAGCCCGGACAGAGACTTCTGTTCAGGTACTGGAACTTTAATTCTGCAAAGTCAGCTGATTTAGAAATTTACACCCCAAAATTAAACATTCTGTGTTCTTAGGTTTATGAAAACCCCAGATGAGATCATCAACGGACAGACTGACCGGCTTGAACACCTCGAGTCAGACACAGACGACCAAATCTACATCAAGGAGGAATGTTGAAGAACCCCAAGGGTTGCATGGGTGAGGCGGGGGGGGGGGCGGAATCCATGGACTACTTTACTACCACCACAGCCACTGATGCCTTTCAGAATCAGAAGAATTGGGGGACCCAGAATGCCTGGACATTCACTCATGTCGGTCCCAAGTGGGCGGAGGTGGAACGTGATCTCTTAACATTAAATGCCTTAGGAGGAAATTCTCTTATCAAACTGTAAAAAAAAAAGTTAAAAAGAAATAAAGCTTTGATTTGTGTGATGGACACAATAGAAAGACTTTGCAGATGTCTCTTGATATGTCTTAGCTGCAAAAGCCAATCACTTTGTGCTTATATGATTTTTTTTCGGTCTCCTCACGTCTTGGTTCTTTATCTCGATTCTTGGAACTTTGGATCTTTGATTTATGCTGTTTGTAAAAAAATAAATGAATTAAAAAAAAAAAAAGCTTGGGGTGTGTGTGACAAGACTGTTTTCATCATGGAATAAACACTTTTGATCTAAACGGTTCTGTGTTGATCTGACAGATGTTTTGGTGTGTACTTGTATTTGTTACATTTTTGGATCCTTTTTGGTATAACCAGCCACCTTGTCAGAACCAGTGGGCCTTATGGGGCAAAAGTCCAATTACAATATAATAGAACATCATTTTTGTGTTAGTGTGTTGGTTTAGGGATGAGTAAGGCTGAGGCTATAGAAACGTGTGTGCGCGCTATTGGATACACTGATCGTCCTCATGGTGGCACTAGAGGACAACTTGTTTCCGTCTGGATGTTCTCACCAGTTCACAGTTTCACAGAACATCTACCTTCCAAATTACAGGCTCATTTACATGCACCTGCAGTCCCCGTTTGGCTGCAGCAAATACTTGACAATTTGTTACTTAACATGCTAATATTAAATACTTATTAATCCTTTTTGATTTCCTGTGAGTCCCTCTACTCAGTATGATCTAGACTCCCCCAGCCCCGCCCCTTTTTGCGTTAAAATCATATTCAGACGAGGACCCCCATCAGATCACCACACTGATATCGCTTTCATGTGTGAAAGCTGCTTTTCGACTCTAATAAATGTTTGCGAACATGCCACCAATCCTTGAGATTAATCTGATTACTGTCACGCAGCGAGGGAGCTGCGGTGCTGCCGTGCGCTTCGGAGTCTCCATAAAAGTTGGTGCGCGCAGAGCGCAGCGATCAGTCTGCGATGACACGCGTAGGAGCTCCCACTCGGCGGCAGCGGCGGTGAGGTGTGCGTGTGTGTGCGGGGAGGAGTGAGGATTCAAGTAATCGATCCGGATACGACTGAAAAGTCGCTGCGTTTCTTTTTTTGGGGGGTGCGTTAATCCCACCTGCTGAGTGGTGACCATCGGGATTAGAGATCCAAATCTGGGCTGCTAAAGACTCTCGCGCTGGATGCTTCTCTTTTAGAAGATATATATGATCATTTTGTGATTCAACCTGTTTGAATGAAATCAGAGGAGATTATTAGAGAAGAAGGAAAGGCACCACTCCCGTTTTAATCCCGCCCGTCCTGGAAGCAAATGTCTCCACATCCCAGACGCACAGCTGGATTGTAGCAGCAGCCCCCGCCGATGGTGTAAACGGGCGTTAAGGTGCGGGAAGGGAGTGGGAATATCACAGGTAAGATGCAGTTCTAATTATAATAATCCCCTGACCTTCCTCCCCCCTTTTTAAAATGTATTTCATTCATTTTTACTGGGGAAGAGTTTTTCCCAGAGCGCGTCAGAACCCCGCGCGAGCTGAACTTCATGTCTCCATGCAGAACATCACGCAGCCTCCTCTGTTGGACACTAATGAGTTTTCATTCGTACTGGATCTCTGTTGTGTAGAGTTCTTATTGTAAAGACTGGCTTCTTGACCTACCCGAGTCACGTGATAATAAATGTTACTTCTTCTCACCAAAGAAATCCTATAGCTGCATTAAAAGCATGAATGTTGTTAAAAAAAAAAAAAAAAGGTCGTCTTGTTTTTCAAAAGCTTCAACAGACGTCCTTGTGATGGAAGTTTAAAAAAGCAGAACGGTTTGGGAGTTGTTTTTTTAAATTAATTCATGAAATAAATAAACCCAATTAAAGCTCCAATTACTGTTCACAGCTTGTTTCCAGCTTTAGTTCATTCACTGCTCTCATTCCCCACTGACTACATCACTAAAAAGGCCTCATTAGAAATATGAAAACTAAGCTGCTGATGTATTTGCACAACTAAACCAAAAAGCAGACTGAAGTTTGCTCTTTCAAGGAAATGTAACTGAATATTCGGCACATATCCGAAAACAACACTGAGCTGAATAAAATAAGTCTTATTAAATGTCTGCAGAGTAAAAAAAAATGTCAGCTTCATTTTTAATACCTGTTCATGTCTTAATTATATCATTATTTTAACATCAAACTCACTAGTTTATCATAATTATTTTACATTAATCTTTATATAGCTATATGTTGATGTATATGTTGTTATAATAAATCAAAGTTTTGTCTTTATAAACCATCAGTTCCAAAGAACATGCCATATTCTGCTTCCGTCAGAAAACATCTGGCAGCAGCTGTTTGCTGGAGCCATCCTCAGCACCCCGTCCTTGGTGAATGACAGGGTTTTGGGGTTACTATGACCCCCCCCCCCCCCCCCCCCCCCCCCCC
>SSNP01000041.1:1647886-1659767 GCA_006937955.1 Pachypanchax playfairii | reverse complement strand
CCCCCCCCCCCCCCCTCTCCCCCCAGCTGGTGCAGTCTGCCTAGCCAAATCTGGGCACATAAACCAAAGTCACTTTTTCTTTTCTCTTCTTATTTTGGCGATCTCATGACTTCCTTCTGGTTTAGCCTCACCATTGATGCGAAGCTATGACACGAAAGCTTCACGGTCTGCTGCCCCTTGCCGACCACCATGACTTGGCGCTGCCCGCGAACAGCTGTCACAGGCAGCACACGAGCAGCGGGGGGTTCTCAGAATGAATCTTTTTGAGTATGTTTTCTTTCTGTGGTTGGATTTGAGGAAACTTTGCTCCTGTTTTTTTCTTCTCTAGGCCCTTCAGTCAGATAGAAAAAAAGGACATTTTCCTCTCTCTTTTTTTTTTTTTCCAGTGAATCTGACATGTCTGCATGAAAAGCCCAGCTAACACAATTAATCATGGCTGAATTCCATTCATCTAATAGGCTGAATTTATTGCCAAGTGCTTGGAGCTCACAGACGAACATGACAGGTTTCATGCTCTGGTCCAACTAAAATACTAGCAGAAGCAATTCATTCCTTCAGTTTAAAAAAAAAAAAAGCTTTTAAGATTAGACACTTTTCTTGAAATGTATTAAAAGCTCTTTAATAAATAAAAAAATCCAAAATTTCATGCTTATCCTTTAAACGAAGGGCTTCATAGAAAGTCTCAGTTGTCTCTTTGATGGACGAGTTTGTGCCTTTTATCTCCCCTAAAGATTGAATTTTTTGTAACATATCAGTGTCTGGTTGGCATCATCTACACGGGACCTGATATGAGCAGAACACCAGGGATTTAAAAACTATATATCTCACATTGTATCTGCTGTTTGTTTGCAGCTGAATAAACAGGAACTCTGCTGAAATAAAATGTTTCTTGTGTTTTTTTTTTTTTCGTTAACTTTGTTTTCAGTTGCTGATTAGTTTTATTTACTTCCCTTTTCTGCTGAAAGTTTTTGCAGAGCTTTAGTTTCGCAGCTTCTCTGCTGCTGTCGCTTGTTTTTCTTTCCGGTGATGTTTGTGGTGACAATCCATTCTGTGTCAAAGATGTTACTGCTTTAAATCTTTTTATCTGAATGTTTCAGTTGTAATTATCCCCCAAAATTTTTCATATTATTTCCTCGTCAACTTGGTTTTGTTTATTAATTTGCATTTAAGGCCTGTAAAAACATTCCTTCCCAAACACATAAAAGGTTTTCTAATGCTGAGGATCCAAGTGAAGAAGGATTTTATGTTATTAATTCATTTATTTCTGGTATCACCAGAATGTGCTTCTGGATTTTAGTTCAAAGCACAAAAAGTTCATTTTTTCCATATAAACATCTGGAGTATTAATTCATTTGACTACCATGCACATCTCTGCTGAGTGATGGTCCTTCCCAGATGTGTCTTCATGCAGGGTAAAGCTTCTAGTGGTGTTTGGCAATGCAATCCCATGATTATCGGACTGCACAGTGGTGCAGTCTGAAACACGATTTTCTCACAGTAACACGGTGTCTTGGTTTTAACACCTGGACTGGGCCTTTTTGCATGGAGTTAGCATGTTCTTCCTGTGCATGTGTGTGTTTTTTTGCTCCTGTAAGTCAAAATTGTCCCTAGTGTGACATGTATGTGTGTGTGAATGACTGTGATGGACTGGTGACTTGTCTAGGGTGTAACTCCGCCGCTCCCCTGAAATAGGAGCTATGATCTGATTTAGGTGCTAAGACGGGTTAGGATTAGATAAAAAAAAAATACATTTCATGTTGATAAAAAAACAACTAAACAAACATAATAATAAAATTGTGCAACGTGTGCAGCAAGAAATCTGTAAACAATAATGCTTGAAAACGTTAGAACTCTCCTCATAAAAATGTTTATGGTAATTTTATTTCTTTATTTTTTTTGGAGTTCATGAAAACTGAAAAAAATTCAACTATCTGGAATCTAATGAATATAAAAGAGGGGAATCCCCCTCTGCAGGGAGGTCCATCCGTCCCCTCTCGGAACCGTCCTCAGAAAAAACAGCAAACAAACAGGAAAAGAAATCAAATAAAAATAGAGATCTGCTGGTCTGTGTCCAGATTCCCCTCATGCGGCAGTTTCATCTCTCCAGCAACCTCTTAGTGTTGATCTGTGAGTGGCCCGGTGACTTCTAAACATGTGCCCGTCACGCATGATAACTCCAGCCACCTACAGCTTCCAAGCAAACACGCCACCGACTACGATTCTCAACAGCAGGAAAATACTATCCTCCTCTTTCGCTTTCATCCGCTTTCTTTCCTGCCCATCTCATTCCTTCCGTTCCAATTCGATGGCTGACGGCGTGTGCAGACCTGTGGGGCTCTGCTGCTTTCATGATGCGAGCCCAAACTCATCTGGGACTCAATATCCTGTTTACCAGTTCTCAGCAAGTCCGAGAAACACAACAATACTGAGCTGAGTCAGAAGTTCCGAACTCATTACAGCTTGTTCCGGTCATAGCCAAGGTCGAGGTTTTCCACTCCCTCCATCACTTTGCTCATTGTCTTCGGAAAATAGATTCTGCCGCTGAAGCATTTTTCTTCTTTTCTAATCTATACATGTTTTCATGTCATGCTTCAAGAGCAAATCTCCCAGAAAGTTCCACTAGATAAACAGCTGAGACCATGTGAGATTTCAGACTTCTTGTTGACCTTAAAGGTACAGTATGTAAGAATTAGACCTTGTCGTCAAATCCGAGTCCTGCAGTTTATGTAGGAAAAAAAAAAAAAAAACATCCTCCATCAGCTACTCACCCCCTCCCCTCCCTGATGTTTCTGCAGGGTTGCCAGTTCTGATGTTGATCCTTGTATTTCTTTGGTTTTTGGGAATGTCTGAAGGCCTATTTGTTCAGCGTTGAGTTTTCCTTAGTGCGTTTGAACGCCCCATCACGTGCAGCTCGGCTGCTCAGTTGGAAGGATGTGGTGGTTTCTTACTTTTAACTGCTGCTCGTTGTTGAATTACAGCTGCTTGTGTTGAAGACTTGGCAGCCTTGCAGACTCACATGTGATTCGTTATGGAACCAGGAAGTCTGGACGTGTAAATAATGATTCTGGTCCGCACCAGTGTTTTTAAAATGACAGAAATGGACAGAAACTAGCGACCACCCAGCCAGCTGAGATCGACATCTGTTAGAATGAGACTTTATTTTCAGCATTCGTGGGACATTAAACTGTTGTGTGAGTATTTCACTGTAAAATTCTTACATACTGTACCTTTAAACCACGTGAAAGATCCACAGCAGTATTTTGATTCCCCGTTTGCCTCAACAATAGTGTTTCTTATAATTTCTATTTATTTAGGTGGGATTTTGTTAAAAAGTTAATTTCTCCATCTGCGACAGGTAAGATACTGACTGTATCTTGTCTGCAGCAGACATGGATCTCTGTTTGGAGAATAAGGGAGGAATTGTCATGGATGGACGAGCTGAGCCAATAGTTAGCTGCAGACAATTCCAGATGTCAGATAGTTACTTAAACTTAACTTAAACAGTTTTAGAGATTTTAGTTTTACACTGCTTCACTCCACCAGATGGTTATATATAAAAGTTTATGATCATTTACCCTGAAGACTGGCTTACTCTGACTCTTTGTGAAAGATGTGCTATGTGCTTGACTATAAAGCTATGTACGTATAGCCCCCCCAAAACAAACAAACAAAATATATTTAAATGCATTTAGGTTTATATGTTAAGGGGACGAAAGCAAATATTTTACATTTTCTCGGATACGTTTGTGAATGTTACTTACACAATTTATCCACAATGTTACAATACGACATGTCAAAACCTTAAAAATATATAATTTCTGACACTGCATTTAAAGATGGATTGTCATTGTTTTAAATTTATTACATAAAGAAATATTAAAGATACTCAGGGGTTGTTTAATTCAAAACATAGCTTGTAAGAGATCTGCACAATGTTTTTAATTGCAAGCTGGTGTATTTGTAATTTCAATCTATAAGTTTTAAATTAAAGATAAATACACATAATATACATACGTATATTATCAGGTAAACTGTCGGCAAAAGTAAGATACAGATGTGTATCTTGTTGTTGATTCTCTTCCATTAGAGAAATAAAAACAACCCGTTGATTGAAAAAAATAAAAATAAACTGAGAAAAATAATGTAAAAATAAATGCAGAAAATGAAATAGTAGAAATCTGATGTTTTTGAATTTTGAGTCAACACATGATGTTCTCTATGTTGCACAACCTTTTACGTCAGTAGCTGCAATCAAGTGACTTCTGTAAGTCTGAGTGAGACTTCTACACCTGTCAACAGGTATTCAGACCTCTCAGGTTTGCAGGGTTTCAGCTCTTTCCACAGATGTTTAATGGTATTTAGATCAGTAACCATAGCAGGCTCCTTTAGAACAGTTATATTGTTGAGTTGGTGTTTATGATCATTATTCTGTTGGAAGATCCATAAGCTGCTACTGAGATCAGGCTATCTGTTACTGGGCAGCACATTTCACACCTGAATGGGTCACTCATGCTTTAAAAGAGCAGGATTGTTTGTGATGACTTGTAGCTACTGAAAATAATTCATTGAGGAAATGAATGATAATAAGAGTATAATACATAAAAGTGTATTTTTACTCTATTTTAGTCTTCATTCCTGATTATGAATTAAATTTGGTAAAAAGAAAGTGTCTTTTTTGTTTCATTCAGTCTGCACATCACTGCGCTGTAGCCTTGTTTGACTCACCCTGCATCACGGGGCCATTTAACCCGAGAGCTGTAACCTAAAGACTTGATACTGGCAGCCTGTGGCTTTCTATCTGACCGCGATCCTCCACTTATCTGTCAAATAAGCTGTTTTAATTGCATACACACAGAGCCCTATCAGTCCATGTAGTGAGCATGGAGATAAGGGTTACACAGAGTCAGGCATCAGTAACAGGATGAGAGGACCGCAGAAAAGCAGAGCTGCCGACTCCCAGGAGGACGACAAGTCAGGAAATATCTATAGCTATCCTATTCATTTCAAAGCTTTTTCTGCAGCTTGCTGTGGAGGTTCGGTGGATAGATGTTTTCAACTGAAATCAAAGCAATTTTAAGCTGCAGTGACAGTGTGCTGACATTATCAGTGGGCAGTTTTAGTAGGAACGATGTTAAACAACCTTGACAGTGACAGGAATTTCATGCATATTTACTGCTAAAAAATAAAAACGACACAGGGGATGTTGGCTGTTATTCAGAGTCTAAAATAATCAGGTGGTCAGGACCTTGTCATGCTGAAATCAGAGCATCAGTGCCTATAAACAGTTCTGCAAAGATGGAACACGACATAAATGGCAAACTACTGAAGTCAAGTTAGACCAAAATGTTAGTTTTGGTTCTATCTGACAGTTTTATTCAGTTTACATCCGGTCTCTAGGCTGCTGCAACCTTCCCTTTACAAGCACTTTGGAGTATTGGTGCAACACTGTGTATGGTTTTGACCTGTGTGACCCACGTGATGAGCTAGTCAACACAGTAGCAACACTAAATGTCAGCAACACTCGGCTTTTAATGAGACCAGAGACTAAGAAGAGGGCTGACACCATCACAGACCCTCTGCTGAAAGGCTCATTTACATTACAGCAGGCGACAGCTGGAGATACGGGCGAGAGAGGAAAGCAGCAATGCTGGAAGAGAGCTGGTGAAATGAGGCAGCAGGAAATGAAACATGTTGGTTTTTAGGATTGCAATAGGAGCAGAAATAATCTCATGCGTTACGTGAAGCTCAACGGGTAGAGCATTAGATTGATTTTTGCTTCTCCGAACTTGATTTTTTCTTTTTCGTAATATGTTGCTAAAGTTGACAAGTAGATACAAGATTTGCGTAAATATCATCGTGGGGGGCTGAGTTTTAGAAGCGCACATTAGTAATTTGTTTTTATTCTGTCAAAAAAGTGTGTTTGAAAGCATCTAAACAATAACAAATATATTTTCTTTTTTTTTTTAATAATGAGAAGAACTTTTAATTTATGTAGCACCTTTCATGAAACCCCTTAGAAGACGAGGATCAAAACATCCTGGGATGAAACTGGGGAAATGGAAGAGCTAATTTGGAATGCATGCTTTAGTAAATAAGCAATAATTTAGGACTTTGTGAATATTTCCAGGGATGAAGAACAGTTAGCGTAATTCTAGAGGATTAGGGCTGTGATTCTAAAATCTGTCACTGAAAGTTTGCATTTGGGTGTATGAAATGGAGAGACGACCAGTATCACGAGACCTGAGATGATGTGAGGGTGAATGAGTTCAAAGAACTGACAAAGATCTAGTCCACAGAGGGATTTATGAGAAGGAGAGAAGACTTAACTTAGAGTTACAGAAGCTAAATAAAAACCAGATGCATTGACGAGGTTTGGTGTGGGCGAGGACCCCAGCAGCTGAGTTTTGGACATGCAAAAATGTGTCCAAACAAGACTCAACTGAAGTATTCCTGGCAGGAGGTTATGGTGGCATGTTCTTACCATTGAATCATGAAGTAAAAGTGTTAAATGTTCATTTCAATGAAGACACACACATGTGCTATTTCTTATGAAAGCAGTAAACATTTAATGAAGTGGAAAAAAAATGTAAACCTAACTGACAACCTTTACTGACTTGGTGCCAAACAAAAAGGATGATAACTACATAGAAAATGAATTGGGCATTGGTTAAATCAAGTTCTTTAGTCTCTGATAAATTGATGATCCATGCACAAAAGTTTCTTAGCCTCTTACAGCTTATCAGTTGAAACCACGCCCAGCATGCTGCTGGCTAAAAGCTGTAGCATAAGACGTAACAAACTGGAAGATACTACGTTCTGTTGCCATGTACAGCGGGGCAGGAAACAGTATACCTTGTTATCCAATCTGAGTCCAGCAAATTCGAATAATAAATATTAATGAGTTGGAGCCCGAAAGCCTGACGAAGCCAGTTGAATCTTGACGCAGAGAGATTAAAAGGTCTGTTAATAAGTGTTTAACGTTTTTTAGATATAAAATGTTTCATATTATAGGTTAATACTTAAGAAATAAAGTGGAATTTGTGTGAAATTACCTCTTTAAGCAATTTGTTTTTACAGTAGGAACATATTTAAATCAGGTCTACATCATGTCAAATCTGCCCAATTTAGACTTGAATGATTAAATTAAATGTAACATTAAAATCTTGCAGTTTTACATGAGCTGCTTTGCTTTGACTCTGAAAGGAACAAACTGAAGTTCTGGTGAAGAATGAGCAGCAGTGGAAGTTGCATCACACAAACACTACAGCACGTTTTTGTCTCCGTAGCACTTCATCCACTCTTGCTGAACATCAGGCTGTTATACACGGATGGGACAGAGTTGAATTAGCTTCCAAGTAACACGCCAAACAGAGTAATGACATGCCTCTGGACAGCAGAGTTCTCTGAGCTGTTGTCTCAAGCCTCTAGGTCTGCTGATGTACAAATCCAGATGTTGCAGAAGCCACTTGAGATGGCTGTCAGTGTGGTACAGTTACTCAGCAGATTCATGTTGAGAATATTGAATTATTGATTGTATTTTGAGCTTGAACGTAATCAATTGGACAGTGTTTCTCTGTCACATGAAGTAGAAGCCAAATTCAGACAAGCAGGAGACTGAAAACAGTAGTATGAGAATAAAAATGAAGACTATGACTGAATGACCATAATTACCAAACCAAAACAACTCAAACGACTGGGGACAAACCAAAACTTGTACATATTCAAAACTCAAATGAAGTGGTTCAAACCAACAGATTGAAAACTTTAGAACTTAACAGACCCTGACCACCGCTCCATTACTTTGTATTATCTCTCACTTCTTTTCCTGTTAGCTGCTTCCTTCAGGGGTCGCCGCAGCAACAACAACATATATAGCCGTGTTGATTATTCAGTGTTGAATTTGACCCAGTTCTTCATGGCTCACCTGAGCTTACTCATTTACAACAGTTTATAACTGAACTTTTGAGATTCTCTGATCCCAAAAATTGACTCAGGTTCAGCTTTAATGCTTTCAAAATGTCAGGGCAACCAGTTACAACGAGCTAATGGCTCATTCCAAAACTCAAAATGAGGAAACCTTTCCAAGGAGCATTTTAACCCTCAGACCAGGTGTATCACTACATTAACTGAAACAGAATTGGTTTGAAGCTCCTCTATGAACATTGATAATAAATCTGTCATTGCTGCAAAAGGTGTGAACTCAAAAATTGTGCTACATATCTCAAACATGTTAAGAGGGTGAACCGTGTAGATGGGCTCAGAGTCACTGATGCAGTTCTCAAACTCTTTACTGCATTTGAAGGATGAGGGCTTAACTAAATACTCACCCCATCCCTTTTTTTACTGGAAATAATCATATCCATATCAGTTTAAGCAGAACATGATGAAGCTCCTAAAGTTCCTTTATCACACAACATAACAGATGGTGATGAATGCTCGTTGTTGAAGGTCTTTTTTTTGGTTAATGTTGTGATTTTTGTGGTTGTGATACAATGTTGTACTACAACTAATGGTAACTACAGAATATTTTCATAGAGGGGGCACCAAAACTAAAAGCCATAACGGGATTTGAGGAATTCTATTATGCTGCTGCAATATAGACAAGTTTAAAACTTTGGAACAGTGTTTTTGGGGAAAATATGCTTTTGTACATTTTCAGACTCCGCCCTCTTGCAGCATCTCACACTGCGGTCTGACTGACAGCACAATGTACTTTACAAACATGTCAGCCATGTAGTTTCACTACCAAAAAACCAGCAGTGAACATTTTCCAGCAGTAAACAGACTAACAGGTGATCTGCTTGATGTTAATATACTGTATGTGTTGATCTGTGCTGAAAGAAAAGTCAAAAAGAAGTCTGTAAATAAAACGAAAATCAGAAGGAAATTCAACTGCAGCCACTGTGCTGTGGAATGTGTGATTACTGTACTCGCATCGTAAAAGAGCTTAGCGAAAATGTTTGTGAAACCCTGAGCAATTTCACGAAAAATTTTGTAGGCTCAAGGTTCCAAGTGTTTTCTTAAAAGCACATATTATATAACACAATTACTTGTTAGCAACATGTGGTCTCAAAGTGAACTGAGAGGCTGACTCCAGTAATTGATGCCGTCTTGACTGTCAGCGAGGGCGGGTGAGCAGCGAGCAGGGGAAGGGGTCGATCCGAGTGCCGCGTCGGACCCGCCAAAGAAAAGTTAGCCCACGCTAAACAGACAACAAATCAAACACGATGATTTAAAACTACAAAGTCATTGTTTGAAATGTTGCCTTTAAAGAATTCAAAGTCAAATCTCTTTTAGTTAGTTTTCCTTTTACAGCTGTGAGAAGTACAGCATTAACAGTTTGCAGTTGTTTTTCAAAGTGTTGATTTTCATCATCAGGATTATTTCAAAGATGTAAGATCTGAGTCATTCCAGGAAGCATCTGCTCAGCAAAGCACTCTGTATTTATAATGAGGCTGAGAGATGAGCATTCAGTGTACATACAAAGTGTTAGCAGTGTGCGTGTTATAAAGAACACAAACACCACAAGCTAGTTTCTGTCTGTGCATTTTTGGCTTTACTTGGGCAAAATATATTTTAATTCTGTTACGCAGTGGGAGATCATGTAACTCAAATGTAAACCATCAATGTTTGAGAAGGTAGATCAAAAAATCAAAAATGGAATATAAGGTTTTTGAAATCAATTTTAAGTTCTAATACATAATAATTGAAATTCCAATGCAGCAGCAAACAGCTACCATCTATGTGAAGATAAAACCTGCCTTATATCTTGTGCTTTTTTGTTTTAAATTCAAATCAGCAGGCAATCTGTCAGCGTGCGTCTAACTTTTACTCTATTAAATAACCTTCTTCAATGAAAACGACTCCCACGAAGAGAAGTGAGGGATCCGAGTCCCTTTAAGTTAAGTTTGATCAAAATATAAGGATCTATTATCAACATTTCCAAGTAAACTTACACTTTCAGCACCACCTGCTGAGTTTCTGAAGACAAACATTACATTCTCATTTTAGGTAAATACATGTTGGATCTAAAGGAGAAACAATTTTACATCTTTTGCAAAATGTCAATGTAACAATTTTTGCTCCTAAATACTTCCCCATACTAATTTATTATGAAATAGAGAATGTGTTTGGCCTAAAACAGCGTCAATCTAATTTTTGACACATGGAAATATATATTAATTAATTGCAGCATCAGCTAGCTGTGATACTTCACGAGGAAGTTCTTAGAAAAACATGTACAGGAATAATTATGTAAAGGAGAATTAAAACAGTGTAGAAGTTTAGGAAACAACATGTGTATTACCCGCTGTGAAATCTTTGATTAGTTATTTTAATATGGCAGAAATCTGCCTTAGAATTGAACTAGCAATTAGTTTATCTCAGAACTAATCTTTGTTTCTCTACACTGATGCTGTTAAAAGAATAAACTATGACAGGTACAGTGTTATTTGCTCACAGAATCCCTGGTGAAAAAGTTAAATGGTGGGTTTAAGCACATAATTACAAGTTCTTTTAAGTAATTCTATATGGTCAGGGTGTTGGTTAGTTAGATATTTAATCAAGGCAAATAAAGACAAATAGTTCTAAACATTTACATCCCAGTATGAATCTGTGATGTCGAGATCATCTAAGTGGGTTCATTTTAAGGACAAAAAAAAAACTACTTTATAACACTAACTTCTTACAACCACTAGTTTGTACCTTGTTAAACTGTTACAGTAAATGTCTATTTACATGCACTAGAGCTTGTGTCAACACCAGTGCTTAGCAGGCTCATGCCACGATGAGCACAATCATTTACCCGTCAAAAAATATGTCAACAACTCAAAGAGTGACAGGCCCTTTCAAGACAACATTTGAGCAGATTTCACTCGCTGCTTTTACCAAATGGGTTGAGTCATGCGGCTGCGGAGGTTTTTAAGGGGAACTTCTGAGTGATAGTAATGAGCTCTGGGGAGACAGCAGTGCTGCGGTTGTAGTCGGCACGGTGCCCAATTATCCGCCAGCACCTGTCGAAGTCGGCCGTGCCTGTACGGAGTTGGGCTTTCAAACCACGTGCGTGCTGTCCCTCCCCTCTGCTATATATTCTCATCCCTCTTATAATGAGTGGGGGGGTTGCTACAGCATGAGCACACTGAATTGTATATTTTCTAAGCAAACCTTTGGAAGATACTTGCTTAATTCTGGATTTTTATATTCATAAACATTTTTTTTTTTTGCACTTTCCAAATCATAACATCTGGAAAACAATAATGACTGCTCCATCACATCACATCTAGAAACAGCCATTGATTTGGAGGCAACAGCTCAGGTGATTAAACAGACACTACGGGTTACAGAAATCACGAGAGAGCAAAACAAAACTTTGACATTACAATAAAGAAGGGAGACAGTAATTGGCCCTTTACCATCAGTCTTGGGATGTTGAAACTGTCTGCTACCTCACAGAGAAACTAGAGATGTTCTGCTGTCACCTCATCTGGCTTCTCCATTTTGTTTCTTTTACTCCCTGTTCTATTTTGAACTGATCTGCATTAGAAACAAATACAGTGAATGATCATTGTGGTGTTTGGTAGATACCTGCTTGCTAACCAACAAAGGGCCTGATTTATCAAAATTCCAAGTAAAGAGCGCAAAATTGCGTGAGCCGCAAAAGTTTTGCACCAAGGGCGTGTTCCTAATTTGCGGGTGATCTACCAAGACTGATTGCGCAGTTGTTAACCGGCGCAAAAAGCAATATTCAAATGAGGAGTTTATGGCGCTTTATTTAATTTATTTATTTATTTCAGGCAGTTACGTTCTGTATGACACACAGACGAATGCACATTGCATTACTCTCAAATAAGGATTACAGAATAAAACAAACAAAACATTGCCT
>SSNP01000041.1:1617598-1638722 GCA_006937955.1 Pachypanchax playfairii | reverse complement strand
GAAGCTGGAGAAATACCAAGGGTTGAAAGAGGAAACAAAGAACTTGAGGAAAGTCCAAATCTCAGTGGTACCAGTAGGCATCAGAACGCTCTGTGTGACCCTCAGACAGGAAGTGTGGCACCAACAGATCCCTGGAACAACATTAAAGATCTCTGTCCAAAAGAGTACAGACCTAGAAACAGCTAAGATACTGCGTAGAACTTTCAAGTTCTAGTAGAGAACCAGAGCTTGAAGAGAACAAGTGCTTGTGTGAAAGAAGGGCATACAGATTTTTTTTTTAAAGACTAATACCAACTCAAACTGTATCCTTCTCTTTAAAATCATTTGAAGATCATTACCAAATAGAGTAATTGTTATTCAGTAGTTACTGTTTGTTACACGTTAGAAACACCAGGTGCATAAAACCATGACCCTAAAAAACCTGCAGTGAAATCAGACTGAGATCTTCATGCTGCTGAAACTTGACTGGAAGGGTGAATAAAATTTTTCATACATCATTTATTTATTATTCTCCATGTTGGTCTGCAGTCATCCAGCAGACACGCTCATCCACACTGACAGGGAGATTGAGCATATAGTGCAAGGACACCGTGCTGTCACAGGAATCACGTCTGTGTGGTTCCAGTTACACGGCACTCATTCTGTAGCCGTAAAGACACACTGGCATCACAATGTTTTCACTAAGGGTTGATGAATGTGCCACTTGGTGATTTAGGTTTGCCTGGATGTTGGTATGTTGACAGTTTCACCTCATTTAGAGAACTATTGCCACAAAAATCTGGCTTGGTTTAAAAATCTGACACCAAGATTAGGAAATTTGAGTTCTTAGACACATTTTTCCTTGTTTTTAAATAACTTTTTGGGTTATTTTCCATCCAGTAAATGCAATAAAATCCAGACAAGAAAGTGGGAGAGAGGGTGACATCAGGAGGTAAAAACTAAACCTGAGCAGTGACTTTATGTGTCAAATGTCAGAGTGGCTCAATTATTTATTTTAATATGATGAAAAACCAGCATGACCAGCAAAACACATTCATGTAATTAGTGTCCAGAATGTCCTTTTACAATTTAAAATTAAAGAGAAACAAAACAAATTCAATTTAAAGGTTCTGTATTCTGCTATTTTACAGCTTTCAACATCTGGGATAAACACATGATAAAATCTTACTGTTGGTGTTATTTAGTCTTCATTTGTCCTAAAATATAACTTATATTCACGAGTTATTCTCAGACCAGGAACACTCGGTTTACCTAAAATCCCATCTCTCCTCCATGTCCCCTCCTCGTGAGTGCCGCCCCTCGAGCTGCCTGAATAAAATGGGGAATAAATTCCTGTAACTCTCAGTGTTTCCTAACGTTTTCACATTCTGATGCAGTAAAACAGACCAAGTTAACCCTTTCATGCATGGTGGACACTACAGTGGACAGCAATTCAAAAACTGGTTACTTTATTATTTTTTGCACATAAGCAACCGCACTGGATTTTAAAAGGTACAGTATGTAAGAATTAGACCTTGTTGTCAAATCCGAGTCCCGCAGTTTATGTAGAAAAAATAAAACTGCCCGCTCTCAGCTACTCACCCCCTCCCCTCCCTGATTTTTCTGTTTGGTTGCCAGTTGTGATATTAATTCTTGTTTAATTTCTCTTGTATTTGTTCAATATTTGGGAATGTCTGAAGGCCTATTTGTTCAGCGTTGAGTTTTCCTAAGTGCTTTTGAACGCCCCATCACGTGCAGCTCGGCTGCTCAGTTGGAAGGATGTGGTGGTTTCTTACTTTTTGCTGCTGGTTGTTGTGGAATTACAGCTGCTTGTGTTGAAGACTTGGCAGCCTTGCAGACTCACATGTGATTCGTTATAGAACCAGGAAGTCTGGATGTGTAAATAATGAATCCGTCATGGACCAGCGTTTTTAAAATGACAGAAACTAGTGACCACCCGGTCGACTGAGATCGACATCTGTTAGAATGTGACTTTATTTTCAACATCAGTGGGACATTAGACTGTGTGAGTATTTCACTGTAAAATTCTCACATATTGTACCTTTAATGTGTCACTCCTTAGACTTCCATCCCTTGGCAGACTGTTTCTGTTCTTGTAATATCATATGGAAAATGTCATGTGACTGTCACATACATGTTTCAAAGTCAAAATCCATGTTGTCCACATGTGTTGAAATTTTAAAATTATTTTTTTTCTCTCCATTTAAAAAAATATATCTGTTCACATTGTTCTAACAAATATATTGACATTACCCAGCTTAGCCAGCAGGTAAGGAGAACAACTATATGTTTTTTATTGATATATAGTCTTAAACTCACAATATTTTAGGACTAAAATAGCATTTGGATCATGACACAGTGATGCGTAGACACTTTGATCAAAGGAAAACTAAGGTTGAGATCATTTGGCTGTTGCGGTTTTGATGAGCGCCGCCTCTCAGATAGCATCTCAATATGTCGTTACGGAAGGTCGTTCTGGTGTTTAAATCTCCGAAAGGACACTCAGTGTCAGTGTCAGGTAACAGAGCTAATATTTGTTCTGCCCTTTCCTCTACTTTGGTGAAATGTGAAATCAAGGCTTTCTTACATCTATATCTATCCTCTCTTGCTCTCACTCTGGTTGCACCACAGCTGGAGGTGTCCCAATCAGTTTCACCTCCTTTCATGTGACTCAGAGATTAAATGTTGTTAAATCAGTGTGAGCAGGAAAAAGCTGTGTGGGCTTCTTTTTTTGTAGTTTTGTCAGAAAGATACAATTGGGGTTTTTAAGCTATGATGAAATCCAGTCTTAAAAAGTAACTGTCTGAACAAATAGGATATGCGTTTAAGACATTTTTCACTTTAAAAGCTAACACTTGTATGGTTTCTGATGACAGCTGTACCACAATAATTAAAAGCACTTGAATTCTGTCAGGATAGAATTTGAATTGTGAATCGAACAGTATTGTTGGATAATCATTTGATTAGCGAGTCGTCAGGACAGTGTGCTAAAGTAAGGACCCTTCTATGGCCTTAAGTTCATACATCTACCTCCACATGGCTCTGACAGCTGTCTTGTCTTGTTTATGAAGTGAACTGAGCAGGATTTGTGGCAGACGCTTCACAAAGCGCATGACAAAGAGTGGGCAAACTCCCTTGTTTAGTTTGACAGGGTTGAGAGCTTCCCTCCTCAGCTGTCAGAAGGGAACATCTGTGTTTTTGGCGAATGAGCGATGTTTGTTCTGCGATGGAGCAATCGGCTCCCTGCAGCCGTCCCCAGTGACAGTGTCTGTCACGGTCCAAGGAAAGAGTGGGATAGAGATGGAGAGGAAGAACGTGGGGTGGAGTGAGGAGGTGTAATCCCTGTATCGAATCCAGCAGCAGAAACAGAGACAGAAAGCTCAGCTTTTTATAATTTAGTATACAGCCCCTCTGCTTGCTCTGCAATCTCTGATTCACTGGATTACACAGTTGCATTTTGCATCGCAGTACTGAAATCAAATTCTATGCTTTAAAAAGATTATTGCCTAGAAAGTAAAACCTTTTAAATTGAGGCTTATAATTAAGATCACATATTTCTGCAGAAATACACGGGACTTATACATCTCAATGTGTTCAGAACAGAAAAGAACTGATTTGAGAGTTTTTCACTCATTATTGACCAATGCTACACCAAATTAAAGGCCTCATATCCAAACTAATATAAACTTAGATGTTGAAAGGATTCTGTGCATTCTGCTGGAGCATGTGCTACAACCTCATCAGCATCAGCTGGCTACGGTTGATGAGCTGTGGTGGACGTCTTGAATTGCTTTAACTTCAAAAGTTGTACATACCACTAAGGCTTTCTGAGAGTTTTATTAAAATCTGTCCAATGATTCAGACAAACAAGGTTGATCTAATGCAAGAGATCTCATGCAACCACTTGGTCCTCGGGTTATGTGTTCGGGTACTGGATTTTTACTCCAAATCTGCAAAAAAGGAATGAGTTACAGCCACTTTCGTGTTTTCAAGAGCCTGTCAGCTGTGGTGAACATCTTGAACTAGATTCATTCTGAACATTAATGTAGTATATGAGAGTTTTATGAAACTCTGTCCTGTTGATCATAAGATATTTTGCTAAAACTACAGACTAATATTTGAAGAACTGTCCCTGCTGGGGATCTGCACGCTTTGACACCCACCCTTACCTGCCACCCGGCTCTCCATGCACACAACCTTGATTTTCCTCCATGCAGGTGGCGAGTCCAGGTAGAGGTGGCTTCCTAAAGCCTTTTTGGGCTGTACATAGCTGAGCTCCAGGAGCCAACCAATATGCACTCACCAGTAGGCTGATCCCCCCCCACTCCAGGCCTGGCTCTGGCAAGCATGAGGCATACCCTGGTCTCCCTCCTCTGGGTGAGGTTTTCAGCCAACTATAGTATCATCAACATGAACCATTCTTAGTCTGACTCCTCACCTAAGGACAATTTGCCATTGGAGACCCAGGTGGAAAGAATCCCATCAGGAGAATGTCTCTGGGGTGAGGGATGTCTGGGTTTCCCTCTTGAACCTGTTGCCCCTTCGATCCGACTATGGTTGGATGGAAGCAGGTGATACTGAAAAGAGAATCTAATTTCTTCTTTCAAATGAAGAACGTGTAAATTTTACATTATGTACAAATAATCATGAGCTGGATTCATTACACACATGCTGTGGTGTTACCAACATTATTGACTGTTGTCTGTAATAGAAATGTATAACCAGAACGTACACCACAGCATCTAAAATCTTTTGCACTGACCATGACAGAGATGGATTCTAACATCATGTTCAGAAGTGCTGAATCATGATTTGGGCAGATGAGCTTTGGTTTGATTTGGCTGAACAGTCTTCAGATGTATCATCTACACAAACATTTAACACAATGTGAAATACAAACATCTCTTATTGGCATTAAAACTAGATTATTGGGTGTGCTACTTCTACAGTATGAACACCATGCCAAACGATGATTAGTCATGGTTTGGCTGGATTTTTGGATTGATTCAGAGTTTGCATGAGAACATTTTGTCAGCCAAAGCTCCAAGAGTTGCATTTAGCCTAAGTTTAGATGAGCTGTTTTTATTTTTAATAAGGCATAGCATTTGGTTGAGCAATTAGCCTGCAAACCTTCTATCTATGGTGAAAGGTGGGCCACTGTAACGTCCCCCGGTGTTTTAAATAAATTGACTAAAGAGCTTTTCATCATTTTTACACTGCACTGACAATAAATTTGGCATTCTGTGTTGTTTTATTGAAAGAAAATTAAAGATACATCCTAGAAGATCATAAGAAGTGATTTATAATAAAAAAATTTGAACCTTCCACCCACAACATACTGCAAGAACAACTATAAATTCATAGAAGTTACTCCGTAGTTTTGCTTTGGTTGATAAATTGAGTCTTTCAAACTGAAGGTCTCTAAACGAAGTTCAGGGTTTGTGCAAACTGTGAACTACAACATATTTTATTCCTCCCTGTGAGTTAGATGTTAGATCACTAATTGCATCGTGGTTGTGCGCCTCCGACCTGTTTCTGAGTCATACAATGTTGCATAATGTCCACAAATTGATTGCGTGACCTTTTGGATTTTATTGCACTGGAGCACTTTTTCAGATGTTTGTTATTTTATTTTACTCTAAGCAAATTAATTTTGAGATTATTAGCAACAACATTACTTATTATATATGGCATCTTGTAGTTACAGCAAGAAGCGTTATGTTTTTCAGATCTTAGCCCCCCCACATTGTTCAACCTATCTGTCATTCACGTGAACACAAAACACCTCGATCGTCACAGACGTTTAGCTCAATTATTTGATGAAATTAATCAAGTTTTTGTGGTTTCTGCATTTACAGAACATTTTAAAATTGTTTCAGGAGAAGTTATTTGGGAAACTACTTCCACACTGCAGTGAGCAGGTGAAGATTAAATCCCCTTGTACTTTGCAAACAACGTTGACTATTAATAGGTCTGAGCTATTATTAGGTCAAGGTTGATAAGAGTCCTTCTCTCACTAATGAAAAGTATGGTGGCTCTCTGAAGCCCATCAACGTAACAAAATAAGTGACACAAATGGGACAACAATGAGAACAGGGGTCAGAATCTGCTTAAGAAAGCTCAGATTTTATTAAAGTATTCTGCTTCAGTGTACAAAATCAATCACATTTTATAGTTGAAGTTCCCTGTCTGTCTACATTTATGTCAACGACTCTTGTGACCCTGTTAAAAATCTGAAAATTGCTGGAAATATATTTTTTTCTATGAATAAACACAGACACATTCTCACCAACCAACAGTAGTTTACAAATATATTTTGGAAAATCATCATCAGGCGTCCAGAGGATCTAAACATGTTATACATCATTTGAAAGCTAAAAGTCTCGTGATTCCAATGATGCATGCCAATTAAGGATATAATCAAAACTTTAGACACAATGAGTGTTTTTGTTAAACCACTTGATTAAAAAAAAAAAAAAATCAATCTTGCCGTTAATGTCCATGTATGACTCATAAATCATTTTGTTTACCAGTCCACCCCACCATGCTAAATTCATTTTCAGAGCACATATTTAAAAAAAATATTCTGTGTATTCAGGATCATATAACTCAGTTAAAGTAACACTCACACAGATTCCGACTATTATGGATGAACTTCAGAGTGTTTTATGTCCAAAGAGGTCTTAACCATATTTCTACTCCAAATGCAGCTTCAATTTTAAAATTAATATGTTTAATTAAAGTGTTTTGTGCAAAAATGGCAGAAACACTAAGACGTTAAACAACTTCTTCAAACTGACAAAATTAGTTTAAACTTTAAGCCGAACAGTTCAGTCACTTTATTTGGTTATTCTAACAGTTACCACCTTCCCCGTCTGTCCGTCCGTCCATCCATCCATCCATCCATCCATCCATCCATCCATCCATCCATCCATCCATCCATCCATCCCCTTATGGAGGAAGTTTGCCTAATCTCTTCCTTTACCACCACTAACCAGGCAATGAACCAGGCAAGAAGCTGAAAGCCCTCTGCTTGTAGCAAAGACCCCCACCCATCTGTTTTCTAAACCCCTTTGATCTTGTTTAGGGAGCTGGTGTCGACCCCCAGCAGCGTACGCTTTAGACATGTTTATCATGGGGTGACAGAGACATGTACAAACACTGTCACATCTGATGTCAGTCTAGAACTGACAGCCATGTTTTTAGGCTGTAGGAGGAAAAGGATAAAACCAGAGTACCTGAAGATAAGTGACACATACAGTGGGGCAAAAAAGTATTTAGTCAGCCACCAATTGTGTAAGTTCTCCCACTTAAAAAGATCAGAGAGGCCTGTAATTTTCATCATAGGTATACCTCAACTATGAGAGAGAAAATGAGGAAAAAAAATCCAGAAAATCACATTGTCTGATTTTTAAAGAATTTATTTGCAAATTATGGTGGAAAATAAGTATTTGGTCAATAACAAAAGTTAATCTCAATACTTTGTTATATAGCCTTTGTTGGCAATGACAGAGGTCAAACGTTTTCTGTAAGTCTTCACAAGGTTTTCACACACTGTTGCTGGTATTTTGGCCCATTCCTCCATGCAGATCTCCTCTAGAGCAGTGATGTTTTGGGGCTGACGCTGGGCAACACGGACTTTCAACTCCCTCCAGAGATTTTCTATGGGGTTGAGATCTGGAGACAGGCTAGGCCACTCCAGGACCTTGAAATGCTTCTTACGAAGCCACTCCTTCGTTGCCCGGGCGGTGTGTTTGGGATCATTGTCATGCTGAAAGACCCAGCCACGTCTCATTTTCAATGCCCTTGCTGATGGAAGGAGGTTTTCACTCAAAATCTTACGATACATGGCCCCATTCATTCTTTCCTTTACACGGATCAGTCGTCCTGGTCCCCTTGCAGAAAAACAGCCCCAAAGCATGATGTTTCCACCCCCATGCTTTACAGTAGGTATGGTGTTCTTTGGATCCAACTCAGCATTCTTTCCCCTCCAAACACGACAAGTTGAGTTTCTACCAAAAAGTTCTATTTTGGTTTCATCTGACCATATGATGTTCTCCCAATCCTCTTCTGGATCATCCAAATGCTCTCTAGTAAACCGCAAACGGGCCTGGACGTGTCCTGGCTTCAGCAGGGGGACACGTCTGGCACTGCAGGATTTGAGTCCCTGGCGGCGTAGTGTGTTACTGATGGTAGCCTTTGTTACTTTGGTCCCAGCTCTCTGCAGGTCATTCACTAGGTCCCTCCGTGTGGTTCTGGGATTTTTGCTCACCGTTCTTGTGATCATTTTGACCCCACGGGGTGAGATCTTGCATGGAGCCCCAGATCGAGGGAGATTGTCAGTGGTCTTGTATGTCTTCCATTTTCTAATAATTGCTCCCACAGTTGATTTCTTCACACCAAGCTGCTTACCTATTGCAGATTCAGTCTTCCCAGCCTGGTGAAGGTCTACAATTTTGTTTCTGGTGTCCTTTGACAGCTCTTTGGTCTTGGCCATAGTGGAGTTTGGAGCGTGACTGTTTGAGGTTGTGGACAGGTGTCTTTTATACTGATAACGAGTTCACACAGGTGCCATTAATACAGGTAACGAGTGGAGGACCGAGGAGCCTCTTAAAGAGGTTACAGGTCTGTGAAAGCCAGAAATCTTACTTGTTTGTAGGTGACCAAATACTTATTTTCCACCATAATTTGCAAATAAATTCTTTAAAAATCAGAAAATGTGATTTTCTGGATTTTTTTTCCTCATTTTGTCTCTCATAGTTGAGGTATACCTATGATGAAAATTACAGGCCTCTCTGATCTTTTTAAGTGGGAGAACTTACACAATTGGTGGCTGACTAAATACTTTTTTGCCCCACTGTACATGGGGAGAACATGCAAACTGCACATACAAAGTTCTCAGTTGAGTTTCAGACTAAACAACAATGCTAACCCAATGTAGCATGTCACAAATCTAATCTATGACTCGTGGTTTTTATTAGACATTTAGCAGCTTTAGTCATAACTTTTATTATTACTCATGAGAATTTGAGTAGTTCTATTGACATGCTAGAGATGTTTCAGCTGTAAAGACAGAATGAAATGAAGAATGTTGTGACTGAAACTGTGAACGCTGAAGCTGTGATATGATAAAATATTACCTTTGGTGTTATATAGTCTTCATTTGTCCTGAAATATAACTTATATTCTCGAGTTATTCTCTGACCAGAAAGTATAACACTCTGTTTACCTAAAATCCCATCTCTCCTCCAGGCCCCCCCCTCGTCAGTGCTGCCCGTCGAGCTGCCTGAATAAAATGGAGAATAAATTCCTGTAACTCTCACAGTCAAATACACATTTTCACTGAGACATTTTTAGAAAGTAAAATACTACAAAACGGTGGTGCTTAGTGTCTTGCTTCACTCTCACAGCTCAGGGTGTGTGTGTTTAATCTGTAGAGGCAGCACGGACACACAGGGCACTTCCTGCTTTAACATTGTTACATCACTATGTTACAGTCACTCGTTTTCCAGGAAAGAGTGGAGCAGCTGCTCAGACCGCAGGATTCAGGAGGAGTGAGAAATGCGTGTATTAAACCAAAAACCACTCTAGGTTATTTTTAAAATAATGAAATAACATCACAACATGGTTAAAAGCTCAAAAAAGTTGATTTTGCATGATATACGACTTCTAAAATAAAATAAGGATTGTAGTAAAACACATTTATATGAGAAACCTACAGTTTGCTTTGTTTTCTTCAGTTTTTTTATATTCAGCATATTCGTAAAAGAAAATCTAAACATGCCTATGAGTAATAAAACACATCAAAAGGGGATAAAGTCAAGATCTAATTTGTGCTCATAAGTGAGTAACAGAAGGAGTTGCAGTTCGAAAGGCGGATGTTTTATTCCTGGTGTTTATTTAAAAATGTATTTTGGAGCAGAGTGGGAAACATCTATGCTGACAACAATATTAACAGCTCTCATGATAGTCGGAGGATAATTACACATTTCATTTAAACGTGGGTTTGTTGGTATTTGTTTGTGACACCCTCCTTACTTCACTGTACATTTCACATTTTCCTGCTCATCTTCATATCATCATGTGTTTATCTGAAGGCTCCATTCGGTGCACGCATACATTATTCATAACATTTGAAATTGGATATTATAAACTACAGATGACTGTAGACAGTTTGTGAGTTAAAGTTGGAGATTATTTTCTCTCACTTTTTTATTCGAATCATTCGTATAAGCTGCAATAAAAAAATCTACAATGACTTTGATAAAGACTTGCAGGTCCAACTTGGAAATAATGAAAGAATAAAACCTTCAGGCAATTATTACAAAGTTGTTTATCTTTATTGTTTTTTATTGTGTTACACTAATGTAATTTCATGGCATATTCAAGGGCAAATCCATGAGCTGCTCGTGTCGTTTGGTATCTCGCTTCTGTACGTAAAGATAATGAGATTTAAGGAAAAATTAAGCACCAAAGCATCAAGTTTATACATGCGTGTGCAGTAAAGTGTTTATATTACATAACAAGAAGGATCGTAAAACTCAGGATTACACTAAGGCCTAGTTTCATGCAACTGCCACAACTTTTTTGCAATATTGTAATTTTAAATAAGAAAGTTTGTTTCAGTTGGTGATAATTTTTAGGAAATTAATGTGCATACCATGTTTGTTTTTGTCATCCTAAATTATCTGCTCATATGTATATGTAGTATGTACAGTATATCTCTCTCTCTGTCTGTATATATATATATATATATATATAGTCACCTGGGGTAAATTTTGCTTCCTGCTGCGTTGAGCAGTGACACTGCTGACAGCTGTGAGACTGAACCATGACAATAAGATTGTGAGCTGTAACAACCAAAAATGTGCTGGTGATGAAAATAGTCTGTGGAGGGAAGCAGACTTGGGGGGAAAAGCCTTTGTTTTGTATCAAGTCCTGTTTTGTAAAGCCTTTAAAACCTCATACATGAAATAATGTTTTAAAAAAAATCATCTTCTATTGAAGTGTTTGGACAGGAATTGGGCCTTTCTATGTAAAGTTTGCAGATTCCAGACCTACTGTAATATACATTTTAGGTTAACTGGTGACTATAAATTGGTCCTGGATGTGACTTGGTGTGTCACTTGACAAGTTTCTATGTGGCCCTCTGATGAACTGGTGACCTGTCCAGGTTGTAACCCCGCCTCTCACCACTGGGGACAGCCCTGTACATACAGGTATAGAAAAAGAATGACGGGAATTAAACCATAACATTAGTATTCTCCTCCTGTAACATTTGTAAAGTGCTGAACATCTGATGAAGCAGATTTTCTGAGGAAAGCGCTTCTCTTCTGAAAATGGCAAAGAAGCGTCAGAGAAGAAACATCTAGAAGTTTGTTTGAGGGACTTTAATTCAGAATTTTTGTGACAAGTTTTTAACTTATAGTTGATGTGCTATAATCTTTTCCTTCATCTATATAATAAGAATCCACATTGTTAGAGACGTTAGAAAAAAAATCTCACAGGGTGTTTGTTAGAGAAATTAAAACTGTGGGACAATGTAAATTTCCAGTTGAAATTGCACTAAGGTCACACTTATAAAACTTATAATTACATAACTGAATTTGTTTTCAATTTGCCTTCAATAAATGCAGATTTTGGTCACCAGCTGCCTCCAAAGTTTCTCGCACTGAAAACTTCTGAATCATGGAAATGAATGAAGTAGCCATTAAGGAGGATTACAGGTGACTTTCACACAAATGAGACAACTCTGATCATTTTGAGAGAAGATATGCCTCGAGAACTTTGTGAACATGTTTAAAATTCCAGTAACACGAGAGTAAAGAAGAGCTCATGCAGGGAACCTGAATAGAACCAATGAAATAAGTGACATAATCCTGTAGCACATGGAGACTGTGAGCTGCTTAAAATGACTTTTAATTCATAGTAACAAGTGATCATCCTTTTAAAGATGCCACTCGATTGAGTTTATTTATATGACACAATTTAACAACAAAATAAAATGACAATTAGTAAAAAGTTTCTCATCTAAGAAACCAGCAGATTGATTTTAATCTTCATTTCAACACAATCAACACAGATTGGTGATAGTGGACTGGAACAACTCCCTTTTAACAGGAAGAAACCTGCAGCAGAACCAGAACCAGGATGAGTTCTGCCTGGACCCACTGGGGTCTGAGAGGAAACAGATCCAGAAAAACACAGATGGATTTGAGCCACTTCATCATATAGTTAATATCAGCAATAATAATAAATACAAAAGCAGATAGATCAAATAATTAAAGAAGCATAAAATACTTGTTTCAAAATAATATTTAAAATGTCAAAGGAACTCATGCTGTTGTGTTACATCACAGAAAATGACATCTTTAATGTGTGTGAGGAAGATGGAGAGCTCAGAGTCAAGGTTAAGAAGTAAAATAGCTCCCATGTATGACAGTTGTTGAGTGTCTCGCTCTGCCGAGCACACTGTGGCGCCGGTGGTGACACGTCTCATTTAGGGACGCATCGAGAGGCACTGAGACTGCAGCTAGCCACAGTGCTCTGCCTTGTCACCACCGAGTCCTTTTTCACACATGCTCGTTGTTTAAACTACATAAAAGAATCGATATCTCAAGCTATAAATGAACTGGAAATAAACGTCCTCCTTCACCACCAGCCGTCACAGGAGATGATTGAAGTCTTTATTTCTCTGGGCTGCAACGTTTGGCAACAAACTGCAAACAGCAATCTGGCAATTCTTTTTTAAAGTCACATGTTCTTGTTCTCAAGTCACTGGAATTTAGAACAAGTTCAAGAGATTTTCAAGCCTGTTCTCTCAAATATTCATCAAGTCATCATGGGAGACAGGAAAACATCTTAGTTTAAATCAGAAAGAGCATTCTGATGGAACTGTTGATATTTTGGACTGGTAGTAAATAAGAAAGTGTGCCCAAACCTTTGACTGATAGTGAATTTTCTCAATTGACCTTTTGCCGAGTCCCGCCCCCCCTTAGTAACTGTTGCTATGTCTGACAAACACGACTAGCGCGGCAGATTATCATGACTGGAAGAGGTGTTTTCGTGTGTGTCAGTGACCTTTTTTGGAGCAAAACCTTCACGACATCCTCCAAATCAAACCAGCCTTGATCTCCTCTCTCTCCAGATCAGTTCTGCCTAGTGGCATCAGTCCGCTCAGAGACAGCCTCCCTCACAGCTGGCGAGCACTCCCAGCACCTCCAAAGCTCGGCCCCTGCGTCGCCCTCACCAGTCAGCAATCCTGAGCCGGCTCACGCTCATCCACAGGTGGACTGTGTCACCTCTCGGGACACTCCTCAGCACCGAGCTCCCCCTGACATCTAGTTAGTAGTTAGTAGATGTGGGAGCACCGCTTTACCATCTTGTTTGGAGTTAATGTTTGTCGGAACTGCTCACATAGTAACGGTTGTGGGATTGGTCAATGGCTGTTTTGGGGGCGGGGTCAGCGAAAGGTCATTTCTTTGCCCTTAACTATTCACCAACAGTCAGTCCAGTGAAATACAGGCATAAAGTTTGGGATGGGTTAGAGGAAGAGGTTCAGGTTAGCTTTAGATTTTCTTTATCTGCTGCTTATTCTTCATGTTTAAATCTGCTCATCTGACAAAGTCTGAACTGTAACAGGCAAAACTCAATAAGCTAAAGAAAGGTCGGCAATTTTAATAAGCTAATACTGAGGATTGAAACTGACAGCTCTCGAGAACACACTGGAAGATATTTTTTACTAATGGTGGAAAGGGTAGCGTCACAGATCAGCAGTAAAGTAAAATATTAAAAAATTTCATTTTTAACAGAAAAATGGGAGTTTAATTATCTGACTGTCTTATATTTGCATATTTACCTCCAGGACCTGTTTCATCTCTTGCAACTGTTCAGAGACACAGTTAATATTATGGTACTATTATTGTAGTTAATGTAACTACATTTACTGTTGCCATAGTTTTAAACATTCTTGTCATGTCAAACTAAATATAATTTGTCATTCGTCCTTGTAATAAATATTGTGTAAGGACAAGTAAAGCTTTTACATTTCTAAACAGAAAGATGATTAACGGCAGCAACATGAATTATCCATCAGCAGAACATTTGGTTGAATTGAATTATCCATCTGATTTAATGATGATGATGATGGAGTGATGACGTACAGGCTAAACTGATTTTATTATTTATGTACATAAAAATCACAGACCATGTTTTCGTTTAGCGATGTCCGTCTCACATCTCGTGTGATTTGCATGACTGTATCTATTTGGTTTCCAAGCAAGAGGAGAGGTACAACCTGAGCTGGGTACTCAGTACATCAGCAATACAGACTTGAATTCTTCCTCTTGTGAGACTACGGTGCTAAAAATCCGAATCTATATTTTACATTTTTATTAAAACCTGTTCTTTCATTTTGTTGTGACATCACTCAGTTGCAACTCCTCCACGATCCTGGGAGGTATAGAGAAACCTTCATAAAAGGTCATGTTTGGCTGACAAAAATAAACTTAATTACACAATAATCCGAGATCCCCGATGAGGTTTAGCCAATCTATATGTCAACGCAGTAGGCTGATAAAAGGTGGGAGGTGGTAAATAAGCCCTAAACGCAGCTTGTATCACTGTGTGCTCTTGCCACACGATATCATGCCGTTCCAGTAATCACCAAGCCGCTCCTGCGTCCTCATTTGAAATTTGATCGTTGTCTGTCAGTTATAACACGATGTGCCAGATGGTTTATGCAGCATGGCCTCGGCTTGAGCACACTTCATTAGAGAGCAATGGGAAAGGTGCTGCGGAGAGATGAAGTGACTTCTGCGGTGAGCTCGTTCTCGTCTCTGCCGTAGAGCTCATGACATTTATTAGAGCTTGTCGAAGCTACAGTTCCCTCCATAAAAGATTGGAGATGGTGAGGCTTAAAACACACATGGTGCATTTAAGGTTGTTTGTGCATAAAGGCAGGATGAAGGTTTGTATGTGATGAGCTCTATAAAAGCATAAGACAGCGATTAGAAAGTAGAACATTCCTCACCTTCTGTTTTCTGCTGTAAAACCTTCAATTTCACCCCATCAAGTCGTTCTGAAACGTCCTCATTCAACAATATCCTTGTTCTTTTCCAGGATGAGTGATCCATACGTGCAGATCAGAAGCAAAGGAGCTCTGCTTGTTATGGTGCTTGTTATCGGTGTCTTGGAGCTGTTGGCACCTACAGAAGGAACGACAGGTGAGTCCAATGAAAACAAACTGGCTTTACTAGCTTTCAGAAAAGAATAGAAACAATTTGGGGGTGTCATTTTATTCAAGAGCTGGTCATTTCTTAATGTAAAAACATCTCATTGAAAATGTGGAATAAATTAATTTTTGAGTTAATTAAAGTGATTGAAAGTCTTAAGTAAAGTGTTTCTACCATAAACGGAAGCATGAAAAAAATCCAATATTAATCAAATGGTATTCGCATTTATTTTCCTTATTTTAAAAAAATCTGATTTTATTGATCCTTTCACATGCTAATGCAGAACTTTTTTTTAATGTATGTATTTCATATTGTTAAACATTTGCACTTTACATATTACATAATTCTGCATAAAAAAAACATTTGTCTTCTTGTGGGTAAAGTTCCTAAATACAGTAAGCCCACCATCATTTCCCAGTTGTGTATTTTGGTTTTCAAAGCCTATAAAATGTCAGCTCACAGCAAACAGCTTTTTATTTAGCAAAGCTTGAGAGGCACAAAAGACTCTACAAGTTTCTCTAAAAATGAGTTTTACTTTTCAGCTGAACTGATGAAAATGTTCAAAATCTATGTGAGTATAACAATGCTGCATGAAAAGGTTTGCAAACAACAAAAGTGCTCCTTCCGTGAAGTTAGTTCTGATTTCCTGGAATATTTTTGTGCAAAGTTTTTGCTTTTGAGAAGATTTAAAAACAACCCTTCAAATGACTTTGAATAGGATAAAGGATACTCGAACTTGACCATGTGAGGAGCTCCACCACTCAATTACTTTGTGTTCCAAGTTCCTTTTATATGTTCCAAAAATACAACTTGGCAATACCTGTAAACAGCTAATTCTCACTTCATAGTACGAATTTACAACTTATTTTATCATGAGATTACATTCTAAGTTTATACAGTATTCTTGTTTATTGCTAGTGTGACCTGTTAGCGTATTTTTATGATCCTTCCCTGATATTTTCTATATAAAAAGGTCCTTATCAGCCATTGTTGGGTCCTTCAACTCTGGGTGTGTCCAAACATTTGCCTGTCGCTCTGACAATGCAAAGAAAGTAAAAATAACATCATATTTAGTGTTTCTGTCCTGGGAGAATTTATTTGATAGGTAAAATGTATTTATGGAAAAATATAGAAACAAAAATAAATGATAAATCTGTTTATTAAAGTCAAGACTGTAGAACGGCACGTGTGTAGCACATCTCAACAGGTAGAATATTTCTATAGAACACCGGTTCCAGCAACGGCTGTCTGAGACACAGCTTTAGAAAAGTTATTCAGCCCTACTTTAAGTACACACAAAAAGATCATGGCAATTTAGCAATATTATGTGCAGGGGTGTGTCCGGGGGGAGATTTAGACTGGCCACCCCAGGTGCCCCCCACAAGCTGAGACAATCAAATTCAATCAATACTTTTAAATTATTCAAAGAAAATAATTCATGAAAGTGTCCCATTCACATTGTGCTTTGACTGATTTTTATTTTATTTTGGTTTATTGACACCATTATAATAAAGAGTCTATAATTTTGTAAAAACAATGTTTTTAAGGCTTTGGTCCCATTTACATGTGTCACTCTTTTTAGAAATCTGTGTCCCTACCTGACCCCCCCAGTAAAGAATTTCTAGACACGCCCCTGATTATATGTAGATGACCATCGTTGTGTTTCCTTCACTGTACATCCTGTTGACACTGTTCAACCTCCGGTGGTGAATAAACAGTTCTGCTGATGTCTACATATGAGCATCAGAAACACAAATATGTCTGTTTTTAAAGAATTACACTGAGACACTTTTGTTTTTTCATGTGCACAACTTCGACAGTCAAGGATTTCTGCTCCGTTTGCTCAGTGTTTCAGAACAAAGTGGATCCAAACAAACACTCTTGCACGCATCCCAATTTCTCTCTGATAGCCAACAGCAGAACCTCATTTCCTGTCAGGTTTTTTCTTTAAACCTCTTTATCTAAAAGATGAGAACAGACATGAAGCAGTTTACTCTTGTGTCATTTCATCATCGTTTCTCTCAGCTCCCCACACACCTGTTCTTCATCTGTCAGTCACCTGCTTCTCATCCACCAATAACTCCTCTCTGTATATACAGTTCACAGTATCTCTCTTTATCAGAGACCTGGCTGCATCTTCAAACAGTTCATCAGGTAACCCAAACAGGGATAAAACTTTAACACGCTGACCTTCAGAACAAACTGGTATGATCCCTGCAGACATTTCACAGCCTTGGATTTCAGCATCTGTGGTGGGAAACTACTTAAAAAAAAAGAATCAAAGCTGAAAGTTTTTGGAGAGGAGCCTTGAACACGAGAGAAATTAAATATTTTTCACAGTTCGTACTAAGTCTTTTCAAACTGTTGGTAGCTCTCAGGCGGAACCAGGTGGTGCAGACACAGTTGGCAGTATTTCTCTTAAGGCACTTTACATGCAGTTGTTAATCTTGAAATGATGTATGACCTTGATGTCTGACTTGTATCTGGTGTTATGAGCACCAAGGATTATTGCTTGCTCTGCACCTTCCACTTTCTGCTGTTTGTAATAAAAATGACTTATTGTGAAGCCAAGGAAGCATCTGGACAAAAAAAACAAAAAAACTTGCTTGCAGGATGAGCAGTAACTATCAAGGAGATACAGCCATGTCTCCTTGTTAATCAGAATATTTCAACAACCTTCTTAAGCGCATTAAGTTTGTCTTGTTTAGTACAGACACGACACCGTTCTTTAAGTTTGAGTCAATGAACTAATAGTCTGCTTATAGAGCTGCATATAAAGCAATGCTATGTGTTACACAATCAACATACAGCTTGGTGAAAAAAAGAGAAAATCTGCTCCATCTTTTGTAGTTTACTCTAATTCTCTAGAGCCCAACAAATAAAAGCTTTTCAAGCAAAGTCACTTTATTCAACACACAGAAAACATTACTGCTTAGCTAGAACAGCGTTGGTTTAGAGGATTATACTGTATAATGTCTGGTTAAAAAAAATAAGTGGTTCTAACATCAAATACATTCCATCAGTTTTTCTTTTCTTTTTTGGGGGGGGGGGGGGTTGCAGAGGTACGATGAAGCAATTTTAAATCTTATGTTGTTATTTGAGTCTTTTTTTTTAAGTGTCCTTCCTTGTCATTTCTTTAGATATGTGAGTACAGGATAATACCGGGGTCCTCAACAAATATTCTGTCACGTCTGCTGAAGCTTTCTTAAGGAAAGATCCAGGATATATGAATTCATTTAATTTATGTATACACACCCAGACATGCACAAATGTGTTGGTATCCTTCCACAATAAACACTAAAACACAACTCAGTATAAAAAACTCAAGTTTGTTTCATCAGTCTAAAGGATATTCTCCCAGGAACCTGTTAACATGCCATTTTGTGTGTTTTTGTTAGTCGAGCCCCACTAGATCTTTTCAACGAGTCCATTATGGTTTAAAACGTGACTGAGATCAGATCTCAGATCACCTTGACCTTAAGGTTCAGCTTTTATTGGCTCTTTTTTTAACCATCTGCTCCGTCTATCTGACCCTGGGTTGAATTTCCTGGTGTCCACGTCCTGGGACATCGTCCTGCTGCAGTCCCATCAACATCATACTGTTTAATAATTTTGACCAGCTGTGATCACAGGAACATACAGCTGCTTGGACATTGTCTCTTTACCTTTAACATGGACAGCTAACATCTCTCTGAACTCCTCAGACAGCTCTGGTCTTTGATTTATCTGGTCCATGTTCAGTGTGGTGCAGACAGTAATCCTGTTTGTTCCCTTGAAACGGGCTGAATCACTGATGAAAAACACTGAAGGTTCCTGCAGCGATTAACATTAAACACATTTAGAAAATATATATACTGGATTCTTTTATTTTTATGGACACTAATACTAATGTTTGTTTATCACACACTAACAGCAACGAACAACTACTTTTAATTGAATTACTTTTCAGGAGAAAGAAGACATTATTCCAATGAGCTGTTTATCAGCTTTGCTTTGAGTAGCTGTTAGCTTGACTCCACTATAAGAATCACAGTGATTCTCCAAGCTGAGATTACTCAAACTGCTGTCTACTGCAGGGAAGAGCATGACTGCTCATAAAATACTCACATTCCACTATAAAAAAAGAAAAAACAAACATTTTTTTGCTCTATATGCATTTTAATGGCAGCAAAGCCGACAATTGCATAAAATTCTTAAAGCATAAAGCTTTAAAGAGATTAGCCGTCATGGTACCAGGGTAATATTCCTCCAACTCATTGTGATCACGTTACAAAGAGGAGCTTTCAAAGCAAATAACACAAATGACAGTGAAGGACACAAGTAAAAGGCTTTCGAAAATAGAAACAGTCGAGAATTAGGGGACTCGGAAAAAGTAGATGTTTTAGGAAATGTCTCATCTTTGTGACAGTGTTTTTACTAGAAATTAGATTTATTACGTTTAATAAAATGTTGAAATGAAGTTTTGTAGATTTGATCTGAAACTCTTTTTTTCTGAGATACATGGATAGTTTTGTTGTTTATTTATTGTGTTTGTATAAAACTGACCTAATAAAACTGGAAAAGGCCGCAGTCAGAGCAGACTGAGCAGACACTGAGTGAACCTCAGCCTGCCATCAAGCTTCAACACCTCAGCTGTGAGAAATAAAACTTCATGGGACCAGTTTTCTCAGCAGCCTGTGCAGAACATACAGTAAATAGGCTGATTTGGAAACTATGTACACTGAGTAAGATAAAAATATTCCAAACATTTTGTATAGAAACACTCTTCCTTAAAAACAAATGGATTATAGAATATTTACAGGATTCTTGTTTCCTGGTTTTTGAGCTCACCAAATCCAAACAAGATCTGCTGAACGCACAAACATGATGCACAACAGAAACCTTGAAGGAAATTCCTTTGAAATTGTTGCAGATTGTCACATTAACTTCCAGTTTTAATTTCAAACACAATCGCTTTTGCTTCATGTGTCCTTCATGTTTAAAGGAGAACGCCCGTTTTTTGCAATTGGGGCCTTATTTATTCTGTGAGATGTGTTTTACTCGTCATCAGTGGTACTTTTTTGCGATTCGGATTCGTCTCGGAGATTTTTGATTCACACGGCAAACACCTAAACGCCAATAAACGAGAGTCGGTTGGGCCTGCGTTCGCCGACCCTAAATCGGTTTAAAATCAGTTCAAATCCGTTATTTTTTTAATCTGGCCATTAGGATACTCTATTGTTTTTTCCGTTCCAGTGCCATTTTGAATCCTGCGCTCATAGAAATGATATTTTTTACAGTGACGGGAGAGTGACGTCATCTCTCCGCGCGCCCATTCTATTGATGCAGTGTCTTAGCTTCCTTTGTTTATCATTTCTATGAGCAGCAGGATTCAAGATGGCACTGGAACGGAATAAACAATAGAGTATCTAAATGGCCAGATTAAAAAAATAACGGATTTGAACTGATTTTAAACCGATTTAGGGTCGGCGAACGCAGACCCAACCGACTCTCGTTTATTGGCGTTTAGGTGTTTGCCGTGTGAATCAAAAATCTCCGAGACGAATCCGAATCGCAAAAAAGTACCACTGATGACGAGTAAAACACATCTCACAGAATAAATAAGGCCCCAATTGCAAAAAACGGTCGTTCTCCTTTAACACCTAGCTGCCACAGAAGAGCTCAAAACCTGCTGTCACAAGTCGCTCAATAAGAGTATTTTTACCTCAGTTAAAGGTACAGTAAACGTCTAACATCAACTATTCATAACTTCCCCGAGCCATCTCCCCAAACATGTCTCACAGTTTTCATGCAAGGATGCTTTTTAGTTTGTGTCTTCGCTGAGGGGGGGGGCGTGATGGTGAGACTGAGTGTGACAGTAACGGTAAAAACGGGGGGGGGGGGGGGGGGGG
>SSNP01000041.1:1558364-1617544 GCA_006937955.1 Pachypanchax playfairii | reverse complement strand
AGCCACTAGATCCAACACAAGCCTCAGCTGCAATCAAACTGGGAATGTTGCTGTTAAAATGCACGTTGAACCACCTTGATTTGGAATTCATTTATCTACATTTTATGAAACCATCTTTCTCTTATAAAAAAATAAAATAAAAGCTCCAGAATTCAACACTAGCAGCATGTTGAAAGCACTGCACCTCCTCTCCACCACAGTGGGCGCACAGCAGGTATTAAAACAACCTCTGGATTTTAAGAATATAGAGATTCCTCAGAGAAATGCTTTCCTGTGTGTTTGCTGTTTGGGGGAATCTGGGCAAACATCCAAGTAGAACTCCAAACCTAGTCAAAGCACCACAGCCTCGCAGTGTGAAACAGCTGGCAGTTATTCGCCTTCAAGCATCTGAAGCAGTTTGGCTGCTGAGTGTTTGTCTTTCCGTATCTCAAGCAGAGCATGAGTAAGCATTCTGCTAATTTTGGATGACTACCTACATAATTTCTGATGAACAGAGACAAACGGGTGGGATTTGGAAGCGCTGCTATGCTTTTAGAAGTTGAAAACGATACAGTAATCAGAACAGAATTTCTCTTGAACAGTTTTTTGTTTTGTTTTGAATATTTGACATGTAGCTGTCACGTTCCTTCTCAGCTTGTGTTTTCTAAAAGCACGTGTCAGTTCAATCGGATCTGATCACAGTAGGTCAGTAAAACAAGATGCAAGAAAGATGAAGTTTTTAATCAATTTAAGTTTGAGTGCCAGAAATGTAATTAAGTAAAAAGATGTGAATCTATCAAAGCAAATCTTTCATTCCATTGTTTCTGATAAGCTGCTGTGTAATGATATAAAACCTTTAAGCAGTTCAAAAAAACCTTTTAAAACTTTAAGTTACTGTTATGAAACTTGTCTAAGTGGATACTCATCTAAAAACATGTTCAGCTTTATATTAGACACTCGGGACGCCTCTCTGATCCCTCTATATTACACTGTATAACTTCAGTAATTTGGGTTGCAGCTGGAAGTGGTGTTCTGATGATTTATGCTGCCCTAATGAAAAATGCCTCCATAGTGCAAATTTACAACTTATTTCATAATGAGATGTTATGAGAAGTTTATACAGTATTCTTGTTTATGGCAAATATGTCCTGTTAATTATTTAAACATATTTTTATGACCCTTCCCAGATATTTTCTATATAAAAGTCCTCTGGGTCCTTCTCCTCTGGGTGTGTCCAAACATTTGCCTGTCACTCTAACAATGCAAAGAAAGTAAAAATAGCATATTTAGTGTTCCTGTCCTGGGAGAATTTATTTGATATATAAAATGTATTTATGGAAAATATAGAAACAAAAAAACAAACGATTAATTTGTTTATTGAAGTCAAGACTGTAGAATGGCACATGTGCAGAAGGATTCGGTAGCACATCTCAACAGGTAGCATTTTTTAACAGAACACCAGTTCGAGCAACGGCCATCTGAGACACGGCTGCAGAAACGTTATTTAGGACTGCTTTAATGTGAAGGCTTAAAAAAGTGCCTGTTTCAGTTTCAGATTTTGTTCATGTTAGATATTCTGCAGGAACACACCTTATGAAAATGTCCCATGTAAGAATGAAACGGTGAAATGTTGAAAGGATTCAGACAATGGAGAGTGGTTTTATCTAAATACAGCAGGCTCGAATCTACTTTTAAGCAAAACACCTTGTTCATAAAGATAACACAGTTAACAGTTCATTCCATGGACGGATTCTGGGTTTAGGTTATTTGTTTTGTGTCTGTTTATGTTAATATTTTACCAAGTTTCCCAGTGTCTTTGTTCATTTTTGTATTCTTGTTTTCATGAATTACATGTCAACAGTTAGCTGATTATTCTTTGTTTGCTTGTTTGATCTTGTTTAGGTTGTAAGTCATATCCATGATTACTACTCACAGTATTTCTTGCTATTTTCTGTTAGTTACATTCATGTAATATCAGTATTAGTTTTTCTGCTTGTATCTAGAGTATTCCCTGTGTGTTTTCCTCTGCTGCACACTTCACTACCCTGTCACACCTGGCTGACATCTGTCTGATCAACTCCTTACACTCCTCAGCTGCTCTTAGTTCTGTGATCACGTTGCTCCTGCATAAAGACTGCTTGTGTCCTTCATGCTCCTTGTGGTAGTTTTTTTTTTACATTCTCTGCATCTTTACATGCATTTGGTTCCAGTTCACCATTTACTGTGATGTTCTATTGTTTTTCTTGGCATGTATAAAACTGTCATGAATCACAAGGGTGAGGTGGATCTCAAATGTAGAGATGCAGAGAGTGGCAGTCTCAAATAAAAACAGTTTATTAAGGATAAACACAGGTGGGGGAAACAAAAGCGGTGACACTAACTCCAGATTATACTATAATTATGCTCCAAGACTAAACTCTACAACCCTAACTATGACTCTACAAAACCAAAGACAAAAGACTCACGACAAGGACAATAAACATATGACAGTGGACAACGGTCCAGAACTGAACTTCTTCTCTGTTTTATTGGCGGGTGGCAACCAACTTTAGATGCATTACCGCCATCTACTGTATTGGAGTGTGAGTCAAAGTGAAGAGTATCCTATAAATAATTTCCCATTAAACTCTATTATACCACTTTTCCTTAAAAATTCTAGATCTATAAACCTCTATTTCTCCTTTTAACAGATTCTTTAAATTCAATTGTTCATATCTCTTAATTTTAAATTTTTCTTTTAATATTTTCCTATTTCTTACAATAACATAATACATGCTCTACTGTTTCCCTATCATTCCCATAATCCTGTATCATGTTTCCCTATTATATGAAGTGTACTATTGAACCCAGTATGTCCCTTTCTCATCCTTGAAATTACTACTTGATCTTTGTTATTCATTTGAATATTTTCCATTTTCCCTTTATATTATACAAATGCCTTCCTTTCTCTCCCCTTACCCATTGTTCTTGCCATTCTTCCATTATATGTTTCTTAATAACTGCTTTTATTTCTGCCACACTATATGGTATCTCTGTCACATTATCTAGTTTTGCTGCTTGTTAGCATAATAATCAGCTATTTCATTACCCTTTACCCCTCTATGAGCTGGCACTCACATACCAGCACTGAACTGACAAGAGCTCCAACCTTAAATAGTGCCGGACCCAGACGAGACACAGGTGCCGACAATCAACTCCAGAGACAGGTGCAGACAATCTAATAGACAAAGGTGAAGCACAGGAAGTGACATGACCATATATGGAACATGAACTGATAAAACCAGAGAAGAGACAAACAGATCCTAAACATGAACTGTGACAATAGACTAAGACAATACAAACTCCACACTAGACACACACTGACTACACATAAAGACATAATACAATAATCTAACTTAGATCTAAACTAAACTCAAGAGCCCCTAAACATACAAACTCAAATACCCACACAGGCGGCCGTGGAACTCACGGCCCCTGACATAAAACATTACAACTATTAGATTTTTAGTGTGATTTTGGCTTCACTGTTTGACAGAGTTAATCATATCAGTTGCAAACTTTAAAGCCTGATATAATAAATATTATTCTGAAATGTTACATTTTTATGTCAGTTTATTTTATTAATATTTTGTGTGGCTAAAAAATCTTAATGCTATAATCTTAAGATTATTTTTTTTAAAGTACTATTAAAGAGGTATAGCTTTTAAAAAAACTCTGAAATAGTTGTATCAGTTATGATACGTCTGGCGTAGCAGGTTGGACAGAGTATTTTAGAAGGCCTGAGGTTTGGCAAGAAACAGTATAAACAGAACTTTATTGAATCAAAATAAACCAATGAAGCAACTTAAAGTTTAAATAAAGAAAATCTACTTTGAAGAATACAAGATAATAAATCGAGCAAACAAACAGGTCAAATTAACAAATGAGAAAATATAACTCCAAACTCAAGTTCAGCGACTTCAGCACTCAAAATAATGATTTATTAGATTAACTCCAATTATTTGATGGAAGTTTTTCCCTAAAAATAAACTTTGGTTGCACACAAATTGTGCATATTACATTTCATGGACATAGACGATTTGCATGGAGCCAAAATCTATTTTTTGAATGCGTAATACAAAGCAGATATTTCTAAATTTGCACATAGTTTTTGTGCCTTAACCTGCTGAAAAAGTAAAAACATAAGATTTGATCTTGTGTTGTAAATTTGAAATTACTGAATGTATTTTGCTGGTAAAGAGAGGATTATGAATAAGATCTTTTAAAAGACATTATTGGTGTTAGTCATATAAATAATGCAATAAAGACCAACTGGGTCTCAATCAGAGCCCAGCAGTGATTTATTTCCTTCACCTTTTCTTTTTTTTTAAAAATCCATGTCTTGTCTCCAGCAGCGCATCATGTCCGGACGGGTACCTGCGAGGTGGTGGCGTTACATCGCTGTTGCAACAAGAACAAAATTGAGGAGCGATCGCAAACTGTGAAGTGCTCCTGCTTTCCTGGGCAAGTGGCTGGAACCACCAGAGCTGCCCCTTCATGTGTAGATGGTATGATCCGAAAAATTCATTCTGCATTTTTCTTTTCTCTCTTTCTAATGTAAATGTAAAAAGCATCAGCTCTTTAATGCATCTAGTTCTTAATTAATCTGCAGAGGTGTCAAAAGTAGAAGTAGAAAGTAAAAAAAAGCACAAATCCTGCAGAAATCCTGCCATGTGTTTGGATCTGCCTGTACATCTAGAGAAGGTGTTTTCACCAACTAGCTCATCTACCTGGTAAACGAGCTGTGCTAATTGAATTCAGCTGGTTTATTGATAGTTGGAATAGCTCCTGGACTGGATTTCTGCTCTCTACTTCTTCTTCTGACACCTCTGTTAATCTGTAAATTATTTCCTCCTGTGTTGCTTTGAAAGGTTGAATGAAAGTTTGTCCAATGTAAAACCAGATTAAATGACAGGAATTTCACCGTAAACATTTCTTTTAGTTTTCATACAGAATAAATACATTTTATATATTTCTACCAACTTGTTCCTGTTTATTTAGAAAAGATAAAGAAGCTCCAAATGCATCTATCTGCAGCCTGCAAAATGTCTAATAACACCTACTTCAGTTTCTGTTCAGCTTGTTAGAGGGAAAAAAAGGTGGGAGTTGATTTTATTTTTATTAACAACATATTATACCTGTGCCATGATGTTGCTGTAATCATACACAAAACCTTTATACTCATTACTGGCAAGAGGAGAAAGTTTCTTTTGATACAGTAATTTCCCGAGAGCTCCTCAAACTAAATTGTGTCTTTGTTTAAATTTGATTTGTTTTTTAATCCAATAATAACTTCATCCTGATCCGGTTTTATGTCTGCAAATGAAGGAATTTAACTCATTGTAGTATATTGGACACAGAGATGTTGTAAAACATTTTGGTACATAATAATTAAAGTTAGTTTCCCTGAAATCTGCATTAAAAAGCTTAATAATGCAGTTTTTGTTCCTGCATCTTATCAACAGCATTCCCCCGATCAGAGGGCAACATCTCGCCTTTTCTAAACTGTATCGTTTCAGATACAGATTTCTCCATCAGTTATCAAGAGATGCATCATAATATGAACATTTATTGTATTTTAATTTAAAATCTTTATGCAGTTGTCATGTTTTATTTTCATTTGGTCTAATCACTGCTTAATAAATAGACCAAATACAAAACATGGGAATGCTTATGAATAAAAAAACATTCAATTAATCTATGTTCAAACAATGGACTTGATCAAGGCTGAAAAACAATGAAAAGTCTCATCAACAAACAGGCTTTCTATTTTTTATGTATGGGTTTAAATATTTCCTGCAAATCCGAAACCAGGAAACGTTTGGACAATTGTCATATCAAATAACCGGCTTTTATTCCAGGATAAATAACATCGATCGATCTTAATAGTAAAACGTACTGTGAAAAAATATTTTTCAAATAAATTTATGGTGTTGTGGAATTCAAGTTAAATAAAAGAAAAAAAATTATTTTACACAGAAAGTGGAATAGGGATAAAAAAAAAAGACCCGTAAAGGATTATTTCCTGTTTCTATACTTATATTCATCCTAAATATTCTAAACTTTACCATGTGTTATGTTTCTATTCACATCATGCCAAGGTTCTGTTTGTTCATGTCTGCTTCTCTTGTCTCTCATCATGTTCATCACCTGTGCACAGCTCTCGCTCTCTATTTGCACATGTCCCAGACTCTTTATAAGCTCTGCATAGAGAGGCTCAAATTTCCAGATAGTCAGTTAACTTTGTTAGTGCTATTGTGTGCCACTGTCAAGTCGAGTCAAGTTCATGTCTAGTAGTCTGATTTATTCCATATCTGTTTCTGAACCTGGACCGTGTCTTTACCTGAGCCACTACCCATAACTCCACCAAATTAGTCATTGTTTTTGACCATGGAGGTTCTGATCATTCCCTGGGGTCTCACTTATAAAACTTTGCGTAGAATCCTTACTAAAACCGTACTTAAGCTCAGCAAAAAAAATCTACTTACGCCAAGTAAGTTTGGGACCTATAAAACATGGCGTACGCACAGCTGCACTCAATCTCCGCTTTATAAATCACACTTTACCTAGAAATGTGCTCAGGTGTTTCTGGATCACATCCCGCCCTCAACACGCCGACTTTCTGCCGTAAATGGTCAATGCAAAGTGCCTTGTACATATACATGACCCGACTCGTGACAGCGTTCCACCAATAAGCTGGCGACTGCAGATCAAGGTCTTGTGGGTGAGGTGGAAAAACAAAAGGAAGTGCTTTTTAGAGGTCACAGCAGTGGCATAACAAATAAGACAAAATCCACAGAGTGGCACAGCGTTGCTGAAACCGTCAATGCTGTGAGTTCTTCAGAGAGATCTGTGGCGGATATAAAAAAATGGTCTGATCTAAAGATGGAGGCAAAAAAAAGATAGCTTGCCACCGCCAGAGTGTGTCTGCCACTGGCGGACCCCCTGGCACCTCTGATCCCCCACAGCTCCCTGTTAGGATTTCAGCCATACTCGAACCGGCAAGCGTGCATGGCATCATGCCGGAGAAGGAGGGAGACACTGACCATGCAGATGAGACTAAGCCTTTTATTAATACACATCAAACGTGTCCGTCCTTAAAATATAAAACAAAACCAAATCTCGTTGTTTCCCCCCCAGTGACTGTGGACGAAGCGTCCAACGAGGCATCCCGGGGCGGCGACCGAGGATGTGGCTGCAGGGTCGGCCTGTCCCACCAGTGCACCTCGGGCGCTAACTGACACTGTCAGAAGTGCGAGAAGAACTGCACAAAATATGTGACGTCCTGACTGAAATTTCAGGCACACTTAAAGAATTAAAAATTGTAAAAAAAATTTAAAAATCATGCCTTCTGTGTTGGTCCTATAAATGACACATGACATTTTGTCTCAATCTGGCCCCCAGCTGATATTCCGCATGTCGGGGCGAGGGCTGTGTGTGTGTGTGTGTGTGGGGGGGGGGGTTTGTTGTTGTTCTGTGTGCGCACGAAGTGGTACAATGCTGCTGGAATAAAGAATTTGATCCTTCTCAGCAGCAGCACTGCAGGTGCTCTCCATGTCCAAAATGTGCGTAAGCCAGGTTCTTAGTCAACTTAAAGTTGCGTACATTTTTACGCTATGTTTTTTTTATAAATCCCAAAGTTTGCGTGGAAAGTTGCTTACGCAGTTTTCCGACCCCTGGTCTGTTTCTGAATTCTGATTTTGGAATGTACTGATAACTGGATCATGTGCTTTTTGACCTCTGGACTTATTTTGTGGACTAACCTTTTTTAGCTTTTTCTGTCTTGCCTGCTGCTTTAGAGTCCAGCTTACAAACCCAAACGTTACACTGTGTTTCTTTAAGACTCTGGTTTCACAATAATTTGCACATTGGCACACAGATACCACGCCAGCTGCTGATGTGAAAGTAACTCGATTTTTATGATTTTTTTCAAAGAGCCTGCAGTCTGAAATGCAAACCCAATCCTTAGTGGACACGTCACAGCTTAATTCAAGACTTGATGTGGTGAAGTATATTAAACATGAACCATGTTTATACTTCTTTTTAGATTAAGATTTTTTTCAAGAGCTACATAGACTATTGTTTACTCAGGCTTTAAGAGGAAATCCAACACTGAAAGGCCTGCTTTTCATTTGACATATTTTTTAGGCTTATGTCATTCAGACATGTTTCTTTCTCCTGGTTTGCATTACTTCTTTCACCTTCAGTCATAAAATCTGAAACAACAAAAGGTAGTAAACTCCTTCCAGTTCCCATCTAAACCTGCTCCAGTTAATGATCCGGCCATGATGTTAGAAATCCACTTTTCCAGAGTCTTGAGGAGGTCAACAAGCACATAATATGGCAGATTCCATGTTTCACATGATATAGAGAGACTGATCATGGATCACACACACAATGCTTCAATGGGCAAGGTCATGGTGGTTTTATCATAATGGTTGCAGTGTATCATGGTCCTGGGAGGATCATGGTGGCAGTGGTGGTAGCGTTTCAGGGACATGGCGCCCGTGCACATCTGTATTGCTTGGTTCTCAGATTTGAAGGTGGAATGGCGAACTTGAAAAGTTTAAGCAAATTTGTTCATACTTAACAACTGTTTACATTTTTGCATTATAAATGAAGGAAGCTAGATAAAAAGAATTGTATCTACTTGTTCACTAAATTGGTGTTTTAAAATCACCTCAGTATCAAAATCAAGTATCAAGTTTTTTTTCCAGTATCGAATTGAGTTAAAAATGTTAGTATTGTGACAACACTACCGTGAATCATGTGACTCTTTCTTAGCCAATTGTAATTGCTTTTCTCGCAACCCACCCAGCCTCCCCACAACCATGTTTGTGTGTGCATGTGTGAGTGTAACCAGTAAAGTACTGCATTTAACGTTCACTAACGATAACAGTGAAATTGTAATTAATTAGATTATTCCATTACTGAAAATCCAACCATGTTACTTCAAACACCGTTATTCCAAATAATGAATATGAGAAATTAAAATTTAACTTCTATTTAAATTCATTAAGAATTTGTTCATCAAGATACAAGTTTGAGGACAAAATCCTACCAGGAAAATGTTTCCATCTGTTAAAACATTCTTTACACTTAGATTATTATCTGTATAATGGACCAGAGAAGTCCTTATAATAAAGCCCATCATTTCTTTTTATTCCACAAACTTCCACATGCAGCATAATATTCTCAAACATTTTGTTCAAAATGACTCATTTAAATCATTTTTACATATTATTAAATGACTCAAATACCAACTGTTTCCGAGCGTGATTGATTATCTCAGTGATACATTGCATGTGCAGACACTCTTGAAGGGTTTATTAAGTCTGAATGTGATGGTGCCCAGAGCAGACTGTAAAGTTAAACAGCTAAAAGGTCTTTTAACAGGCTAATGTGCCAAGCCCCGTCGACTCAGCCAAAGTGGCAGCTTCACTTTGGTTTGAAAAGCGCTGCTTTCTGGCGAAACCCCGGATAGCTTGTGTTTGACCTATTCCTTGACATTTTCGTATTGACATTTTCTGCAAATTAGAGCAGTGAGCCACCGGCCTCAGTTTAAAGCTGCTCCCGTTGATCTTGGGGGGGGGGGGAGAGAAAAGCACTTAACCTTTTAATTATTCTTTCTTCCAGGACCAGGGATTACCTTTAGCTCCACTCGGTGTGAGATGATCTCCTCTTCATATGAGGATAAATGAACCTCTGGTTATCTGAGAAAATTGGATCTTAGTGTGTGATTTAGAGAAGGTGCAAAAGAAAATACTGGCAAACTGCACAAAGTAAATTTTCCTAAAAGGGTTTCGGTGCGATTATCCAACCAACATGCTTCTTACAAGTGCAGATGAGCTGCTTTCTTTTATACAGGAAATTAAAATATTTCACTAATAGTAAGTCAAGGTCAGATGAAAGATTGATTTTTAACAACTATACGATAAAAACCAAACTCAGATGTTTCCTGTTTGAGCCGCCCTCGTGCTTTTAAAGCCTCATTAACCGTCAAGTGAAATGTATCCCAATACACTCTCTGCTTCATCGTCAATGCTCCCATTTCATTTCACATAAAAACTTTTTAATAGCTGCTGTAACACAGCTGCCATCTGCCTGAGGTTGACCTGATGCTCTTTTTAACTCCGAACTGAAGCCATAACCACATTCGTGTTTTACAAATTGATTCCCAGGTCATAAAATCTTCACTCAGTGCAGTTTGTGTTTGTGCTGCTGTGGTTTTGCATTTGGATTATAAAAGTAATTCTCTTCATTAACATGAGCAGTGAATGCTGCTGGAGGGGGTTGTGGGACGTGGATAATGACCTCTGTAATATGACAAATTTAAATGGCGTCTGGTGGTACAACGCTTTGTTTCGTGGTTGTGGTTGAAGGCTCCATATAACTAGAGTCTGTTTTCTGTTCACCTCCTTCACACACCACTCTCATTCTCATTTGCATATTCAGAAACGACGTGTTACCATTCAATAAGCAAATCTTACATCATTTACTTGAGAGGGCTGTCAGAATGTGAGCCCCCACTTTGATGATCTGAAGAGATTCAACTTAACGAGCTTCGAATGTCAGGTGGAAATCTGCCTGAAACAAATACAAAAGGTGTAGATATTAAATGACAGGAGGGGAATCTTAACACTATAATCCTTATAGCAGCAAAAAAACCTACTAATTTTGACTAAAAAAAAATAATAAAAAACATGAGCTGACTCTTGTTCATGGGATTACAAGACCAGATTTTTCCTACGAGGCTTGAGTTATTCTGGTCTAATCAGAATAACAAAATACTCAAACTAAAATCTTGGTGAAGGAAAATTTCACTTTTCTTTCTTTCAATTTAATTAGCCTCTTTTTTTCCAACTCCTTTTGGGTTATGTGCATTCACAGCAAACTGGATTCAAACCAAAGACTGTAGAAAAACATGGATGAACACTCACCCGGCAGCAGCAGCTGGACTCACTAAAGGTTTTAAATGTCCTGTATCCTGCTGTTTTACAGCTTTCATCATCTGGAATAGACACATATATGACAAAATATTACCTTTGGTGTTATATTATCTTCATTTGTCCTGAAACATAACTTATATTCTCGAGATATTCTCTGACCAGGAAGTAAAACACTCGGTTGACCTAGGGTGTTTCTCAATGTCAAGGAACCTTTCCTACCGAGGCACTGCCTTCGTAGATCGCACATCGCCCATGGAGCTAGAAATGTTAATAAAAATAAAATAAATGTTCAAGCGAGTTAATACCTTCTAGCCACAGAAGCTGCAAGTACAAAGCAACTAACCAACCGTATAACTGCTTTGGATTTAAAAAGAAAACAAAAACATTTTAAATATAAGCCTGATAGCAACAATCAGTTAACTTACATTTAAACCTTTGAACTCTTTGAAGTAGCTGCTGCCGGCTCCTCAACCGCCATTTTTTGAAAATACCGCGATGTATTCTGGGAAATTTGTGACCAAGGGAAGGCATCAAGGCACGTCCCGCGGGCAAACCGAGTACAGAGGCCTCGGTAGCAAATGAACATTGGAATGCACCTTGGCGGGTCCCGGTGACGTATCTCCCAGGCAACTGGGGCGGGACCAAGGCATCAAGGCAAGGTTCCTTGGCTTTGAGAAACACCCCTAAAATCCCATCTCTCCTCCAGGCCCCCTCCTCGCGAGTGCTGCCCCTCGAGCTGACTGAATAAAATGGTGAATAAATTCCTGTAACTCTCGCAGCCAAATAAACATTTTCAGTGAGACATTTTTAGAAAGTGAAATACTACAAAACAGTGGCGTTTAGTGTCTTGCTTCAGACTCTTGCAGCTCTACACGTGTGTTTAATCTGCAGGGGCAGGACGGATACATCATGCAGGTCCTGGTGTAACATTGTTACATCACTATGTTACAGTCAGTTGTTATCCAGGAGAGTGGAGCAGCTGCTCAGAGCGCAGGAATCAGGAGGATTACTGAGAAATGTGTTTATTAAACAAAAAAATAAGGAAATAACATCACAACATGGTTAAAAGCTCCAAAAGGCTGATTTTACATGGTATACAACCTTTAAGTCATTTTACCCTGTAAACAAAATGACCATTTTCCAGTCTAAAAACAAAAGCACATCATTAGACATCTGATTAATGTCTCACAAAGAATGAAGAATTCAACCAGCAATGATGTACTTAATACACCAGTAGCACACCAGTTAATATGTCACATATTGGTTCAATGTTCTTAAGATGAAATCAGGTATTGTTTTGATCACTCATCCCTTTTTCAACAGCTTGTTCCTGTTGAGGGGCGTCACAGAAATACACAACCACACACACACACACACACACACACACACACACACACACACACACACACACACACACACACACACACACACGGTTAATTCAGGGTGCTGATTACTGAACATACATGCTTTTGGTCTGAGAAACACATGCATGAGTAGAACACGCAAACTTCACGCAGAAAGATCTCAGTCAGGTTTTGAACCCAGGATCTTCATGCTGCAAGGTAACAGCGAACTGCACCACTGTGCAGATGCCATTTTGATCAGTTATCTGATAATGATGATTTAAATGTCGACTCTCATTGTTTAAAGTTGGGATATAGCGACTCCGTTTTTTAGCTCATTTTAATCACTTCTAAACTGAAACAAATGACGAACATCTGCAGCTGATCAATTTACAAAATGCTAAAATTGTCATTATTTTGCTTAATTTGAATCTTTTTTTTTTTTTGTTATCTTACCTACTTTCAATAATTCTAAAATGTTTCGTCACTTCTATAATTTTACATTTACAATTTTGTGTCAGTGAGTTTCAAAACATGAACTGAATCAAAATAATTCTAATATTTTTCTCTCTCGTGCCCTTCAGTGTTTGTTATTCATTTAGATTCTTTTATTTTGGTAGGAAGTTTTTCAGAGTTTTAGAGACACTGGCTATAAAGATGTTGGTGTCTCAGGTATTTTGGAACCAGATAGCAGCTTATAGCGCTAAAAATAGAGAAAAAAAACTCTACAGCAGCTTCTTAGAAAAGCATAAATCCCCTCTGAGACAGTTTCTGCTACAGTTTTTATTGTTTGTACTGAAGTTAAATCTTCATCAAAAGCACAAAAACTCTTAATGTGTGGGTGGATCTCTGGAAAGTGTCTTTCAAACTATCAAACAAAGAATAAAATATAGATATTTGATGTACTGTAGAGTTGAGTTTATTACTTTAAGGTCACATATGTTTGAATTGTATGATTTCTGGGAAATAAAGCACAATCGATTTGTGGGTGTTTAATACTGCAGATGGCACGAACAGACGTCTGATATTTTATTCATCTTACCTCTCTGTCAAGCCTCAATAGTGGAGCAGAAATGGTGGTGCCAGATGCATCCGTGCCTTGACGGGGAAGAATGCAAAGTTCTTCCTGATCTGAAGGGCTGGAGCTGCGCGACAGGGAACAAGATCAAGACCACAAAGGTGAGTTGTGTTTCTTTATTGACCCAGAATCCAACCTGTTGAATGTGGTGTTACTACTCCTCAAGGTCAACAAGCTGTGACTCCACTTTCCGTCGCCTCGGCCTTTAACTAAAAAGGTTTGTGTTTGCAGCCTGCGCTCGGACCCTTGGGGTCTGATAATCAATGGGCTGCCATGTCTCCTTAGCACTTTCAGGCCAATCTGAGCACCCAAACTGGCCAATTACTCACTCCAGTTACTTGCTTTTGACTTTGTAACATGATGCCTGTATCCTTCACTGTGTTATGACTACCCGTAGACTTTCAGTCCTGCCTCTCTCCATGTACTTAATTATTTAAACAGCCTGCACCACACCACACCTGCCTCGAGCCAGTAGCCTGGAGCCTTGGGCTATTGATTCACGGATTGGTCGGGACCTCAAAATGAGATATATTCTTTAATATATTAGATGTATAGAGATGGATATATATAGACAAGCTTGAACATCACTGTTCAGAATGATCAGATCTGATCTTAGTTGAAAGAAAACTAAATGTCTTGTTTTGTTTTCTTCTTGTGTGAAAGATATCTGCAGACAGAGACCAGCTTTGGTAACTACAGATGTTCCACAGCAAAGCCCAGGTAAATACTCTATCATTACAACCATAACTGTCCATTTACTGTTCCGCTTTTTGTTTAATTTATATATTTATTACTGTTTAATCCTTCATGTGACAGTAACAGAAGAGTTCCCACCATAAATCATTGATGTGGCTTATAATTACTTCATTGTCATATTGGGAAGCACGATTCCCCGTAGCGTGACCGCACCATAGACATGAGGAAGAAGAGGAGTGATTATGATTCTAACATGTTCAGAATGGTATCATTACCCAGCAGATGTAACTCATGTACCTTTGAACTCAGCCAGAGGTACAACTTTCCTGCGTTTCCAATCTTTTTGTGTTTGATGCAGCAGGAACTTTCTTCCTTTCTGCTGCTGAGCTTGTAGATACACAGTCTACATAATGCTGGAACGTCCAGCTACACGCACTTCCATGACTCTCTATCAATCACACACATTGGAAAAACGGCGAGAATTGAAAATGTAAGCCAAGCTGGGACCGGCTATTAGAAAACCAGGGACACTGACGGAGTGATGAACTGAATCTGACGTGCTAAGAATTTCAAGAAGTTAAATTTGAAAGATGAAATGGAAGCAGGAGGTAACGGTGGAAGCTGTTTGTTTTTAACTGACAAATACAGAAATCCTTTAAGAGGTTACTTGCAAAGTCTGTGTTGCTTTATACCAGAGGGATAAAAATCCTACATCAGCTAGCAAAGCTTTGTGTATTCTTTTTATTACATTGTTTGTTCTTGTCTAGTCATAATTTATCGTTTGGTTCCTTTTTTTTACCTCAGAATTCAGTTTAAATAGATGAAAACACATGAGAGAAGAAGGTTCCTGAGAGTTTGATTATAGAGTATTTTACTGTCATTTAATGACACTAATACTGCAAATTTGTACCATTCTGCTACTTTACTTATTTAACCAGCAGTATTAATGTGAATGTAGGACATTTTCAAATACCTATTCTAAAGGAAATGAAGTGTGGATCAGATTAGGGTGTTTCCAAATTAAAACTTCAGTATTTTCTCAAAAATCAGTCGCAGCCCAGTGAGATCATACAGAAGTTCCTTTAAACAACATGGATTATTTTTCTGATGGTCCATTTACAATTTAATAACTGGGTTTAGTGGGACTTTATGTTTAGATTACTCATGAGAATTTTAGAAGGAACTATTTGACATTCAGCAAATATTTCATTCAAATAATTTAGCTAATAGCTAATAATTGAGCTTATTTTCTGGCTAATTTTGCAAGAGCTGTATTTATTTTGCATGAATTCTAACATCCACCCGCTTCATTTAAAAATTATTTACTTAGTCAGTTTCTTCCTTACCTTCTCATTGCTGCTGATATTTTAGAGTTGCTTTAGCTCCCTTACTTTATTATTTGAACTTAGATTTTAAAACTTTTTGGATTTTTTTTTTTCTTTGTATCCTCTTTTTAAAGACTCTTAACATAATTATCTGCCTTCCTGCAGAGTTCTTCACATCAGTTCTGGCATGTAGAGCCTTTTTATGTCAAAGCCAAAGTTTTTTTTCTGACCAATAAATACTGAACAGTTCTTATTCTATCATGCATTCTTTTATTTTGGAAATGCACATGCTGCTATTCAAAATGAGACAGAGCAACATCATATTTAGAAATCTTCATTCTAAATCAGCTTTCGAGAAACTGCCCATAAACACTTTTGTTGAGAAAGACATTTTGCTGTTTTATTATAGTGATGCATCAAAATCTTGTGTTGTAAATCTTTACAAAAAAAAAAAAACTGCACGTATGATGAAAATCCCTGTCATGGTAGTTATAATACAGAGCATATTGCTCTGAAAGATGCAGCAGAGGGCCAATTACACGGCTGAATTACACAAACACAATTCCTGCACCTGCTGTGTTAAATCTTACAGCCACACTCACTTCAGGCTCTGAATGGAAATGAATGCTTTGCCAGTTAAATTAGCACTTGTCAGGCACCAATTAAACAAACGCAACACCCAGGGAAGACTTGGTTTTTCCTTCTCAGTATTTTTAGCATCGTTTCAGACAGTTCCTCAAATGCTGTTAATGATTTTGCCCCCTCCTGAAGTGAGACAGAGTATGGATTGATCTCTAGAGACGTTTTCTCTTCTGACAATAAAGCAGCTGAGCTCTTTGTCTTTTCAGCCCAAAATTATTCTCAAATTAGTATCACATAAATCACCTTGGCAGCTTGAAATGTAAATGAATCGGATAAGGGAGGAAGTTATTGCAGCCTGTTCATTGACCACCGCTACCTTGTTTTGTGAAAACTCTTTACCCTAGTTTTCATGTTTGTTCAGATTTTCAAGTGAAGCTTGACGATTCTTGTGTTGCATCTGTTTCTCTGTGTAATTGAGGGTAATTTATATGACATTATGCACTGCCGTGCTGTGACTCTGCCCCCTGATTTGTCAAACAAGCCATTTGTGAATTAATCTAACTGGGCTGTCATGGCTGTCTGTTTCCCATCAAAAGTTTGGCATCAATAATAGGACCTTACAAGTCCGGTGATGGCTTCCCGCAGTCCATCAAACCTGCATGTCATCTGACAGCCGACTGGAATTGATAGCGGACGTTGTTATGAAGGTTGTTATGTTACGCTCCTTGAGAGTCTTTTCCAGAATGTACTTTTAGTGGAGCAGAGGAGCTGCCAGTCAGCCACTGAGCTTCATGACAGGCAATTTAATCTCAAGGAGAATGGAGGTCTTCAAGTATCTGACAGCAGCGGACTAGGACTGAAAAGCTAAAGCGATGGGTGGGAACGGCGGTTTCCAGTGTTCCTGATAGGAAGTCTGAAAAGTTTGAGAATGTCTCCAGTTTAAATTTGGGAATTTGGGCATTATCTTCAGGAATCACCTTTGTGAATGATCTCTTAGTCCTGGTTTTATATGAATACCCTACTAGGCTGCATAGCATAGAGGAATACCAGAAAACATCTGGGTTTCCAGCTGCTCCACGGTCCTCGAGACTCCTAAATCAATCCAATTCTGAAAGGTTGAGTTTGTTTTCTGGAAATAATTTGAAAAATGTTTCTAACACAGTTTTTTACAAAAGGTCATACATATCAACATATATAAAAACGTGAACATTTTGATGTTCAGATTGTAAATGTTGAGCATGTTTAAAGAAAATAAATAATGAAATAAGTGTGGAATGATCTAGATCCCACACACGGAGCTGGAATTCCAATCATGAGAATGTTATTTGTTTCATCAAACCTTGTTTTGTTTTCCCACTGGTCACGAATACGTAAATTGTGATTATAATTATTTTCCTGTTGGTTTCCAACATAGAATCAGAAATGATGAAATAGGCTTTAATGTTGATTTTTCTGGTTGCTTTTCTAATAAAAAATGAAAAGATATTAAAGGTTTGTTTTGGTTTTGTGCTGTTATACGTTTCATGACTCTGATTTTGTTCATTACGCAGGTAGCCCCCAATCTGGTCTAGCGGATCATGAAAGGAGACAAGACTACTACAAAGGATCTTGCTGTACATAGAGACGTCTTCTATTCTGGACTACAAAGATTTTTTTTTTTAAAACTCTGAACTTTCAGCATTTCTTTGCGAAGGACTTTCAAACGATGAGCTTCACAAGACAAATGGATTTAATCTCTGACATTGTACTGCTTGTAGTGGATTATGACAATAAACTTTGCCTATATGTTGATTCGTAGAGTAACATGAAAATTACAAGAGGTCATAAAAAACATCTGTTGTCGGTCAACAGATGAAAAAAGCAATGCAGAACTCGAAAAGAAAATGTGATTGTTTTGTCAGTCAGTTGTACAAAGTGTAGTTGCAAAAGTGCACAGACAGGTAAAAAATGTGTCTGAGCAGCAAATATTCAGGGTGATTTCATCATAATCTGCATTACTTGATCCAAACAGCCTAGATACTCTAACAGTTTGCGGATTCATGGGTTCAACCAACCTTAAACAATGTAAAAACTGATCGAATTAAGCAGCAGACTAAGAGGAATTCATTTCCTTTACAGGAGAATAATTCCCTCATTTCCTGACGCCATGCATTACAATTTTAGGTCCAGTTTCTTTAAAAAAAAAATAGTGTAAATTTACTACATTTGGTTTCCAGCTGGGTAATGAGAATGTTTCCTAAAACTATTTTCAACTACTTATTGGAGTATGATTTGCTAATTACCTTTCAGTGGTTATTGCTGACACTTCTTTAGTCTGTGTAAGTGACGACATCGGTAATAAACTATGGTTGTGTAATGAAAACTTTGTGTTAACTGTGGATTTAGTGTTTCTCATTTTATATCAGAACCGATTATTTTATAAATCTTAGTTGCGTTCTTTCTTCTTGCAGTTTTAATTACAACTTCTCAGGTAAAGGATTTATTAAAGGTCCCGTATCATGTTATGTTACAGCTTTCAACGTCTATATGATGTTACCTTTGGTTTTATATAGTTTTCATAACTTTCGAGTTATTCTCCGACCAGGAAGTAAAATGCTCAGTTTGCTGCCCCTCGAGCTGCCTGAATAAAATAGTGAATACATTCCTGTAACTCTCACAGCCAAATGCACATTTTCGCTGAGACATAAGAAAAATTCTTAAATTGTTATTTTCCTATCAAGCCATCAACAGTCACGACCCAGCAAGATGCAGATATAAATGTAACTCTTCCATACAGCAGTCAGGATAAGCCTTTCTTTTTTTTCTTGTGTGGTCATTCATACAGACCAGAAAAATAAATCTTGTAATATTAAATGCTTAAAAATACCAAGCTAGCACAACAGAATCAACCAAATAATAAAAACCCCTTCATCATGTTTTCTATGTACCAGTTCTTGGTAACTGCACCCAATGTCTGCTTGAAGTATCAAGAGCCCGTTAACTTCAGCACACGCTTCCGCCTCTGTTCATCAGAACCAGACGCTGACAGAAAAGCTGCACTGAGCAGGTAGGATAAGGTCAGACTAAGAACATATCAGACATATTTTTTGTGATAAGTGAAAATAAGATAATAAAGAAACACTTTAAGCCAATCTGATGGGTCACATTATCTGTTTTCACCCAGTAAATAAACAATAAATGTGCTTTTAAACTGGTAAAAATAGCAAGTACTGCTTTGAAATAAAATCCCCTTCCCTCAGTTGCATAAATCAGTGCATGCATTCATAATTTGGTTTGAAAATTAACATTATCATTTGTACAGAGGTATCAACAGTACAACTCTACTAACCCAGACAACAATAATAAGTGGAGCTTCTATGATCATTACCGTTAGTATTGCTCTATGTTGATTCATTACTGTCTCATATCTTCCACACAACTAATGACACAACTTTTTAAAGGTACAGTATGTAAGAATTAGACCTTGTCCTCGAATCCGAGTCCCGCAGTTCATGTAAAAAAAAAAACCCGTCTGCTCTCAGCTGCTCACCCTACCTACCTCCCCTACCTGACTTTTCCGTTGGGTTGCCAGTTCTGATGTTGATTCTCTTTTTGTTTCTCTTGTATTTGTAAAATTTTTGGGAATGTCTGAAGGCCTATTTGTTCAGCATTGAGTTTTCCTAAGTGCGTTTGAACGCCCCATCACGGGCAGCTCGGCTGCTCAGTTTCTTACTTTTTGCTGCTGCTTGTTATTGAATTACAGCTGCTTGTGTTGAAGACTTGGCAGCCTTGTAGACTCACATGTGATTCGTTATAGAACCAGGAAGTCTGGATGTGTAAATAATGATTCTGGTCCGGACCATCGTTTTTAAAATGACCAAAACTAGCGACCACCCAGCCGGCTGAGATCAACATCTGTTAGAATGGGACTTTATTTTTAACATCAGTGGGACATTAGACTGTTGTTTGAGTATTTCACTGTAAAATTCTCACATATTGTACCTTTAAAACTTTCATCCTCCTTTGGCTGATTTTACTTTTTTCCCTCCTCAGCAGAGAATGATGCAGAGTGGAACATCTACAACCGAAGCTTGTGAGAGTACCAAGATAGATGGACAGCTCTGGATTATTTAGAGGGAGGCTGTAAGCCACTTACACGCCAAAGCCCTCGGTGACACTTAAGTTGTGTAACTTCACAGTGCTCCAGTAAATTAATACCCAAATTATAAGATTACGTCACAACAAATCTCCCAGTGTACCACAAAACCTACAGTAACTGTCTGGATCAAAGGATCTGGCTGTTTTATGGTGGGGGACCCAGGTGAGACATTGGGTTTCCCTGCTCTGGGAAATAGACCGGGAAGTTAATTTGGATCTCGATTTCCAGTTTCGAAGGTGCTGATCCAGATTATTTAGAAGGATTTTCAACACTTCTAAATAAATTACAGGGAAATCTTTCAGTTTTAAATGTTCAAAAACAATTTCTGTGTCTGGGAAAAGTATTTAATGCAGAGGACTTTCATCTTTATATGTCGAACACCATCTTATATGTTCAAAGTGGAAGATCTGAGAAAGTATTATTTATTATTATTGTTTTATTCCTCGAGGTTTTCATTTGAACATGCTCTGTGCTGTTGCTTGTGTGCCTGCCAAAAACGGATCTGCTGAGCGGCTGCATTTCCTGCCTGCTATCTATTTCCAAACACCCAGTCTGTGAAATGTCTTGTGGCAAAAACAGGAGACAAGTGGCGCCTAAAGCACCGTTATCATGTTCCATGAGTACTTCTCTCAAACATCAAGCTTCGTTCTTCCTCACCAAAGGCATCTTCTAGCAAAAGAAGTGAAAAAAAAAACCCATGACGCAGTTGGTCTCAGCCTTTCCAGGGACACTAATTTGGGGGCTGTCTCACACACACACATAACAAGCTTCTGACTTCTATTCAAATGAAGTTAAAGCAAGCAATTTTAGTTTTTTCAATAATGCAGTTCTTACAAGAGCACATCAAAAGAATCTCACCTCTTACCGTATCCGGCACAGTTTTGTGATTTAACGAGGCTTTTGTAATTATACAGTTCAATCATTGATTCTCCAGGAAAAGAAATTTCATTACACAGAAAACCATCGATAAACTATTAGCGTCTTTGCTTCATCAAATCATTTCAAACAACAAAAAGGTCACGTCAGAATTACCATTTTCCAGGATGAATAAATAAATAAATGTGGATGTGAATCATTATGTGAGAGAGTTCAGCAAAAATTTTCAGGTGGGAGTTCAAACGTGGTTGAAAGTGGAAAATGGGACTTGTAATTATATTTTTTTTTTTTATTCACCCCCCCCCCCTTTTTCCACTGACAGCACAGGAATGGCTGAAAATTTACATCTAATGAATGCTGATTTTTCTTTTTACAGATGCATCTTGCATCCAGCCATAGAAAATTCTCAGTTCCAATCAAGCCATCAAATGGCAAGTGAAGTTCTCTCTTCATTTGAAGTACATTTCTGCAGGTATTACTGCAGCTGAAGCTGCTGCTTAAGAGTTGTCTTTGATTATATATAAAGACTGGGAACTCCTTAATTTCCAGCTCAAATGCAACTTACAGCTTCTTAAAAGCTTTTTAATGCAATCAAATTTATTTTCTTCCACTTTAGAGAATTATATTTATCTAAAAGAATTTGGTACGAGAAGTGATTTTAGTTCATGTCTGAACACAAGCTCATTTTACTGCTAATTAACTCACAGAATGTTTAATGAAGTCTCATGCAGTTATTATTGTTGTTTCTGTTATTGTTGTGAAGACTGTCTTCTGGGGGTCTGGGCTGGAACTGTCCGCTTCTTTTCATGCCAATAAAACTTGATCCCTCATTCTGTTTAACAGGATTTGACCTGAAACGCCACACGGACAGAACTGAAATGTGATTGTAGCTCATCAACATGAAGGCTTAGCTATAAAAAGATGCATCGTTGCATAGCAAAGACTGCAGCACAATAAAAAACAAACATAATAAGGTTGAAACCCTATTTAGAAGATAAAAAGGGTGATTGCACTGAAACAACTGCAGCAGTTGCTTTCATGTCATGATTATGGGAAGCCTAATGAAGGAAAATGAAGAGAGAAGATTCTAATAATGTGTTTTAATGCACATGTTTATCAAATACTTTATCACAGTTGTACCAAATTAAATTAAATGACTTAAAGCTGTTTTTAATAACAAGCATATCTCTTTACATCTTGCATTTAACATAAACATAATATATTTTTTTAGAAATTGTTTTCATGCTGTTTTAAAACTAACAGCTGCTCACACCAGATACTGTGTTCCACTGCCTAAAACTTTTGCACAAAACTGTATATCCAGCTCTTCATGTAATTTTAGACATTGTTCTGCATGCATTTTAATCTTAGATTTTATAACTATATTTCTGTCCAATCACTATTAACTGAACTTGATCCGAACTCTTTTTGCAGTTAGCTTTGTGGTTAGTGAAGGTCCCTGTTTCTGTTCTGAACCCACACACTAGAAACATTTTCACAATCGTTACATCCAGTCATGCATCATTTGTCAGGATGTAACCTACTCAAGGAATTTTTTCCCAAGACATTTCAGTGTGGAAATATATTTGGAACATTTAGACAGAACTAAAGGAATTATTTTTATAATAAGCGAAATATGCTCAATTCTGATGTATTTCTGTCCACGTTGCTGTGCAGGAGTTATTGTGAACATGTCGACTGAAGTAGAACTCTGAAACTTTCTACATGAGAAAATTAACACCAACTTCAGAGACACTCTTGAGGAGCTTGAATTTAAAGTACAATATGTATATATGTAGAATTTCACGGTGAAATACTCACACAACAGTCTAATGTCCTAATGATGTTGAAAGTAAGGACACATTACAGATTTCGATCTCAGCCGGCTGCAAGGTTGCCAAGTCTTCAACACAAGCAGCTGTAATTCCACAACAAGCAGCAAAGAGTGAAAGAAGCAGCCCTGAGGTGGCTTGTAGTAAACTTAAGAAACCACAACATCCTTCCCAAAAACTGAAAAAATACAAGAGAAATAAAAAGAGGATCAACATTGGAACTGGCAACCCAGCAGAAGAATCGGGGAGGGGAGAGGGTGAGTGGCTGAAAGTGGATGAGTTTGTTTTTATACATGAACGATTTGATGACAAGGTCTAATTCTTAGATATTGCACCTTTAATGGAACGACTTGAGGCTGTTCAGATTTGTAATGACTGGGCTGCACGCCACCTCTCTCCCATCCATGGTGCAGATGGACACCAACCAGAGCCAGCTCTTTCCATAATGGTGCCTTGAATGAGGCTCCCCTCCAGCAGGTGGTGTCCTAGGCAACCGTCTATGTTGCCTGTGTTATCTGGTTCTTTTCAACTCACCAACCCTGCGAGCCTACAAAGAACTGATCTGGGTTCTAGCCATGTATGAATGTATTCCCAGATGTATTTGCTGGTGAAGGTTTCTTAGTTAGCCAAGTCATAATTTTCCACTCTCAAACCATCGATCATCTAGATTGAGACAGAGGATGGGGCCTTAGGTCTCAACTCAAGAACCGACTATGCAGCTCTGAATCTAATCTCACCCCAAGTGTTACATCACAACTTATATCTTCAGGCAAGAGAGCAAAACATCTCACATACAAACTAGTTTAACAAAAACACCAACGACCCTCAGAAGACGATGGGACTGATGTGCATGCCAGCTCACTCATGACAACTTAAGAGTTGAAACTCTGCACTTTTCATTTAGAACTGATGAATCTCCTCCGATGAGAAGAAAACGTCTTAAAAAACCAAGAAAAAAAGTCCAGTCGCCTTTTTACTAGGATCCCAGATTGAGTTAGTTTTTTTCCTAATATTAATTGTCATCACTTACTGGTCGATTTAGGATAAAAGGTTGGTATTCTGATCACAGACACATACATATAAGACGTTCTAAAATCTTTTGTTTGAACTTCACCATTAACCTAAATATGTTTCGCTTTAGATATTACTAGTACCACAATCAGACAAAAAAAAAAGACCTTTTATTTCAATTTATTCTACAGCTGTGTATATCAGAACAGATTTTATGAAGAAGGGAAAAATCCTGGCAAGGTTTGCTTTCAGAGAAGCGAGCAGCTTTGCATCACACCCCAGTGAGATTTACAGAGTACAGAGATATAGATACAATGAGCACCGAGGCATTACATAACGTCTGTGGAAAGAATTTTTTCTCAAAGCTCTTTTCATTGTCTGCTTCTAACGCAAAACTCTGAATCTATTGTGAGGCTAAAAATTGGTTGAACACATGCAAAAGCACGGGCAAATTAAATGCTTTACATCAACAAATCAGATAATCGTGCGGCTCTGATAATGTTCGTGAACGGTCTTTGTAACAGAAGTTACCTGAGTCGGGCAGGGAAAGACACAAAGAGCAGCCGCTGATAGTTTTGTGCTTTACCATTGTGTTGCTACACTTTTATGATCTTGCCGTCTGGGATGAATTTGCTATCATTAAACCAGGCCTGCAACAACAACAATGCCAGGAGATTGACAAAAACCAAATAACATGTGTGAGAGAAAACAGGCTTTTTGTGAAAGCGTGCATTTTCAATAACTGTCAGCTTTCTGGGGCTCATCAGAACTGAACAAATGTGTCTTTTGTCAGTTTTGTCAGTGTCTTTGTTTCCTGACTTTGTCATCCTCCGACTGATCCAAACATGTCATCTAGGTATGCCTTCGTATTCATCAAGGCCTGGCTGACATATTTTTCTCCAATAAGACTGACTGCTCTCTGCCAGGCTACAAAATCAGAACAGAGTTTATTCTTTTAGATTTCTTAATGCATGTTTTTTTATTATTCTACTCATTCAAATACAAAAAAACGAATAAATACGGTATTCACAGGACTTCTTTTTCTCTGCACACAATCTGTTTTTGTGATTTATGGAACTTTCTGTCACAAATTAATTAATTAGACATTGACGGTGGGGGTCACTGGATATAAATGACCCACATTTAGCTAAAAGAAAAACTTCATTGTTAGATATCTGAGGGAGAAAAAGCAGCACCAGTCGGGCCCGTCAGTGTTCTGCAGCCCTGTTTCATCTCAAGGCAGCTTTTAATAAGATAAATCCTCCTCTGACAGTGACCTGAGATGAAAGTGTGATGTGAAAAGCCAGTGGAAGTTCAGGGAAAGTTCTTTAGCGCTCCACCCACCCAACCCACACATCTAAACCTTAAACCTCCCTCAACCCCTGGTCCCGGTGCTTATGGATGGAAGGGAGGGGAGAAGGTAAGGTGGCAGAGTTTTAGGGAGCGAGGTGGTGGACTTGAAAAGTTCCTCGTCTTCATTCCAACTTTGTGGTTGATCCCAGAAGGAGGCCTTGCTAGGTACTAAAGATGCCAGGGATTGACAGCTTTAAGCTCGCAGACTCTTTGTCTTATTTGAACTTTGCCTCTTCTTTTGTTCTTTAAGCCCTGGATTCTCATGTTTCAACAACTCTATTTAGACGCAGTGCTAGTTTCTGCGTGGAGTGAAGGATTCCTGCCGCAGCAGCAGGAAAAAAACCGGTTTCTACCATTGACGCAGCAGAAGTTCAGAGCACTGTGAAGGATGATTGTGTTGCTTACTCTTGTGAATATCTTGGATCTCTAGTGAAATTAAACTAAGAATCAAGTATTTAAATTAAATGTAACTTCTCAGGTCCATTGTGGGTCTGTGTTTTGTTTTCATTTCATCTAAAAAAGGTAGGAAAACTTAAAAAATGATCAAGAATATGTTCATTTTTTAAACATTTTATTTGCTTGCGTGTACTGTGTGTTAAATAACTGTTAGTAAAGGTTGAAGCTACACACAGCTGTGGATATCTGTTCTACTGGACGGTCCTTTCAGAAGGAGACAAGGTTCTAAGCTAACATTAATTGCATCATACTGTTATGGGTATGTGTAAAGACGTGATTGGCTAAAAAGATCAAGATCTCTTTTCAAGGTGTGTGTAAAAACACAATATACACTGTAAAAACTGAACATGATTTAAGTTATGTCCTTGTCTGTCTGTCAGGTTGGGCTTCAGACTCCTCTCTCTTGTGGTATCTTTAGCCTCTCTACAGAAAGGGCCGCCTCTCCCTCCCCTCTGAGCTCCCCTCCTGAGTGGCACCTCAGCTGGTTGGTGCACTGGTGGCCCTTCAGGTTTGGGGCTTGGCTCCTGAACGTGTGCTGGCTCTCTCCCGACGGCAGCTTGGTGGGGCCTGGTCCTTCCTAGCCGGGTTGGGTCCCTGTTGGGGGGGCGGGGGCCCTTGGTCCTTGGGTCTCCTGATCCATGTCTCGGTCCTCTTGGGTGTGGCTGGTTGCCGGCGGGGCCAGTGGGCTCATCGCTGCAGCCCCCTGGAGTCTCTAAGCTGTGTTTTGTGGGGCGGCTGCTCTGGTGGTCATTGCTGCTCTTGTCTGGAGGGGTCGTGGTTCACACTGCTCTGTTCTGGGACCCCTCTGCCTCTGGGAGGTCCTTGGGTGTTTTGGGGCTCGGTCTCTCATGGTCCGCTTCAGGTCATGTGGGACATAGCTGAGGTGTTTTGCACTTCATTGTTAAAATATTGAAAATATTGAATATGCTGAAATTCCACAAACACAAGCGTGTCACTGCACTCAGGTATTTGCATATATTAAATCTGGCTGTGACATCACTGAAGCACAAGGTTTAACAAGGTTTATTGTCATTTAGGTGTGTGTTTATGTAAACTTATTCTTTTTTTTTAGCATAAATGTCTCCTGTTGCCGTGTTCTTTCTGTTCTTGTTTTTGTGTCTCTGCAGGTGCTGAAGCAGATACTTTGTGTTTTCTTTCTGTACTTTCTTTCTTTCAACATGGCAATGGGTTTTCTTTTTTTTTTTTGGAGGGGGGGGGGGGTGTTTAAATTCATAATAAAAAAAATCTACAGCCATGATGCAAGTTTTAAAACAAGAGTACAATGAGAATCTGAAGGAATATCAAATACAGCATGGACCTGAACTAAAACCCCCAGCGACAAGAATCTGTACCCTTATTGTTGTTAGGGGACCCTTTAGTCCAGGTCCATTTTTGTTCCAGTAAAATTATGCCATTTTTTGAAGTCTAAAACCAACACTTGACAATGAGGAAACTTGATAAAATAGAGATTAACCAGCCTTGGCCAGGCTTGAAGGTGCAGTAACCTGAAATGGTATATATTTGTACTTTATATCAGTTTGAACACTCAAAAAGACATTTCTGGCCTTATAAAGACCAATATTGTACTTTTGAGGGAACATTTAAAAAAAAAGTATTTATAAGTACAAAAATGTTCTTGTGTCGTACCTCTATTTCCACCCATTTACGGCTGCGACCCGGATCACTGAACCAGAGGCGTCCAGAGTGTCTAATATGAAGCTGAACATGTTTTTCGATGAGTATCCACTTAGACAAGTGTCAAATTAGTAGCTTAAAGTTTTAAAAGTTACTTTGTACTGCTTTAAGTAGTCTTGCAGAGTGGTGTAAATGAGCCATTAGCTCACAGGTGTGACTCATTAGGTGCTGCCACAGACTGAGGGCGGAGCTAAATTGAGCAGCCAGGACTCACCTGAAAAAAAAAGCAGTTCAGAATAAAGAATATGAGGTAAAAAGAAGAGAGTAGTTGAAACGAAAGGAAAAGCTTCTCAAAATCCCCGAACCCTGACAGGAAGGTAAACAACATGAACCTCTTTTAAGGAGGTTATCGCTTAAAATATCAGATTTAGATTGGTTAGAATAACTTTCATCTATCTTCTATGTTATTTCATTCTTTAAAATGACGGTGTGTATTTTTATCAACAAAAGAAAAAAGTATTTTTATCTGAAGGAGGTGATCTGAGCTTCGTAAATTTGCTCTTGCAGTTGGTTGTCTGGACCGTTATGTGTATGATTGATTTTTGTCTGACAATCAGCAAATTTAGAAAGCTGATGCGTTTGACATTGTAATTAATACCAGAAGATGAATTCAGAACACAAGCATCTGTCTGTAAAAACTAAAATCCTTAAACAAAATACATATTCAGTTACCTTTTCCATAAAAATGCAGGTTATAATTAAAGTGTTTTAGAGTATTCAGTATTTAAAACTTTGTTACATCCAAAATACAAGTTTCAAAGCTTCTCTCTTTCAAACTCGATCAATGCAGAGTTTCATGTTTTTCGTTTTTCAGCTGCAAAAGTACAACCGACTGGAGACAATGAGGTTCCAGACAAGATCTTTTGGGAAAGCATTGCTTATTTTAGAAGAACCAACCACATTCAACTAAAAACAGCGTGAAGCCTTGCTGCAAAACTGATCTGAACATAACAACCACAGGTATCCATTTATGAAACGAGAACAACTTCAGACAAAGTTGTTGAGCAGCTCTAAAAATCTCCCCATCAAGGAAGAATGTGTCTGTAACTTTCTTCCAAATTATACAGCAGTTTTTTTTTGTTTTCTAAAACAAAGAAAAAATAAAATGATGCAACACGTTCAAAACTGACTGCACCCACTTTGAAACGCGACACAGTCGGCATCAAATGTTCCTGTAAAATGTCATGATGAATAACATGATTGAAATGTTAAGGATCATCTTTTTATGTTTCATACTTACATTTCACACCGTGTCGACTATTTTGAAGACAAGGTTGCACGTAATGCTACATGTCGTTGTCATGAATTACACACAATTAGTTAGAAGAGCTGCTCTGCTGTCAGCGTGGATATGAACTCCGGTGAGACCTCGTTTGCTATTGTTTATACCGTGTAGCGCGACAGCCCCTCATTAACAGTGTTTGAGGAGTTAGATAAAAGGGTTGCTAATGAAAACATCCCCTGCTGCTCCCATCAACATATGGGGTGGAGGGATGACAGTAAAATCGTGACCCCTCTTAACAACCCTTTGTTCACTGTTTTCATGAGTGTGTGAAGCCGTGGGATGCATCATGTCTGTAAAAATCTGATCGTATATTCTATTCGCTTCCTGTCTCTTGTATCTATGCAGTACCTTTAGTAATTCCTGTTTACCACTATGTAAACAACATGTTTTTAAAGTGATTTTCTAATGTTTTCTGTGTTTTTTGGTGTCTTCTATCAACAAAAATGTTAAGAAACAGTCTTAGGCTGTATTCACGCATGATAGTCCGGTAGACTCGGTTCAATTGGGGACCAAAATTGCAACATTGTTGCTGTTTTTAGTTGGTGCGGTTTGAATTCACACTGCACTTTATGGAATGAACTAAATATAATTGGGAGCGTGTTACACCCCTGCCTGTGGTGGCGCTGTAGAGTTACTGCACTATTTTTATATTGTTGTTACTTCACTTCCTGGCGCTGCCGCGGGAGAGTGAAACATAAACAAACTTGGAAAACTTGGAGTAGCAGCAGATTCCGGTGGTTTTGGGATCTTTTGTGTTTGGTGAATGTACCAGATCAATATTCTGCAGCACTGGACTCAGAATGAGCAGATAACAAGACAGAGGACAACACTAGGCGGCTGAGAAGGCTACACAATATAGTCCACTTCCTGCTTTGGATGTGGTCTCGGTTCGGTTGCGTTCACACATGCTATCGAACTGCACCAGAGTTTGTTTCAATCGATCCGAGACCCACGTTTTTAGGTGGACAAGAGTTCGATTGTTTGGTCTGAATCAGAGTTTGGTTGTCCGTTCACACCTCCCCAAACGAACCAGACTTTCTGTGCAAACGAACTAGAGTTCGATTCAAGTGGACTAAACAGGGCTGGTGTGAATGCATCCTTAATGACATCATTTGGACCACTCACCATTGGACCTTTTTATTTTTTAGAATAAATACATTTTCAGTTTATACACTTTAAACTTTAATGTGTAAAGGGGGTAGGGTTTTATTTTTTTACTTCTGCCTACCTCCCTTTTAAAACAGGAATTGTAAAAAACAAAAAAAAGTGAGTGTGAATATTTTTTGTTTGTTTGAAATAAATAAATGAATAAACAAATTAAAAAACAAATAAATAAATAAATGCAATCCCATGTTTTAAAATATATTATACTAACATACCTTGATTACATATGCATCATGGTGTTAGATCTTTTCATTATACTTAAAGGGCTGAAACATGATTCACTCGTCTTTATCATGTGTTGTTTGTTTGTTTTTATCTCAGTGAGGATTATTTCAGGTTTGTGTTTCTTCTTTTTTTAATTTATGATTCATTATATTTAAGTTTAGTTGTAGAAATATGTGTATAACTTGGCTTCCTTGTTTGTGTTTATTGTTTGATCTCTTAGTTTCGTGTTCTTCTTTATCGTGTCTAGTTTCCTCCTCTGAGAGATGTAACGTTTTCACCAGGGTCTGTTTGTTTATTAACAAGATGACTCAAAGTTCTGAATGGATTTGGATTAAATATTCAGGAAAAGGTCTGAAATGGTCCAAAGACAAAGTGAGTAGATTTTGGGGGTGATCCGGATCACCGTCTGGATCCAGGAATGTTTTAAAGGATTCTTCATCATTGTGAGATAGAACTGATTTTAACACATCTGCATGTCATGACACAATAATTGCTTCAGGTGCTTGATGGAAAAAAAGTCTCAGTTTCTGTGTTTCAGATTAGTTTTTGCCTTTTCTGTGCTGTTAGGTGTTTTATTGTGTTTTTATTTTCACAGTTTCGTTATTTCCGATGTGTATTCCCATGCAATTTTATTGTCATTAATTTTTGCATTTTATTATTTCATAAATCTTGTTTAATCAGACGGAGCAGTTCCAGATTTATTGTGTGTCCCTAACTCAACACACATGTACACATAGATCTGGAAGAGCCAGGTTAACTCACAGCTGCAGATCATCTGTAATCACACACCTGGTTCTCATGTCAGTAATCTACCTAGCAGTCAGGTTGTTCACTCAGATTCTGCTGTTTTCTAGTTCATGTCATGCCTCCAGGGGTGTTGTTGTAAAGTTTATTTCATTAAAGACTCATTTTGGTATTTACCTGCTGTCTGCATACCTGAACCACACCTGCCCATTCTTACAGTTTCAGTGACCATTTTGCTTTCCACAATCAGCCTTTTAGATGTTCTGCATTTCATTCATCCTTAAACAATGTCTTTATGTTGACCTGAAAGTGGGAACATAGACAAATGTTTTTTATACCTAGATTGAAAAAGAAAATATATTTCGTTTTAGATCTCTAATTTAGTCATAATTCTCATTACAACAGATTTTTTTTAATTGAAATCAAATCACATCAAGTTTTTGTGGTATTTTTATAGATATTTATATTTACATTGTCTTTTTTTCTTCTTGGCAGTTTTACAAGTCATTTTTTTTTTTGTTTTCTATTCAAAGAATATTGAAGAAATATCTGTAATAGTTTTCTTTATAATATCTAAAATGACATTTATTTTTGATTAGTAAGTTACAGATGTCTGCTGTGATGATGCTCTTTCACTATTACTTGATAAACCAGCTGCCAACAGGGTGTTTGATACTGTCGATGGAATTTTTCTGTATAATCCAAAATTGCAGTTTGTTTTTCCTTAAAAACTGATTTAGAAAAACTGTTTTGATGCTTCCAAATCTAAACTGTTTATTTGGAGTGATGCTCCTTAAGACTGAGAAAATAACAGTTGATCTGTGATTTATTTTTATGTGTTCTTTGACTTTTTTTTGCCCTGATTTAACAAAATGTCCCATCGGCAGTTCAGTCTGCCTCCATGAGAGCTTGTGTGTGGGACTGAACTCTGTCTCAGATGCAAAGGGATGGAAGGGTTGGCTGCAGGCAACCCGTACAGTGAGGCTGATTTACATATTCACAAATCCATATGTAATAAAATGAGGAAAAGCTTTAAGAATCACTGAAGTCATGACAGTTACTGTATTTTCATGGAAAAAAACTTTTTAAAAGTGTTAGTTTTTAACAAAACGAAGTTCATAATTTAATTTATTACCATGTGAGCACCTATAAATGTGTTTAATTAACAGGTGCTTGTGAATCTTATTAAAATATCTTGTATTTCAGGAAAAAAAACATTCCATGGTTAATGTTTAAAATTATGCATTTAAATGTGGCTCGTTTGACTATCCGATACATGATCTTTGTCTTATTTGTTTTGGAAAAACTCTAGATGTCGGACACCCCTAAAGTATACGGTTGAGTTGAGGAATAGATCTAGATGTGGGCAGGACTAAAAGAAGCAGGTATTCAGTCAAAATGAATCAGTTTAATGGGCAAAACAGACTGCAAAAATAAGAAAACAACAGGAACACAGGAAGTATGAGGAGATGGGATCAGGTTAACGCGAGGATCTTGTTTAGAGAGAGAAGTATTTATACTGAAGGTAGGGGATTATAAAACGGGGGACAGCCGGGGGAGAAGGAAGCTAATTAGGGGGTTACTGGACGGGTGAGAACTGTAGGACCAAGATGGAGTCAACTGAGGAACAGAGTGATGTTTCAAAAACTAAATTACACTAAACTGAAACATATAACAAAACCTCCAAATTAAAATCACAGTAAAATCCTGCTAAAACTCAGTGAAAGCAGAACATAAAGTCTGGTTCAGGAGGGTTTGTTATATGTGTCTGTAATCACACACCAAGTTCTGATCCCGGTAATCAAGCCTTGTAGTACGTCTTACCTTTTGTTTCACAGTTCTTGGTCAGGCTTGGTTCATGCATGTGAGTTACTTTGACAAGTTTATTTTTATTATAAACAATTATTATGGATTTTGTGCACCTGTTGCTGCTGCCTGCTTTCAGTTCTGCACCACAGCCAAGCACCAAACCATGACCCCTGCTTTCTACTGAACGCGTGAGCAGTCCAGTGGAATGTAGCGTCACATCCAGCTGGTCCTTGAGGATCACGAAATCTCATGAGAATAGCAAAAACGAACGTGATTTCGTTAGTACACACAACAACAAGCAGAGAAATTCGACAACATGTATCCAGAAGGTACGTTGCTTATTTTCACACCACATACGGACTTCAAACACGTCATTTTCTCGTAGTCTCGCAAACGGAAACGTGTGCTTTTATTTTCAAACTTCCGGGTACAAACGCCTGATTTCTTGTCTGGTTCTAACTAAACTGCTGACCTTGACGCATTTTAGAAACATACCGCGTTAACAAAATAGAACTGCGGCGTAATGCTCGTGACACTACACTTCTGGGACGTGACTCATGCGCACTGCTGCGCGTGCAGCGAAAAGGGTCTGACTTTATTGGCAGCGATCAGCCACGTATTACGCGTCACTAACGTTGCGCGCTGCTCACACGTCCAGTGGAAAGCAAGGATAAGAATGAATCAAGAAGACCAAATCAGACATTCAATAAAAGAAGAACATGAATTAAATCTAAACAGAAGACACAAGAGACATGAAAACAAGAAGTAGGTACAGAAGAGAAACATATTTCATAATAAAAGCTGTTACTTTGTGACCACCTGACATCCATACTGCTGAAGTAAGTGGTGGGACACACAATGGACAGATTGCCAGTCCTTCACAGAAAACAGACAACATGGCACAAGCTCACACTTGGGGCCAATTTAGAACTGCCTGTTGATATAACACGCCTATTTTTGGACTTTGGGAGGAAACAAGGGAAGCCAAATGTGCCCGAGGAGATTCCGCAAGGTATTGAACCTGTGACCTTGGTAACACTACTAATCTGCTGCACCGCTGTCCACCCCAATGAAAAATTCAATTATAAAACATAAAAACATTTTTTAAACACCTAAAGCCAAAACAGAAGCTCAAAGAGATTAAAATTTGTTGACTGACAAAAGAAGAATTCCTGCTTTTCTGAACTTATTACATCCTGTGTGTGTTTTTATGTTTTTGATATTCCATGATTAATTACCACAACCGAATGAGAGGGAGAGAAGGGGGGAAAGCAAGAAAGAGCAAGAGACTGAAAGAGAAAATCCAGGAGGATTTCTTTGCCTTGATTCCCTCGGGGCACGCAGTGTGTTGGTGGAGCACTGTGCGTTTCTCTGGCAAGCACATCTCCTCTCCTCCACCCACGTTCATCTCTTAAACCGAATCAAGTCCCAGCGGAGGAGTTCCTTCATCCAGCCAGAGTGTGCGTGCTCTCATGTAGCACACACCTCCTCTTAATTAAACAATGGCAAGCACTGTAAATGTTGTTTGACAGAGACTGTAAGAATTGAGTTCATGCAATGGAAAATTTGAAAAAGTCGGTGTTTATCTCTGTGAATCTGAGCTGAAACAGAAAGTTGGAATGATTGTGTTCGTTAACGCGAGGCCTCTGACTGATTCAAGTATTGAACATTTCATCATGACCTTTCTGTTTAAGGTTTAACGGATCATTCGGTGTAAGTACACCACTTTGTTGAGCAGCAAAAACATCATTAACTCTTTAACCGCCGTCACAGACTAAGCTTTGTATTTCCTTTCTTATGCTAAAGTTATGTGTGACTGTTAAAATCAAACAACGTAATTTGGTGGTGGCAAGTAAAGATGCCAATGATACATTTAAAGTCCTGTTTATTTTTACTCTTAAAGTGACTGTTCATACTCCTTACCCCTTCTTTCCACTGGACGCATAACATCAGTGAAGCGCGATACGCGGCTGATCGCCGCCATTAAAGTCAATGGGACCACCGGGCGTGACGCAGCGTGAATCGGATGCATCTCAGAAGCGTAGTGTCGTGACCTTTACGCAGCAGTTCTATTTTTTACACACTACGCTTCTAAAACACGTCAAGCTTAGCAGTTTAGTTTGAACCAGACAGGAAATCAGGTTTTCGTACCCAGAAGTTTCAAAATAAAAGGACACAGGCAGATTTCTGTTTGTTTGACTATGAAAAATAGTGTAGTGACGGGTTTGAAGTCTGTATGTGATGCAAAAATACGACATACCTTCTGGATACATGTTGTCATCCTTCTCCCTGCTTGTTGTTGTGTATAATGATTTAGTTGTGTGTACTGACGAAGTCACCCATCCAGTGTAAAGGAAGGGTAAGCCCCTTGTCTTGTCAAGCCTTATGTTTTCTTCCAGGTCTGGTAATTATATCTTGTGCGTCACCTGTTTTCCCTTGTATATGTTTTGTGTGCAATTCTTGTCAAGTCCTTGATTGTATATGTGCATGTATTTGTGCAGTAATTTTGTTTTGCCAAGTTAAGTCAAAGTCTAATCTATTGTTCATTTTGTTAGAATCGTCATTTGGATTTTACTCTGCCTATCTGCTGCTGCTAACTGTCTGCACTGGAGTCCTAAACTGCACCCAAGCCATGCTTTCCAAATTCCAGTGTTCCCGATGCTGCTTCCTGTGCAACATCATATGAGGTTCAGGGGTGAGAGGGTTACACTCTGGGCACGCCACTAGTCTCAACAATCTCCCACATAAAGATATGAAATGCAACTGGACCCGCTCAGGTCCGGGTGAACCAGTCTCTGATAATCAAACTCTAAAACTATTTGAACATCTGCATTTAAAACTAATACTGTGGGATGTTTCATGTACAGTTGAGGGAAAAAATAATGTGGGAAGTTTAAAACTAGTGAAAGTTGAAGTTGGGTTGCCTGATGAGTTGATTAAGAGAACAGGAGATTCTGTCAGAGGGCGGAGCTTAGGGAGCCGGTGTTGTCAAGCGTCAGGGTGACTAAAACCAGGTTAAATATTATCTATGTATAAATGAGAGAGCAGTCACACAAATGTTCAGTACATCAGAATGACGTACATGGGGGGGGGGGGTCTGTAACAGAAGCTGACTGAAGGTTAAAAAGTCATTTCTAACGAGAAAGTGATGTTTTGTTGCGTTGCTGCTACGCCTGTAGCTCTGGCGGGCCCTCAGAGAGCCACAGTCACCTGATTATTTTTCACCTTGTTTACAGCTGCACTCCTTCATGGCCCTGCTCCCATCTCCCTCTCCGCTTGGACCTGTCTCATTACGTCCATCTCAACGAGTCACTCAGCCGAAAGGGGTAAGAGGGAGGGAGGCAGGTAAACACAAGGACAGGTGAGGAAAGACGATTAGAAAGAAATGCAAAGAGTCATGTAAGATTGTCTAAATCCATCTTGACACTAGAGGCGAGAAAGTGTTTAGTGGGAAAATCTGCCTCAGCGAGTCGATGCGTTTGAAGCAAGACAGGTGGAGAAGAACGGAGTACGACCTTACAGGTGTGCTCCAGTTTTATATATTAGGAATTATAGCTTCGAGAAAAACAAATTGTTGTTACAAGCCTCCAAAACACACACGCATTACAAACATTCACACATGCTTTGGAGATTAAAATCTATAGATTTATCTTTAGACCATGACAAAACTTTCTGCTTCTAAATATACTTTTATTTAACTGTCAAATATAAAAAGAAATCAGTTTCAGGGGCTTTTGTTTAAATTGTGTTTTTCATGGTTTCTAACATGATATATTGGTTCTTGTGTCATCATTGGTGTTCTATCTTTTTTACTACCTCGACACCTGGTTCTACTAAAAGGTTCCGAATGTCTACAGCTCCTTTGTGACCGTATTGAGTGAAAATTTGTCCCACAAATATTTTCAAATTTGAACTCCTGTCTCACAAATATTTCAAATTACTTTGGAAACTCCCTCTTAAACACTGTTTGCAATTTGTCAACCAACAGAAGCAACACAAGGTTTTTTGAACAAGGAACGTATGAACAAGGTTTTTTTTGTGGGTGGAGCCAAATAATCCAAATCTCTGAAAAGAGCTAGAAGTCCGACCATATTGCAGCACTTTTTGTTTTAGTTTTGCTAATAAAAGTATTTTTTTCCCATTCTCTGGTTGAGTCCTTGATTTAGGTCCTTCTATGAATAAATCCTTAAAATATTTGGGAAAATAATAAAATCTTAATTTTCTGCAACCTAATAGTAGACAAACTGTTTAGTTCCACATTTTGGGGGACAAAATCTGCACTGCACGCAATGTTAAGGTACAGTCAAACCACATACTGTAGATGAAACTTACAACATCTCAAATTCAGTGTTGGAACAGCTGATAAAGAGGAATTTGATGCAAATGTAAAGAGCTGCATTTATAATCAATCTTGAAATATGGATCAAACATAAACCAAAGAAAAGAAATCTGTTCATTGATACTAGATAAACTAGATAAACCAACAGATTAAAGGATATTAAACCCAAAACATGGTATATCTATCTCACATAAGAAACACTGGTGAAGTGATGGAAAAACTATGATTGAAAAGATCTAATTAGAACAGCCAAAAACCCTGAACAGTCCCGTATGAGTTATTTTAATAAAAACAACTCTAACTACATTCTTTTTGAGCTCATGGTTACAGCAACTGGGACCAAACTCTATTCTGTCCTTTATTCTCCTTAAGTATAGTGTTATAAAAAATAATGACCATGTATGCTTTTGGCAAGGAGTAGCTACTCTAAGGCATTTGTCCTTGTTCTTAATTGGCTTCTTTTTGTGACTAATCTTTCCTCTAAAGGCCAAATTTCAAGAACTAAATTTATTCGGGAACGTCTGTCTAAATCGAGAGCAGAGGCAGCTTCTCTTGAACTCCTGTGTTTTTTATTTTTCCACAATGAGTCATGACTCGGTCGTGTTCCTGTTTCTCTGTCATCAATGTTCTGGTGGTTGCTTCACTATTTTGTCTGGCAAGCATAAAAACTCCCAGCTGTATTTGCTGTTAGCTCAGGAATGTCTTTTCAAAAACCAAATTTAAACTATTATTGTGAGAGCGTTAACTGGTGATGATAGAATTCCTCATTCGGAAACTAGTTTAGTCTCCATTTGAATTAAATTTAATGTCACATCATTAAAATTCCTTAAAATTTCTTGAGTGTGTGTGTGTGTGTGTGTGTGTGTGTGTGTGTGTGTGTGTGTGTGTGTGTGTGTGTGTGTGTGTGTGTATAAACTCCAGAAATGTTCATTTTGAAATGAAATTTTGTGGAATCTTTGTGACCACTTATTATCTCACCTGTTGCAGATTGCTCTTAGTTTGGAGAGAGAAATGAGTTCTGGTTGATTTAATGAGCTAACGTCTAGTTGCCCTTTAGACGCCGTCATACATCTGCTACAACAAACCCACTTTGATTTCTCCAGTATATTTAACACCATTCAGTCTGTTTTACTACGTCAAAAACTCCAGAATACACAGGTGGAGGCCTCCACAATCACCTGGATTAAGGACTACCTCACAAACAGACTGATGGATTGTATGTCTGACCAGGTGATCAGCAGCACAGGAGCACCACAGGGGGCTGTACTATCACCATTTCTTTTCACTCTGTAAACCTCAGACTTTCATTACAGGTCAGAGTCCTGTCATCTATAGAAATACTCTGATGACACTGCAGTTGTTGGTTGGATCAGAGACCGAGTACAGAGAACTGGTGCACCACTTTGTGTCCTGGTGTGGAAACAATCATCTCATCTTGAATGTGAACAAGACAAAGGAGATGATTGTTCAGTCAGAAGCTTCTTCAGATTGAACAAAGACCACTACAGGAGATACTTCCTGTCCACAGCTAAAACCCTTAAATTAAATGTTCTAGTAACAATTTTTTTCTTAATGAAGCGGGACTGAATTAAACTTAATTTGAATTTAAACCAACTTGACTTTCAAAAGTGTAATTTATTTGTACAAATATAATTTTTAAACAGTTATTCTGGAAAAACATTTTACATTTTTCCCAGAAAAGTCCCAGACTGCACCAGAACTGCAACAATGCAACTAGCTAGTTAATGCTCATAAATAACTATAGAATTATGTGTAAATAACTGTTTAGAACAAAGATGAAATGCTTTTAAATTTGTTTTTGCATTCTTCAAATGACTGTACACTTCTTCTGCACTGCTAAGGACATTTTCTTCTTTTTAGAATTTTCAAGAGCGATAAAAATACTCAACTTTGTTCTTTTCAGTGTCTTGTTTAAAGCAGTACTAAATAACTTTTCTGCAGCCGTGTCTCAGACGCCGTTGCTAGAACCGGCGTTCTGCAGAAATATGCTACCTGTTGAGATGTGGTACCGATTCCTTCAGCACATGTACTGTTATTAAACTCTTTTTGGTTATTGTTACAACTAACCAAGTAATTTCTGTTTCTGTCTAGTCCAGTACTTCTTTTCTTAGTTTTGTGGTTTGTTTGTGCTGCTGGTTCACGGTATTTTAAGTTGTTTTTTATTGATAAGATCAAGTGGATCATCTTTCAAGTGCAATTTGATATATTTTTTTTCCTTTTTGTGTTTTTGGATATGTGTCTGAAAGGCATCCTATAGAGGGCCTCATTCCCCTGACACCCCAGACTGAATCTTATCTAACAGCTGTGGCATTTTGATAATATTACAATTCATGTAGCTCTTTTCTGGGCAGCAGTGTGTCCCTTATCAGTTCAGCCATTTTGTCAAAATATTCATCCTTATAGTTTTGTGTCAAGGCAATCACACTTACAAATGCCTGAGGCTTCCTTCGTCCTCAGGGGTCATGTCGCTTGGCAGCTTTTGCATGACATGTGAAGCCAAGGCTTGCCTGGGTGATGGTACCATTAAGGTGTGAATGCCCAAAATATCAGCCGTGTTCAATCTCTGACAGAACCTCTAAGCTCATTTCATTTTATCCTCTCCCGTGTTGTTATTTTAACTGTAATCTACCAAATCTCTCAACCACATTGGCTTTCAGTCTTCATTTAAAACAAGCATCAAAACACTGGAAGTTTTCAAAAACTGTATGTAGAGAATACCTCAGAAAGGCTGCCTTTACAAACATAACATGACACTCAGGTATTAACGCTACGGGGACGCTGTCATCGTCGACGATGCCAGGGACCTTGTTGTGTTTAATCAAACATAGCTTCCGAACCATAAAAGATAGAAACTTACTTTTCCCCCCCTCTAAATCGGGAGAATCCAAGCTTTCAGACGGTAGTTCTGGCATCGCTCTAGCCCATTCACAAGGGATACAGTGTCGTGTCAAAGTCGGTGTTCCAATCAGAGCCTTTGTCTTTTGCGCATGACGCGCGGTTGTCAAATTTTCTTTTTCTTATTCATTGATATTTAGTGTGGGTTTTTCTTGAATAAAGTGTGATATTCTAATTTTCCCCTAATTTTTTTTTGTATTTTTTATTCTAATACTCTTTATTTCAAGCAAAGGAGCCTCATTTACACAGCAGTTTATGATATTTCAATTCAAAATAAAAAAAACAAGGTATAGGACATTATGGGGCATTGAAAGTTTTAGTAGCATTTAAACAAAAAAAAGTCAAAAGTTTATTTCTCCAAAAAACCCTTGGTCCCCAGAGGGTTAACATGTATATTCACTGATTTTTGTGGTAAAAAAGCACCAAGACAGTAACAAATAAAAGTTGGGGATTCTGTGAGATATGACATTTTTACTTCCAGAGCCTTATGATAGAAAATACCTCCAGAGAGAGTGAGACAGTCACTATCGCTTGTCAACACAATTCTCAAAACAACAACCATTCATCATCCGTTCTGGCTGAAACCAGAAACTTGTCAGAGAAACTAAACGATCTAGATTCTTAAGGGAAGAGGTCGAGACACTCCACTGGTTTGATCCATCTCAAGTAAACCATGAACACCTTCCTCCATTGTTTTTTTATTTAATCAAGTGGTACAGAAGAAGCCTCCTTCAATGTAAAATCTAACTTCAAGAAGTAAAAGTCTTCAATAAAAACACACTGACTAAGCTGAAAATATCAAGTTTACACAAGAGGATGGCAAACTTCTTTTAGTTTATTGAATGTTTGACACAGATTGAGAGGATTAGAAGTTTTAACAATGAAGGCTACATAAAGACCTGCTGTATAAATCTCACCAACCACAGAAACATAAACTGCCTTCAGATCTTCATCACGTCTCCTTGAGTTTCTTTCAGCTCGACTTTTTCAAGAAATGTAAGAAAAAGAAATAAGAATGTATTATTTGACTACAAAGCAGAGCATTCCTTGAAGAAATGCATATTTCCTACCAAATATCTTGCTAAAATAACTTTTCACTGATCATCACACACTTTAAAGTGTCTTTGATGTTTCATTTTATTACTTCATATCAATCAATATTGTATCTGTGCCCAAAAGCCACATTTCCAAATTAATTTTGTTTAATTTATGTTTGTCTTTTATTTATTTCTTCTTTATTATAAGTTGTTTTTAATTAATGATGGAAAGCACATTAGGTTGCTGTAGCATTAAATGTGCTGCAGTTATATTTTTATTTTATTTGATAAATCTGGATGCCCTGATGTCTAGTAATAAAGCCTCAAAAATGCAAATTTATAAAGTCTTGATGCACAATTTTGAGAAACAGCAGAAGGTCCTATGTGCACAAGGGGAATGGGGATGTAAACAATGTGATTACTATGGCAGAAAATGGAGAATCAGACCAAGAATCTGTCGTTTCTGAGTGTTTTTTCTCTATCTGAATAAAAAATCCTTGACTCAGGAGAAGAGACAATGTGTAGTAGGGTTGTCAAAATAATCGATACATGTATAATAATTGATACTAAAACTGATTTTGATGGAATCTTTTTCCACAAATGAACACATCAGCTGAATACATCCAGCCGGGCTCACGGCCGCCACACCTGACTGGATTTGTGTGAGTAGATTCAAGTTTTGAATCTGTTGCATCAGGGTGTTAATATATCCCTCCATGTAGATCTCATGCATTAATTTGGACCAGTTCTCATTCTTTTGAACAATGTTTGAGTGTCCTAGGCGTGCCAGGATGCTTGCCTACTCACACTCCCTTCCAAGTCTCCAACCATGAGACTTCCCAGATCTACTCACTTCCCCCTGGTGGATTTCAATGTAACTTTCAGGACAGATTTCAAATCCAAAGCTAATCTTTCACAGTCATTTTGATTCAAGATGGCCACAGCAGTCAACTGATCTCAAATAGCACAAAAATATCTTAGAAAATGTAACGGTATTAAACTAAAGTTTGGTGTTGTAGTGACCGAGGGTTAATCGCAACACACACTTGAGTTCTTAAATATCAATCGAGATCTTGCAAAAATGCACGAGATATGTGAACTAGAAGACGCCAATTAGTAAAAAATATTCAAATCAAGCAGATAGTGTTGAAAAGTTTTTATGAGGTGTTCTAAGAATCCGACAAAGCCGACAAAGAATTATCCATGGGTCCATGAGACTGAGGAGGAAGAGACATGTGTTCATAAAAGTAATAAGTTGTCACATCTTAATTATGACACTTGAAACAGACATCTGAAGTGACAGTTTATCCTCCCTTCAGCACACACTATTATTTTGTCATTGTTCTGGATGAAGCCATGCATCACTGGCTGTTGTCAGGCCAGGGGAATCATCGATCTGTCCCTCAGAGGCCTCCGTTCGCCACCACCACGGCTTGCGATTAGCTTGTCACTCTCAACATTTCTGGAGCAGAACTAATCAGGCTGGAGGAGAGACTTACCCTGATGGAAGTCATGCATGACATGTCCTATCAATGTATGCAAGAGGTGAAGAGAAGCACAGCTGAGTTTGATTTTATCTCCAGAATCTCCCCACAGCCAGTCTGTTGTTCAGATGGAGACAGCTGGAGTTTATCCGTCTTGTTTGTAATTGATCAGTACGAGTGATTGACTGACAGTGAGAAGAGGTGATTATGTTGTTATTTAACGAGATTTGGTTTGACTTAAATCTTTTACAGATCGACTGTGGTGAAGTTGTTGTGGTGCAGAAAGTCTCCAGCTTTTTCTTATAATTGACAAAGAAACACCTGTAGAAGAGTCAAAAACAGACCCAAATGCAGACAGACTCAGGAGAAGATTAGATCTATACAAAGGAATTAGAAACTCATCCTTTCCACTGATCGCGTCGACAGCACGTAGTGTTTTGCTCGCACAATCAGCTGAGCGTCCCTTCCCACCAGGGGCGCTCCTTATCACTCGCGTAACTCCAGCTGGTCCCAGGAGATGTGATTTTGTCAGTACACATGACAAAAAGCAGGGAGAAAAACAACAACATGGATCCAGAAGGTATGTGGCTTATTTTCACGCCACCTACAGACTTCGAACCCGTCACAGAAACTGTATTTTTTTGTAGTCTCACGAACTGAAATCCGCACGTGTCCTTTTATTTTGAAACTTCTGGGTATTTTACATTTCATGAACGCCTGATTTCCTGTCTGCTCCAAACTAAGCTGCTGAGCTTAACAGGTTTTTAGAGGCGTACTGCGTAAAACTGCCACGTAAATGCTCGGGACATTCCGTTTCTGGGACGTGTCTCATGAGCGCTGTACACCAGCAGGTTGGTGACGGTCGCGACTAACAAAGAACTGAAGAAAGGAAAGTGTATTTATACAGAACAATGGTAGATTCTTGGATGACGACAGCTGAAGTGAGAGGAGCAATCAGCAGAAACTAGATGACAACATATACAAGAGAAAATCCTAAACAGAAATACTAAAGGGAAAGGATCACAAAAAGAGAAATAACTCTTGAAGTAACTGAAATGAATATAATATGTGTTAAAAAGGGGAGAACTGAATAAAACTATAACGACTAATGAAACAGACCATCAGAAAAAAGAATAACAAACTAAACAGGAATAAAACTATTAAGAGAAACACGTGGAACAGGAATACAGCAGATAATGTGATTGAGAATAAATAAAACCAAATGAACAAACTAAAAGGAGCAACACGACACCTGTCCAGGTGTAACCCCGCTTCTCACCCACTGACTGCTGGGAATAGGTACCAGCTCACCTTCACCGTGTGCTGGAATAGGAAATGGCTAGATGATAAATTTAGGTGTAATTAGTTAACTAATTCTCAGTAAACACCATGATTGTGTGCAGGTAAGTAGGCGGGACTTGCAGCCTCACATCAAAGTACAGACTCTGGTTCTAAAAATACAACATATAAAAAGAATATCAAGAAGAAGGAGGAGATGATTAATCCATCCTTTTTACTACATTTATGTTTCAGTCATCAGTAAAGGAACTGGTCATTTTAAATGTATAAATATTTAGATAAAAGTCAGAAGGACGTCACTGTAAGTTTATTTTCTTGGCACACACACACACACTTCTACTTTAACAAGCCTCGTGTGCACTTGGTTGACAGCATAGTTTAAAATCATCTGGGTGAGGTGAGAACTCATGCATTAACACCTATTTTCCCATGATTCAGTGAGTCACTCTGACACGGAGACACGTGGGAGCAACAAGGCTCTGCACAGCCAAATCACAAATTCAGCTCCAGGAGCAAAGTTTCTCCTGCAAAAGCTTGGCCCCCACGAGCACTTTATTCTGTGCAAACATTTTTCTTTTGAAATTAATTCTGCGCCACAAATTTAGCAACATAAAATATTAACAGTATTTTAATATTTCAGGGCAAATAATGAGAGCTCTTGACCTATGAAGTTTAAATTTAATCAGTGCATGCAGAATTTATTAGCTGCATCTTCTGGTTCGGAAATTTTAGAGACACAAAATTCCCCACAAAGCAAAGTCTGACGAATGTGTATTTCTATCAGTGAAAGCATGTAAGAAATGATGACGCTCGTGCTAAGAATGTAAAAACCCATAAAAAAAAAACTGCAGAAAACGTCTAAATTACCAAGAATTCAACCAAATGTGTGTGTGTGTTTAGATCTGAAGGTGGAAATGGCAGGACTGTGATGAAGACAAAAGGGGTCAAGCGTGAAGCGTGTGACGTCTCCATCACACATAGAACGAGCTGAAGGTCAACCGTGCCGTAATTGAGACGTCCAGGTCCCATTTGTCTTTACCGGGACGTTTGCATTCAGAAATCAGCTGCAGATGAAAATGCATTTGGCTACCTGTCATCCTCAGTCACCTTCATCCCTGCAGATATCAGCACAGAGCGGAGACGCCAGGCCACAGGTAGAGCTGCAGAACCCTCCTTCAGTGGAAATCTGGACTTTTTTTTGTCCTTTTCGATCTAAAATGCCGATCTTACAGGAGAAGTTTCTAACACCAGATATTACACAAAGTTGTGTCAGTGTTTTTCATATTTACTTATAACATGATCCTTTAAAGAAAAATTATTCAGACTGGTGTCTCTGGTGTTTTATCAGAGTCCTTGAAAAATGCAGCTGCTTTTAATTAAAATTTTAAAAAATTCTCCTTTTCTTTACTCTGAGTGAACCGAACGCGATCCGGCAAAATACACATGTTCACAAAACAGTTATCAAGGTGATATAAACGGGTTCTATTAATAATTCTTTCCGTGTTTAATAAAGAACATCAGGCAAATGCCTGTGAACGACGCAGGTGAAAATGAACACAGCAGTTTTTACATAGTGGCAGCCATCAGGTATGAGGAGGAGGTAGAAGTATAACTTAACCAGAACAGAGATTTATTTAGTAGATTTCAAGTTTCCACAATACGACTACATGCATAAGATGTTATTATGTAGACATGAAAATACTGAATTTATTAACCTGGTTTTTGGAAAGAAATCAGTCAAATTTCATAAAGATTTTCAAAACTTCTTATCTTTGTTGGAATACCAAGATAATCCATTTCAAGCCTTTCGTGATCCAAAATGCTGCTGCACGTCTTTTAACAGTGACACACAAAAGAGAACACATCACACCCGTCCTGGCCTCACTCCACTGGTTGTCTGTGTATTTTAGAGTTCATTTTAAGGTCCTTCTATTTGTTTTTAAGGTTCTTAACGGACTTGCCCCGCCTTATTTAGCTGAGCTGCTCCATCCCTACACTCCTGCTAGCTCACTCAGGTCTGCTGACCAGCTGCTCCTGGTTGTTCCCTGTTCAAAGCAAAAGGCTAGAGGGGACAGAACCTTCTCCATCAGGGCGCCTAAGCTATGGAACTCATTACCACTAAACATATGACAAACCCCATCATTGCCCATTTTTAAAACTCCGTTTAAGACCCATTTTTACTCGTTGGCTTTTAATGCAACTCTTACCTAATTTTACTTGATTTTATTTTATCTAGCATCAACTTTGTTTTTTTTATTGAATTGTGCTTCAGTCTTGTGTCAACTTTTGTGATTTTATTAGATGTGTTCAGCACGTGTTTCAGCCGTGGCTGATGTTACAGCACTTTATACATAAAGTTGGTTGATTGATCCAGTAGGAACGTGTTCTGCAGAAAGATCAAATCTGCTGTTGTTCTTTTTAACCTGATTTTGGCGCAGTTTGATGATGTAATGTTAAAAGTTGTTGCACATTTAGATACATTCATCTCCTATTATCAGAATGGAGATTTTTCTGACTACACTGACTTGATGTGGGGTTGCATGGAGACATATTTCTGTTCTTAAGAACAGAACTGTAATGAAAAATTCAACAGCTGACACTTCTTTACGCTCTGACCGAACACAGTTTGTCCCTGATGATCGCACACACGCACACGTTACTCCACCTGCGTACATGACAATATCTTTATGAATATTCTCAGTTTGGAGGAATAAAGTTTATTTTTTATGAGCAGACAGACGAGCTGTCAGAACCTCATATGAAAGCTATTTATATAAACTTTCAGCTCACAGTCAGTTTGACATTGTGCAGTTATTTACTAAGATTTTAGTAACAGCATCAACTTGTCGGCTTCTTACGAAAATGTTTTTTTCTTTTTAGATTTTTCTTTTTTTCTTGCTTTAATTGCCACTTTGCTCTTACAGTCTATCGTGTCTCTTCTTTTAGTTTTAATGTTTTCAATTTGTTTTTAACTTGTTTTGAAGAAAAGACGGTAAGTCACTTCGGTCAACTGGGGTTGTTTTGAATTTGTAAAACAAAGTTTGACTTAATTTAACATGTAAAAATATCCTAAATTACAAACACTTAAACTCAAGAGGATTATTTCACTCAGCTTTGGTATGTCATGAAAACAGCTTCAATGTAATTGTAAATAAACACCTAGAAGCTGTTAACAAGATAGTTGAGTAAACAAATCTTTTATTATTATTATTTAGAACTCTTTAAATAATTTCCAAGCAGTATCAGCTATCTGTCAGAGACACTCATAGGCAGTCTGATATATGATGTGCTTCCTTTGCTGTCCATCAGGGGATCATTGTCCTGCAGCTGTCCCTTGAGGATGTCTCCAAGAAAGGAAGGTCATCCAGATGTTGTGGATAAGATCAAAATGTTCACTGAGCATCCAGCTCAACAAATCTACTTACAAAACAATTTATGGTTGAGAGGAAGTTTGTCCTCATGTCACGGTCTGAGGTTATAATGTTGGACCCAAATGCAGAGACTGAACACAATTATGGATGGAATAACTAAAGTTTAATAAGAAAAGAAACAGCTGATGAGGCAGCGGAACAAAACTTACATGAGAGTGAAGGATGGACGGAGGAACCAGTGTGATGTGAACAGAAGTAATCCAGAGAGACAATGACAAGAATGAACACATCTACAACGCAGGAAAAACTAGAGAACAAACTGACGAGGACTAAACATTCACCTGTTACTTAAATACAAAACTGAACTAATGCCAACTCAAAACACCTGGGACATCAATCAAGGAGAACACTGGGAGACATCAAAACAGGAACTTAAACAGGAAGTGACACTACCTCACATCAAGAGACCTAAGACAATATATGGAAAACCGGAAGTACAAGAAATACCAAAATAAAAGCCAAACCGGAAATACACACACAACTAAAATAAAAGCAGAACAAGAACTCTGACATGGGAGGGAAGCTGAACAAGATACAGAGAACTAAAACCCAAAAGCAGGCCCAGAGAGAAAAACAAAACCACATCTCCTACATAAAACTAACACAAAACCCCAGAAGCTAACACCTCAGCAGAACGTGGAACCTGCAGCTGATCATAAAAGACTTTAATGTCGATGTGATTCAGTTAAAACACGGCTGTAATCCTAAAGCCTGTGAAAGGTAAATACACCTGTTTGAAAGACTGAAATATAGTCGAGCAAACATAAAAAAATAAATAAATAAACATGTTGATTAGCTTGACGTTTCCGTTTTTTCTCTAATACTTTAACTCAACAAGAAAAGCTTCATAAAATGTGTTGATTCCTGTCTTTTACCTGCAATCAGACACTATATAAATCACCTTTTGTCCATTTGTAATTATATAGTTGAATGAGTTCCTGGAAAAGCTGTGCCATGGGCACAATGTGGAGTTTTTTTCTTGTTGCTGAAGCTTCGGTCAGTCAAGCGAGGTGAAGAGGCAACACAGAGGCTGAAATCTGAATAACTAATAGAGGCTTTCTTACCAACAGAGATGTCTGAAAGTTGTGTTCAGTAATAAATTTCACGAGGGTTCATCTGGAATTATTCTCATTGTGAGGACATTTTTTATCTTGCACCATGACCTCAGGCTTCAACTCAGGCTGTAACCAAATTTAAAAACACACTTGATTGAATATGACTTGGAAAAGTGTCAAGAATTTAAAGAAGGATCTTTGCAATTTGAAATGCTTTTTTATAATCTGTGAAGAGCAGAGACTCTTTAAAGATCGTCTCGTGTTGATGAATTCTGGAGGTGAAGAGGAGAATGTATTTCCTCTCCCACTGTGGCTCAGATGAAATCCAGCCCTGCTGCTGGTTTCTGCTCCTTGAATACATTTGTTTCTCCCAACTCTGTAATGACTGAGGTGTGTGTGTGTGGGGGGGGGCAAAGGCGATAGTTCTCGCTTTATCTGCCACCTCCGTCTCAGGTGAATTGTATGAGATTTACCTATTGTCATGGCAACATTGATATATTCCATTTTCCGTGTACAGTCAGGATACATGAACCTGTTGGTGTTTTAGGAAATTAAGGCCGTTTCGGTTTACTAGCAACGAGAAATCAAACTAACAATGTCTCGTCTGTAATAACATCAGGATTTTTTCTTTTCTTTTGTTAAACTCTGAAACAAAATAAAATGGTTTCGATAATTCTGACATTCATGGAAGTGGTTGAAGGAAGTTAAATAAATGATTTTCTTCAGGACCACTTTCAGTTCAAGCACCAAAAGCTTTATTTGACTGTCCCTCCATCTATCCATCCACACATCCATCTATCCACGCATCCATCCATCCATCCACCCATCCAAGCATCCATCCGTCCACCCATCCATCCATCCATCCATCCATCCATCCATCCATCCGTCCATCCATCCATCCATCCATCCATCCATCCGTCCACCCATCCACGCATCCATCCGTCCACCCATCCACGCATCCATCCATTTATTCATTCATTCATTTCGGTACAGAATTAAAAAAAAAAAATTGAACACAATAAACACATTTTCTTAACAGAGTAACAAAATGTTGTAGGTTTTAAGCAAAGTCCTTTATGATATTAACTTATAGCTTTATCTTTGTGACGTCAAGCAATCAAAATAAAACGATCTATTGAAAAAGTAAACAAAACAACTGTTGCAGGTTTAACCCCAGTCACCCCCTTAGTGGCCCAGTCCCACCCCCAAATGGCTTATGTTTGTAATTATAATTATTTAACTCATTTGTTGATTTAGATTTAGACGTATTTGTTGAGGTTTTGGTGGTTGTTTCAATCAGGATGTATTGAGCTGGGACGTGGAAGTAGAGATGTTAAGTTGCTTTAAATTGCAGTATTCAATTATAAACTGACTTTACTTTTAAACACTTTTAAACTCAATAATCATTTCCAGATACTTTTTTTGTGCCTTTTAATTATAATCTGGTTAAATGTCTGGTTATGTCTCTGGCTGTGTTGCCACCCATCACATACGGAAGCAGAGCTGCTATCTGTCTTTTACACATTGTTCACCGCTTACTGGCGTACTGGTTTCTTTCTCCCAGCAGACGTGAACACGGTGAATGAAGGCTTAAAGCATCAGCCCTTAAAAGCCTCCTGCTAAGAGACGCCTGGCTCCCCTCGCTGTCCCACTCCAGAGGTTTGACAGAAACATGTGCAAATTTTGAAGGAGTCTGGATTTCCGGATGGAGAACTTCATTCATCTCTGTGTGGGAGCGAGACCGAGATTTAGTCTCTTCTGCCCTGCAGCCAAAATAACAACCTAGTTGAATTTTTGAAAGTCAAGTCACTTTGTATGTAAATTACTTCACACTTTTGGGAACACTTTGTAGAAAAATAACAATTAAAATAGAAGAATTACCTATAAATTACATCTGGGTGTCTGTAAACTGTGAGGCTTCATTTTAAAAGCTCGTCCTTTCGGTTTGTGTTTGGTTTTTTCAGTGAGTGAAACGAGGCGGGAAATGAGACGGAGCCGTCTCTCGGCTGTCGCACATCATGACCTTCCAATAGACTGACCCCGCGCTTCGTCGAGAACACACATCCTCACATATTAAAAGATTATGCCGGTCAGAGGTTACAAAGACAGTGACAAGTAAGTGAGACACGAACCAGTGTGTGAGCCAGGATAGATCTCATATAGCTGCTGCCTTCCTTAATCTCCTTCCCGTGGGAGAGCATGTTTTGTGAGCGTCACTCAGAGTTCAGCGAGTCTATTTTGGTTGGGTGTTCGGTGTTAGCAGCTCGTTTAGGTAGAATTTAAAGCCTCCGCTGTGTGTGTCCTTTTTTTGCTCACTGCTGGTTGCTCAGTTTACCCTTTAACTCCTTTGTGTTAGTTTTCTTTGTACAGTCTCGAGACAAAGTGAAAAACACATTCAGAAAATTAGTTTTAAAAAGAATGAAGCGTGCTGTGTGCTACGATTTAGGAATAATGTTGGTTGTTACTAACTGAAAAGGGAGTCAAAACGTTAAAGTAATAATGACACGATTTTTTTTTAGCTGTTCCAGTCATCAAACACATTAATGTTTAAAAGTAAACTAAAAATCGACTGGGTTGATATATTTACCTGTATTTTTTTATTATCTAGGAACAACATAAATAGAACTAAAGCTGACTTTTCAGTTTTACTGCTTTAAATCAGAAATATACCAGCTGTAAATGTTATGTTAGCATCAGCTGAGCATTTTGTCAAAATTCTTATGTTTCTGAGATCCATCCATCATGTTTTTTAACCTTGTTCCTGATAGGCGTTGTGGGATTAGTCATTCCCACTTCCAACCAGGATCATTTAAGAATCACCAAATAATCTCACAGGTACAGTTTTAGGAAGTGGAAGAAAACCAGAGTAAAAGAACCTCCTGGGTTTTCTTCAGGGAAGCCTGAATGGTTGAACATGTGAGATGATGTAATCATAATGTGATGCACCTTTGAATTCATCTTGAATGGTTTAATTGCCTTTTTTAAATGATGGTTTAGAGATGATCAAGTAATCTTTACATTGAACATGTAAACCTAAAATCTTCTCCGGTCTTGAATTTGTCTGGTCCATGTTCAGCGTGGTGCACAGTGGTACCAAACCAGAGCCTATTTATTCACTTTGAAATGGATTGAATGGCTGATGTAGAGACTGAAGACACCTGTGATTCTAATTAGTTCAAACACGACTATAATGCTACAGAATACGCTACACAGGCATGCCGGTACACATCAGATAAAACCAGAAGAAATGCAGCTTTGTTTCAATGAGCTGTAAGAGAGCCAACAAATTTGGGAGCATCATCTGGTGTTATCAATAAAACCATCCGGATACTAAACTATTTATTGTTTCCATGTTAAATGTTTTTATAACCTTAAAAATCCAAAGTATGAACATCCTCTGAGCTCATTAGTACACCTCCTAGTGGAAACTCTCTCTAGTAACTGTGGGTAAAATAATGGACAGACAGTAAATAACTAGAGAAACAACCTGTTCTGCCACTCTGACCTAAATGAGACCACATTTAATGTCAACTGGATAAAAAAAAGAATTCTGAATCAACAGAGAAACAATCTTACGATTAACGGACTAAATTTAAATACTAATCAGTAACAACATGAAACTAACAGAGTCACATAGTACTGGACATTTTGATTTTATGCTGCCGTATAAATGAAGTTGTGGCAGAGAAAAAAAAGAGTTTTTGCATTTTTTATTTACTAAAAATGTATCAATCTATAAAGCACCAAGATGCGGCTGTCCTAAGAACAATGCAGAGAAAATGGTGAAACGTCTTCCTGCACAAAATGTATTTTAGTTGTTCACATTATGCATCAGCGAATAATCTTGGTTTCAAACTGAAAAACACAAACTGTTTTTTTTCCCCACATTTTTAAAAATACATTTATACTGAACTGAAATAGGAAATATCCCAGAAATACTTCTGCCAATGTCATGCCGAGGAGATTACAAACCCAAATAAGACCGAATAAAATTAAAACGCAATACCAAGCTGACAATCCCCAGATACTAACAGAATGAGGGAGCACAGCAAACCTTGATTTGTCAAAGTTTACTTTCACTTCAGGAGTTAATTAGCTCTTCCTCCATCAGGACTTCTGGCAGCACAACATTCTGCAGTTGCCAAAAGTCAGCAGCAAATATAAATCACAAATAGTATCAGTAATAGAAAACTTCTCTCTGCTCTGCTTCTGAATGTCTTCACAGGGAAACTACCCAATGTGGGGAAGAAAAAACAAACCTTTTCAAGTGTTTTTTGTGTTTAAGTTTTGGGCCATCTGTGATTAAAATAGTCCAATAAACGAGCAGGAGTCAGTCGTTTGTGGTTTGTCAAACTAAATCAAAGACGGAAAGCAAAAAGACATCAGTGTGGACTGAAGTAAATGAACAGCAGGTGTGATTGCATCCCTACAGTTGTGCTCCGAGTGCGGTTCATCCTGCTCGGACTGGTTCACATGGCAACGAGACCCTCCAACCTCGAGAGGTCAGCCACATGGGAATTCCTGAAGCCGGGCTGTCAGATCTGGCAGCCACTCAGGCGTGGTGTATGAAGTAACACACATACACACACACAAGCACAACACGCTCTCTCAAATTCCCCAAATCCATCAGCGTTGCTCCCCATCCAGCATCACTGTTACAACGTTCTGTACTTCACTGGCAACCACCTCGGTGTTTTACCCGGGTTAAACTGATACTCTCAGGGGTTGAACGGGTGGCAAGGACCCAAACTGGCAGGAGGTGAGTCCGGGTTTCAAGGGATGCAATTAATCTCTATCAAAATTCCCTTTTTAGGTGTGATTAGAAACGAGCTGGACCACGAAAAGAGGAAGCTCTTTCCAGTGGCTGGGATGCAGGCTGAGCTGAGCTGAACACTGAGACGGGGGATAATTTGTCTCGCTAACGAGGATGTAATATTGATCAGGGTGCACACTGAGATCATACAGCTCTTCAGTAGCTTCATTTTCCATCTTGTTGATTTCAAACGCATAAAAAACAGATGATCAGCTTTAAGAGTTTGCTTGTTTTTTTTCAAATATTTTTTCAACGAAGCTTAAAAACTGATTCTGTGAAATGAAACATTGTGTCATTTCATGTCACATGAATTTTTACAAGCACGCTGACATCCAGACAGGTTTGAGTCCTGCTGGAACTTTGCCTCTCCACCTCCTATCATAAAATATAATGAGAATATGTAGAGACAGGAACTCATTAGTTTCCATGGGACCTCCCAGTGCAGGATTAGGGTTAAGACGATGCAGGAGGTGAGTTCACATACATGAAAAACTCCTAGATCCATATTGAAAGGTCAAAAATACAGAAGCTCGAATGAATTCACTGGAGAACAAACAAAGAGCAGTCTTTTTAAACACATACTAATAACCAAACTCTATATCCAGCAGGATGATCCCACTAAGACAGAAAGGAATAATAAGAAACAACCCAAAATACATAGAACCACAACTTCAAGCAAAGTGGAAAATAATATTTTTGAGAAGTTGTATGTAGTAGATGCACTTTGGAACGTTGTTTGTTTTGGGGTTTCTTTTATAGTTAGTGGGCCAATCTGCACATTATCGCCACCTGCTGTCTGGAGTGTCAGCTGCAGACCCATGACTCACATGTTAGTGCTGAACCAAAAACATTAAGAGCTAAAAGTTCTCCAAATCAAACTGGTCTTGGGGGGAAAAGTGATTGCCCCTAAACCTAATGGCCTAAGCGTGTGCCACTCTTGGCAACAACAAATGCAATCAAGCATTTGCATACTGGCAATGAGTGATTCTCATAGCTGTGGAAGACATTTGGCCCACTCCTCTCTGTAGCTTAGGTTTAATTCAGCCACACTGAATGGCTTTTGAGAATGAACAGCCAGACTGTGATGATGCACCAGCATCACAATCAGATTTAAGTTAGAGGCCACTATAAAACCTTCATTGTTTGGGGTTTTTTGAGCCATTCAGATGTGGACATGCCGATGTGCTTCAGATCATTTTACTGCAGCAAAAGTCAAGTTCTATTGAGCTTCAAGTCATGAACTGATGGCCTTTCTGGTAAAGAGCAGAATACATGGTTCATTCATGTCCTGTAGCAACAAAGCAGCTCCAAACCATCACACTACCACCACCATGTTTGACTATTAGTATGATGTCGTTTTTCTGAAATATAGTCATTTTGTCACTTGATGTAAAAGGGAACAAATCTTCTAAAAAAGTCTTACTTTTGTCTCATCAGTATAAAGAATACATAACCAAAGGTTTGGGGGGATCGTCAGGATATTTTTTGACAAATTTTAGATGTGTCATGGTTTGCTGTGGCTTTTGCCCCATCTCTTTCTGGTTATTGAATAATTGATACTAAGTAAATTAAAGAGGATTTGGGATTATTACAAACTCAGGTCTTTGTATGATAGTAAAATTTGCTGATCTGAAACATTTAAGTGTGAAACAATGCTAAAATCTAAAAATAAATCAGCAAAGGGAGCAATACTTTTTCACAACACTGTAAGAACCTTGTAACTTCTTTTTCAGTTCTACTGCCGCCATCTACTCCCAAAAAACACCAAAATCCCCCAAAATTGAACATGCCATGTTGTGTTTGGATATCTGATTAAAAATCTAACCATGAATGAATCCAGAAGACGTGGAATGGCAATGTTAAAAGATGCCATCAGTAATATGCTTTGATCTTCATGTCCCCAGATGTAGCTCTCGCTAGCAAAAAGCAAAAAATGGGAAACTGTACAGCACATTGATCTGAAACCGGTATTTTCAGCAATTAGTAGGGTGTTCCACATCATTAGTCTGAGTGAGTAATAATAAAGGGGAGTGTCTGTGTGGGACAGAAGAGGTTATTTAAATGCAAAAGAGCAATCTATCTCATACAAGCGGGTGTGGGTTAAATGCTTGATTCATAATCTCATAGTAATAACTGTGCTGTCAGAGATGGTGTCAGCGTAGAATTTCATCCTTCCCTTGTTTGCATTAACGCTTTGCCATGTCTTGAAGGTGAAAAGCAAAGACAAAGATTCATAAAAAGCCAACAAGTGACTTAAAACACGTTTATGAGCTGATTATTGTTGATAAATATTTGTGGCGGATACACTCTGTAATTTGATATTCAGACTCCTGTCTACTTCATTTTTATCAGTCTACCAACTCCCCATCTTTCAACCAAAATCACTCAATAAATCTCAAACTATTTTTTTATTATTATTCATTCTTTAAAGGTTCTGTATCCTGGTATTTTACAGCTTTAGACATATGATAGACGCATATGATAAAATCTTAGCACTGGTGTTATATAATCTTCATTTGTCCTGAAATATAACTTATATTCACGAGTTATTCTCTGACCAGGAAGTAAAACACTCTGTTTACCTAAAATCCTGCCTCTCCTTTAGGCCCCCTCCTCGTGAGAGCCTTTTGTTGCCTCTGCTTCAACTTTATAAAGTGTGTTGCTGCCATAAGATTCAAAATGAGCTCATATTTTCTATTAAATGTTAAAATATCTTAGTTTCAATATCTGACATGATGTTTGTGTTCTACTGGAAGTAAAAAATGTTTTTATGAACTTTGCAAAGCATTTCATTCTGTTGTTTTTTAAACTGTGTCCCAACTTTTTGGTAACTTTTGTGGTAAGACAACTTGGTCATCTTGGAGAAACTTCTAAATGAAACTGTTTATATATAATTTCACTTGCATTGGACTTGTAACATGAAGTCGCTTCTTTTGCATCTGAGGCTTTTGAGCTGCCAGTCAGATTATTTTCAACTATTTTGCCATGTGACCATCATTAGCATAACAAAATTTCTCCTTCCATAATTCCATCTAACTGTTGTCAGATGTTAGACTTATCTTAATGAAGAGAATTATTAGAGTGGAAGTGTGCGACAAATAATGTGCAGTATGATGTGTCATAAAATCATGCCGCAAAGACGCTTTAAAAACAGTGACTCATTTGCACGTGGAACAAGAAGGCATTGACGCCATTAGCTTCAACATTCATATTTCAAATGCTTTAAAGCCTGCAAGAAGCAAAATGAAAGAAGAAATCGTATTAAATGCTCATAGATGTATTTGTCTAGAATTAAAAATATATAAAGAGGATCCATCTGGGTCCCACCGCACCAAGCGAGGCTCGTCTCCAAAGTGCCTGCCTTGTATGGAGCCATCCAGCGCAGGTGAAGATCAAATGGCCTGCCAGCCGAGATGACCTGTGGCAGCCAGCGCCACCCCCCCAGCCGCTTCTTGAAAGGGGACACAATCCCGATAAATGTATTCCTGTCAACATTGCTGCAATGCCTTTTTAATACGGTCCCCGGAGGATTCAGAGCAGGAACAAGTCGAGTCAAACTCCATTTCCCTCGGCTGAAAGAGCGATGTGACAAAAGGGAGGGAACAGTCAGCGACAGTCTAGCTGCACCAACCACACAAGATGGATAATGACTTTTTATTTTCTGCATGTGTCTGTTTTTTTTTTAATCACAGCTGAGTAAACTCAATTAGTGTGAACAGAGGGGAGCTGCACCTTCACTGTTTATTACGGCTCTGGAGGAGAAGAATAAACAGGCCGTAAAAAGTGCGGGAAGAGCAATTTAAGGTGCAGTCACACTTGGAGCACAGCGTGGAAGGTTCCGCCTAACCACAGTTTGTGGGTTTGCACTCTGAGGAAAATGCCAAAACACATCACCGGTCTTCGTCGAGCCTCGAGACCTGTCGCAGAAGCAGCGGCGTGACAGTTGTTGTAACCTTTCAGCTTGTTAAAGATTCTGCTGCAGCTTCGTTTTGTCATCGCTGGTGTTAATAACCACCATTTTCTAGCATTATTTTTGAAGTTGTTAGAACTGCGCTTTGCAGCTGTGACTCCCCTGCAGGGTCAAAATTTAACACTCATTTATTCCTATTATAAAATAGTTTTCCTTCACAGTATTTTGCTCTTGAATTTAAGCAATGCTGTGACTTTTCAAAGCTGAAACGACTCTAGATACTGAAATCTGTAATGTTTTTGGTTAAAAGGGAAAAAAAAAAAATCTAAATTTTAGTCCGAAAGTTTTGGTGACTATTTGATACAGATATTTTTTAAACTTTCATTTTCTTCAGGTGTTTGATTGTTTTTGCTAAAATCTCTCTAATTTTGCAGATTAATGTTTCTTTAAAACGAGGCTGTTTCCAGTTTGTGCCACGTTCAGTTACAAAAAGAAATCACGGTCGATGCAAAACTGACAATGATGTAATTTTAGATTTAAGACAAAAAAAGGCCAACTGTCATCCAGTTCAGCACAAAAAAAACCTGGCTAAAGACTGTAAAAAAAAAAAAATCTGTAGGTTTTTTAACTGCTTAAAAAAAATCTGATAGAATGGATTAAAAGATATGACAGACACAAAACAGTGTTACTGTGGAAACTCCTGACTATGGATGTCCAAAAACTGCTGCCGTTGTTGTATTGATCTGTTTGTGTGTCAGCATCCTTTTGTGCAGCAACATTATCAGTTTTGTATTAGTTTCTCACTGTTTGACTCAACGAATGTGGAAAGTGTCAGATAAAACAATAATCTACTTTAAATTCACTCTGTGTGGCTATTTTATAGTTTTAAGTTTAGTTTTATTCAGATTTCTTTTTTGGTTTGTTTTATTGATCTTTGCTTGAGATGTTGTGTTCTGGGTCTTTGCTTGATTTCTAGTGACTGTTTTTGCACTTTTATCAGCACCTGGTTTTAGTTTCTAATTCCAGCCATGATACATTTTTATTCTTCCGAACTCATTTCTAAATGATTATTTTTCCTGACTCCAGTTTCCTCCCACAATCCAAAAACATGTAAGACGTTAAATGGCAACTCTAAAATGTGCCTAGGTGTGAGTGTGTGTGAATGGTTGTCTATGTGTGGCCCTGTAATGAACTGGCGACCTGTCCAGAGTGTCCCCCCGCCTCTCACCCAAAGACAACTGGAGATTGACACCAGCTCCCTGTGACCCTGAACAAGAAGAAGCAGGTTTAGAAAATGGATGAATGAATTGTTTTTCATGTCCACTTAGACTCGCCGTTGTTCAGGATCTGTCACGTCACCTGTGGCCTCTTACTTTTAAAAGTTAATTTCTTTAGTTACCTCCTCCAAGGAAACATTTTCATTGGGGTCCGTCTGTCTGTTAGCAGGATAATTAAAAAACTCATGGATGAATTTTGATTACATTTTCAAGAAAGGTCAGAAATGACCCAAAGAACGATCGATTAGATTTTGGGAGTGATGCGGACATAGTACTTGCTACAACATGTGCACTTGGTGGAGGTCTGCGCTCTCCGAGTGCTCTTTTAGTTTTAACAATAGATTGAATAAACTTCACGTTCTCTTTATTTCTTTTATGTATGGTCTGTGTTTAGGTCCTCTGCTGTCATCTTCACACATCCATCACAGTTTGGAAATTGAAAGTGCACAGACTCCTGATGAAACAAATCTCTAGACTGTAAGAAGTTACTTGCAAAAACAAAATGAGGTCATTTTTAAGGATGATAAAAATGTCTAAAAGCCCACGTCCAACTTGGATTCTTAAATTTGCTATGTAGTCAGTGTCAAGTAGCTTCTTGCATTCAAAAGATCTGTAATTTTTAACAATTACTCGAAACTGTCCCCAAAATGTTTGTATAAAAAGCACTTGATTACTTCAGTGGGAGATAAAGTGACTAATCTTCACTGCTTTATTGCTTTAGAGTTACAAGATGCTTAACTTAAAAATCTCTTCATCTGTCAAACGTCTGAAGGTTGTTCACTTGGCAGTGAAAACTCAAACCTTCTCTGTGTCATGTCCCAGTGTTACAGTAGCACAGCTTTCTTGATGGGCCTTCGATTGATTTTATGTCAGGGAGGAAGCGATTGAGCATTGATTAAAAAAGCCTCTTCAAGTTCAGCCAATCGCGTGTGCTGATTTATAGACCTATGAGGAGGTTTTTAGGGAGCGCCTTGTTTTTGTACATGGCGTTCAAGGTTGTTTAACTTCAAAAAAAAAAAAAAAAAAAAAAAAAAAAAAAA